>JAJHJA010000227.1:0-600000 GCA_021202915.1 Heliconius himera
TAAAAATCACGTTTTTTGTGCCTGTGCACGATAATTTGTGCTAGCAATATCATATTTAAAAATGCCAAAAGATTAAAATTACGATTTATTACCTAAATGTATAAAAACATAAGATAACCGAACTAAAATAATCATTTTTTTTTAAACATTTTTAAAGTGTTATTCCACACTTCGTTTTCAGGAGGCGTGGGTTCGAGTCCCGCTACGTTCAAAATTTTTATGTTTTCTAAATAAGTATAAAATAATCAAACGTTTTTTTCCTAGATACACATAAATAACTTGACTAAAAAAGAAGCGGGCGAAGCCGCGCAGGGGCCACTAGTAAATAATACCTAATTCATTCAAACCGAGTGGGAATCGACCACAACAGTCACGTAACGAACGTAATGTTCTCTTGACGTAGGTGATCCCATTTTTAATTTAAATATAAACAATTGTATCCGACTAAATTGGATCTTCGAATTACTTCTAAGTAAAGAGACACACGCCTGTTTTATCCATTACGCTCCACCATTCCCCGGAAGTAATAAATAAAACATAAATAAATCAGCTTCACGTTGTATCCCGCCACACTGCAGGGTAGGCAGAGGGAACCTAGTGTTAAGACACTCCGTCCCCCCTTTTTGCCGAATTTTGGTGGCAGGCTCGACACCAGAAACGAAGAAATGGAAATATAAATTTAAGTAAATATTTCATCTCCTCGAGTGGGGATCGAACCTACAACCAGTCGTTTTACAGTCACACTTCGTGCCGCTGCGCCACGACCAAAGACACACGTCTATTTATCCATTACGCTCCACCATCCCCGGCTGTAATTAATAAAATTCCAAATAAGTATCTATTACCGAACTTGTATGTTAATTAAAAACTTTGGCAATAAATTTCAGCTTTCGCCTAACACCGTTTGTTAAAAGAGAAAATACATCCATTTTCGGGAGTACCGTTAAGTGTGGTGTTATCCCGTTTAATATAATTCTCTAATTTATACACGACAAACACGGCCACGCTCGTTATTGAGCCGAATCTTTCAATTATAGATAGGCTAGGGTTACCTCTAAAGCAAACTAACTGTTTAATTGGTAATCTGTTCATAAATATTACTTTACTATTATAAATGTCTAATATAATTGCCATAATGAGGCCATATTTGAGACCAGTGTAACTGGTTGTGAGTTCGATCCCCACTCAAGGAAATGAAATATTTCTTCAAATTTATAATTCAATTTATTCGCTCTGGTGTGGAGTATCTAAAGTAGAGTATCTTAATAAATTTGGGCTTTTTAAAGTCTCCCCCTCAGTTCTCCAAGTCAAATTTGTCTCAAAAACTTTAAAAAAACAACGTCTACACGCACATATGCAGATATTTGAGCAGTCAAAGCTAAAGGCCAGCGCCCCCCTTTCTAATTCAATAGTTTTTGTTATTTTTTTGACATTAGCCAATAATGGCACCAAAATAATCGAGACACAATCTTATTTATGTAGAGTAATAAGAAAAAAATTATGTAAAGTAAAAATAAATAAGATAAATCAGCTTCACGCTGTATCCCGCACACAGCAGGGTAGGCAGAGCGAACCTAGTGTTAAGACACTCCGTTTCCCACTCTCTGCCGAATTCTGGAGGCATTGCGTGTTGAGTGGCAGAATTCAACGCCGCGCTTTGCGTCGACACCAGAGCGAAGAAATGGAAATATAAATGTATGTAAATATTTCAACTCCTCAAGTGGGGATCGAACACACAACCAGTTTGTTTTACAGTCTTATTTTGTGCCACTGCGCCACGACTGGCCTATTTATGTAGAGAATACCCAAGATCTCAATTATACGTCCTATATATAATAATCTCTGTATAATTATCTTATTTCAGCTTGTGATTACTCTCTGGTGACTATTTCCTGTCATTAACTACACTTCCGTTCTGATCGTTCCTTAACTATTATTTGTGTATTACAAGATTTTAAGGCGTTTTCGTTTGAATGTTAACGCGACAGGTCGTGGGTTCGATTTCCACTCAAGGAAATGAGATATTTAATATCTTCGTTTCTTAAATCGATATTGAGGCGCGGCGAAAGCGCGGCGTTGATTTCCGCAACTCAACACGCAATGCCTCCAGAATTCGGTGGACTACCCCTCTGCCCTCCTGCTAAATGCTGGATAAATCAATGTTGTATGTAAATATTTTCTTTTATTTATTATAGGACCATTAAACTTACATTAGTTTTAAGGTTATTCTAAATTTGTATAACCTATTACTTTACATAAGACTGATTTAAAGTATATTTAATAGCATTAGTTAAATAATCGATATTGGATTCTATATTACAAAAGAATACTTTTTTCAGCTCAACGTTGTATCCCGCACATAGTAGAGAGGGAACCTGGGAACCTAGTGTTAAAACACTCCGTTCCCATTAAGACACTTTCGTTCAACACTTTCCGGCGATTAATTCGAATAAGAATCACATACATAAAATAAACTATAAGCAAAATCACGAACCACTTTAATACAAGGTAAAGAGCAAAACGCATAAATACAGCTTTAATGCCTTTATACTTACTATACGCCATTAGACAAGTATGGAGTGGAAATATGAGCCGTTATTTTATATCGTTACACGTGATTATTACCAATACTCGTTAATGTACAATCAGCATAAAAAATTAGCACTAAATTTAGTAATATATATGTAATGATATCTTTGAAAATGTATATTATACGTTATGTGTATATAATCTGCGGCGTTAATTTCCGCCGCTCAAAACACAATGCCTCCTTGTTAATGGAAACGAAGTGTGTTACGGGAACCTAGTGTAGGTTAATAAGTTCCTTTTGGCTACCCTGCTATGTGCATAATAGGAACCTAAAAAACTGTATATAACTCTAAGTTAAAAGGATCAAAATCTGGAAAATTTTTAATTAACACGTAATTATTGCAATACATTAAAAAAAATTAAATAAAACCAAATAAATAGTAAGGATCATTGAGTTGAGGAGAGCAAAAATACCGGAACTTCGTATTTCTTTCAATATTATATTGTATTTAAAAAAATAAAGTTAAAAAATAAAGTAAACTTTGTTTTTTTTTAAAAATATAATAAAATATTATATTTAAAAAAAAAAACAAAGTTTATTAAATCATTTTATAAAATACTATAATTAACAATAAAAATAATACTAAAATTGAAGAATTAATAAAATTATAATTACTAATATTTACAACTGTTGCTGGGAACTCTACTGAAACGTCGCTAAACACAAATTACAGGCACATTCTATATCAAGCACCTCCTCAAGAAGTTTGTATCAGTGCTCCTCGTACCAGCTTTAACTCCTTAGAAGTTGCAAATTGGATGCTGTGGATACTTTATAGCTTTTATCACAGAACATGATTTTACATCTTAAGTATTTCATTGAATTCTAACTTATATTCAACCACGAAAATTCGGCGGAAAGTGGGGAACGGAGCGTCTCAATATTAGGTTCCTTTTACCTACCCCGTAAAATGCTGCTGATACAGCGCCAAACTTAAAAAAATTAACTGCATAACCTACGGTTACAATAACATAATCATTAAGTCACACGTCAATGAGGCCAGTCGTGGCGCAGCGGCACGAAGTGTGGTTGTAAAACCGACTGGTTGTGGGTTCGATCCCCACTCGAGGAGATGAAATATTTACTTAAATTTATATTTCCATTTCCTCGCTCTGGTGTCGAGCTTAAGCGCGGCGTTAAGTTCTTCCACTCAACACGCAATGCCTCCAGAATTCGGCAGAACTCGGCAGAAGTGGGTAACGGAGTGTCTTAACACTAGGTTCCCTCTGCCTACCCTGCTGTGTGCAGGATACAGCGTGGAGCTGATTTTATAATCATTAAGTTATACTTTTTTCATTTTTAAGAAAATTATTAAATTCTCTAGTGACAAATTTACAAGAAAACCGATTTAATTTCACAAAAAAATTTACGTCATTGAGAACAATCCATACAAATATGTGCTAAAGTATAGAAGTAAAAGTGAGCAAAACTGCTAAATACGATATCGTCGCTATTGCTAAAATGTTTGTGCCAATTTAAATAACCCCAATTACGCCAAGAGATAGAAACTGTCATAAATTATTAAACTAATGTAATGAGTGAAATGCATAAACTGTATTTATTTTAGCCTCTCGCTGTATTTATGCCGTCTATCTATATGTATGCCGGTCCGATGAGACCAATCGTGGCGGAGGGGCATAAGCGTGTGACTGTAAACGCGACAGGCTGTGGGTTTGATTCCCACTCGGTGAATGAATTATTATTTACTAATATTATCGTTTCATCACTCCGCTTAACACGCAATGCCTCGAAAATTTGGCGGAAAATAGTAAATGGAGTATGGCGTAAACGGTAAGTTTTCTTAGGTAAATAGCACAAACATTAAATTTGATAAATAAGTAAATAAATCAACTTCACGCTGTGTTCCGAACATAGCAAGGTAGGCAGAAAGGAACCTAGTGCTAAGACTCCGTTCCCCAGAAACTCAACATCGGACTTTTTACCTTAGTGCCAGAGCGAAAAATATTAAATTTGATATAAGTATACACTTATTTTTACACATAACAGTAATAGCTATAAGAGCACGTCACATTCTACGTGAGCGTCTTATGCTGACAGTAATCACGAGGAGTCACAGGACAGGACCCTCCCAAATATACAGGGCCCGTTCACTTGACCCTAGAGACCGGAGTGCACGCTTACTCGACACCTTGGATCACCCACACGAAAACAGTCTTTATCCCACTGATTTTAAGTTCATATTGGTTTGAAATTAGAAAATAACTTGCCCATCGAATACGTGTATCTTATGCTACAATGGATCGTGTTTCTTTACAATCGATGTTGTACGCTTCTAGAATATATGTTAAAAGTCAAATAGAATAGAATCTTTTCTAATCAATAAGGGGTTCTTTAGTTGTACATTCATATACGGAAAAATATCAACGGTTGAAGGACTAATTGGTCTAAATTCCATTTTTTGCGATATTGAGTTATATACATACTAGCGGCCCACTCGCGGCTTCGCCCGCATACCATCTGTAATACTTTTTTATGCTGCATTTGCCAACAGATTGATACATACAATCATGAACACTACGTGGATGTATGAGAGGAGTATTTAGCGTTTAAATAAATACTCTTCCACGTTATTATATTAGTATAGATTTGGAATCAGCAGATTTTTCTGAGTCTATTCAGCACTTTTTTCACTTTCATAAATTTCACAGCATTTTTTGGCGCTTGAACCCTACAGTTACTTTGCCCTCATTTTGGAGTCCCTCGTTTCAACCGACAAGGAAATCATCATATTTTATTGCTAATTTCTAAAGATCATTTCTTTGTGTACAAATAACGAATACCTTGTGAAATAACATCGTCAAAGAAATATTTCACTCTCTATACTTTAAGTGTAACTTTTAATATTTTTACCATTACGTTATAAAAAAAGTGTATTAAGTACCTCGGTTCAGACACTTGTGAACAAAAATACATTTCACATAAATGTGTTTAGATGCTGATTGTCTTGTGGATCATTATTTGTGAGTCTAAATTGAATGTTACATATCGCCTGAATAATATTTTGAGGTATTCATTTTACCACGTGACTCGGAGAATTATTAGGTTATCCTGTTTCTATTTACATGAATACTAGAACTTACACTACTTTACCTTTATTATTATTAATATTGGCATTTAGACCTTTTTGCATATTTCAAAAAAATAATAAATTGAAATATTTTGGATTAAGCGACACTCATTTTGCAAAAAATACTTGTATTATCATGCAATTAATATAAAAAGATGCAGAAAAAATTAATGCGTATACAGTATAAATTTAGTCTGTGTCGGCCTATTAGTTTCCTGAATTTTTTTTTTTTTTTGAAAACTGGAACATTTAATGACTCTGATGTAAAGTTCACAAAATGGCGTTTAGACCCAATAATCTTTCAAAAGTCGATATATTAAAAGTAATCCTACCAATACCATAAAAGTAAATGTTTGTGAGAATGGATGTTTATTCCACTTTCATGCAATAACTGCGAAACGTATTTAGGTGAAAATTTATTGTAATATAGTGTACTTACATCAAAAAACATAGGCTATAATTTATATAAAAAAAATGTATAAATTTGCTATAATGTAACAATAAGATTAAGCAGGCGAAGCCACGTTACGTTTACTGGTTTCATAAAAATATGGAAATATAGTTTAAATTGATACTGTTTTTTGATTTTCTTAGCTCAGACAGTCAGACAGAAACCTTTCAAATCAAGAACGGTCCCGGTATCTATTTGAGTATCTAACCAGTAACCACAACGCAGCCGTTTGAACATAAATACTCAGAGCTGATGTTATCCTATAAATATATGTATTTATTACATTTTTACGTCGTTTATAATTTTTTTATATACGCTAAAGCAATATAATTCGTTCGATTGATATTATAAGAAGGGAAAAATATATTTTATTATGAGTTTTTAAGCCGCATTTCCTTCAAAAACTTGTTTTTTATGTGACAAAATGAGGAAATCGCATCTATTTACATAATATCCTTATATTACAACTTATTCTAAATCAATTTTATATTATTTCTATTTAATAATAGAATCACAGGAAATACGTATAAATAAAAATAAGTAATATTTTGAAAGAATATAAAAAAATCAAACATCAATATTAAACCCAAGAAGACAAACAGACATTCCTATCTAATATAGAAAATATTAAAGACATGTCTACACAAAATTGCAATTGTTTTAAAACAATAATAAATAAAATAAATCAGCTTCACGCGGTATCCCGCACACAGCAGGGTAGGCAGAGGGAACCTAGTGTTAAGACACTCCGTGCCCGTTAATATATATAATAATATAATAACAATTTATAAAATTATGATAGGGTTCAGCTCACGGCTTCGCCAACTTCGCCAGCTTCGGCAGTTATGCCAGCTTCCCTAAAATGATACATATTATAATATACACATTGTTACATTTGTTACATTTAACAAAAAAATATTAAATATTTCATTATCATTAAAACAACAACTTTTTTTTTATTTTTGTTTTAGCTTCACGCCGTATCCCACATACAGCAGGGCAGGCAGAGGGAGCCTAGTATTAAGACACTCCGCTCCCCACTTTCCGTCGAATTCTGCAGGCATCGCGTATTGGGTGGCGGAGCTCAACGCCGCATTTATTTGATATTTGTTCAATACTCCAGTTCGTGCGGGCCAACGATTTTTTTAACACGGATAAGTAATAAAAAGATCACACGCAATCATATTTTATCGGCGGAGCCATTTTTCGCAGCCGGATCTTTCCTTCCGTAGCGCTTACACTCTTTTCACCAAATGCCTCAATATACCCTCAAATACATAAAACGGTGTGTTAACAATAACAGAATCGAGACATACTTTATTGAGATAACTTTAGTTATGAAGACCTCTAGTGATTTATCGTGGATTTTCTGAACTACTTCGGCGAAATTTTATGTTAACGTGAAATAAGAATTTTGATTTTTCTTCAAATAATAAGCCATTTAGGTATTGTTGTTTTCGTATGTGCTAATTCGTTACCAACCTCTGTATTATAGCCAAAGGATAATATATCAGCTTCACGCTGTATCCCGCAAGCAGCAGGGTAGGCAGAGGGAACCTAGTATTAAGACACTCCGTTCCCCACTTTTTGCCGAATTCTGGAGATAATTGCGTGTTGAGTGGCAGAACTAAACGCCACGCTTGTCCTCGATGGAAATATAAATTTAAATAAATATTTCATTTCCTCGAGTGGGGATCGAACCCAGAACCAGTCGCGTTTACCGTCACCTTCTCGTTATTATTATATTGCAAATACATCAGAAGACTAAGGTTATTATTTATTCATATTTGATTTTCGCTCTGGTACTAAGACAAATACGCAGAGGCTCAACGGGCAATATCTCGAAAATTCCGCGGAAGGTGGGGAACGGAACACTTAGACTCCGCTATATGCGTGGTACACCGTTAAGTTGAAAAACATATTAGTACATACATATTTAATTATTTTAACATATAAGGTTTCTTATAATCTGCCATACTACATAATTACATGTACGTAACACGATACTGTACAAGTATTTATACCAGTAAAATAACTATATATTTATTTCGTATTTTATATTTTGTACTGTGCACTGATCTATGTATAATATTTACTTGATTCTAAGGAACAATATTATGTTGTTTTACTGGTAATAAAAAAAACCGTTAAGTGCGAGTCGGACTTGCCCACCTAGGCTTCCGTACCAATTCTAGGATTAAATATCAACAGGAAACAAAACTTAAAAAATTGACTAACTCAAAATTGCGAGCATATGCACTCATTTTATATGAAATTAACTACAAATATAAATTTGATGTTTTTTTTTCTATGAAATACCTATAAATTACAAAAAGTAATTTTTGTATTCATTTGTATTGTAAATTCTCACTTCGTGCCAAATCCACCAAGTCCACTGTACTAACTTATACATTTGATTCCGCTGCGGATTTCTTACAAAATGCAGCAAAGTTATTTAATTAAAAGACTTAGCTTGATTTTTCTTGCTTTACTTGATCATAGACATATATTTAATATTAATTTCAGCTCGAAACGTCCACACAATCTTGATTTGAATGATCTTGACAGACAGACACAGACGGACGACAAAATGATCCTATAACAGTTCCGTTTTTACCTTTTGAAATACGGAACCCTAAAAAAAACAACATAACAATTACGTATTTAAAAGAAAATTGTTTTTAATTGTAACATGGATTGCATGTACTATTAAATGATAAGGAAGACCTTGCAAGACTAAACGACGTCCACAACATTTATTAGTCACGTATAATGTTATAAATTTTGGTCTACAAATTTATTATGTTTACAATATCAGGGAATTTGGAGGGAACGTGACCTCACACCTCGGGAACAGGTAGCTGGCAACACAAGCAATAATTCAATCAAATGTGGCTTAACCGACCTCACTCTATGTTTACCAAACACCCGCCTCG
Source organism: Heliconius himera (assembly GCA_021202915.1). Lineage (NCBI taxonomy): Eukaryota > Metazoa > Arthropoda > Insecta > Lepidoptera > Nymphalidae > Heliconius > Heliconius himera. The sequence goes on from JAJHJA010000227.1 coordinate 9,066, forward strand.
GCGCGCGACGGCGTACTTACGTCTTAATTAAAGAGCTGGCGTCCGATTATAGCCTTTACTATTTGTAACTTTCGATATAATTTTACATATAGTTTCATTAATAACTCTCGCACCATATCAGTTTAAAAAGCCCTTAATATGAGAACAAACGCTTCATTTGTTGTCGCAATTTACATTCTTAAAATAATATCATGTAGAGATGAGGACAAAATCTCAAAAGGTATTTCATTTTCTAATTATTTCACAAATACTGTTATAATAAAAATATAAAGAGGTTTTAAAAAAGAAAAGTAACTTTTTCTTATTTTTATAAGTGCAAGGTATAAAGTTAGATATAATCTAGTCTATGAGTAGACCCTCGGGAGCCGTAATGGTCCTGTGACTACTATTGAAAAAGAACTTGAGAAAGCTTGTGTCAATGTAAGATTTATTTATAAAAGAGTTTTTATACTAAGTATCTTACCTTATTTTAGGTAAAAATAACTTTTTCGATTTTTTTTACGTAAATATGTTACCTCCCCGATAAAGGCATGACTTGCCAAGTTTAATGCTATTAGATTCATATGACATCAGCATTTTGAGTTACCTCTATTTATATCTCGACGTCATATTTCTCACGACGTAAGTGTCTATGGGTAAGTTAAGTTATTTTTTCACATATAATATATAAAATACATGATGCATCGAAGGATGAAAAAGTAGTTTCCTATGCACAGGTAACAGTTATAGAATATTTAAAATTACAAAGGCATTACTTTATAAGTAATGATTTTCAGAATATAATTGCATTTTTCCGCAGCTTGTTATTGGCCTAATGAGATATACGAGCCATGTTTCGGTGGATGTGCGGAGATTTCATGTGATAATCCCCGCAATCATCTTCGTCCCTGTTACCCGTACTGCGAGCCCGGCTGCGTCTGTGAAGAGCCCTACGTAAGAGACGATCGCACACACCAGTGCGTTTTACCTCAAGACTGTTCACCGTAAGTAGCCCACGTTATAAAATTGAATCAAATAACACTATACTTTTTGTTTAATAGCCTAGTAACAAAAAATTATACCTTATATATATATTTAGATATATTATAAATTTTGGCATATTTTTATAAGTTTCATGCTCAGCTTCACACTGTATCCTGCACACAGCAGGGAAGGCAGAGGGAACCTAGTGTTAAGACACTCCGTTCCCCACTTTCTGCCGAATTCTGGAGACATTGCGTGTTGAGTGGCAGAACTCAACGCCGCGCTTAACCTCGACACCAGAGCGAAGAAATGGAAATATAAATTTAAGTAAATATTTCATCTCATCGATTTATTTTTTTTATTTCATGCTCACGTTTACTCTACAACTTGATCTCTATTTAACATGCGTTCTCCTACTGTGTAACATCTCTTTTTCACCGTACAACATCGTCCTTCGTGTGTCCTCCATGCAACGTGACATTGGCAAAATAATTAGTGCTCAACTGGCACGTTCCAAATGCCATACGTTAGGAAGTGAAATGACTGACATTGACTTTAATTATTTATTTATTAAAAAGTTCTTTAATTAATATCATTTTTAACCAACTTCTCAATTCGACTGTTTTTTTTAAATACATATGGGAGCAGAGGAGAAATCAGGTAGAATATTTATAAAAATCAATATATTATTGTTAGTATTTTAAAATAGTAAAAATGTAACTAAAGCCTTTAAATTATACTTTATCAAACTATGATCAGGCTAAGATTTGAAAATAATACGTCATTAGTAAAATACGTTATAAGTAAATCGAATTTTATAATAATCTGTTACCAAACATAAGTCAGTCATTTTTATTATAGGACACAAATGGGTATTCCAGTTCCAAGCCTAAGATCTGCAGCACCTAAGGATGATCTAAAACCTATAAGCAAAAGGAGTAAAGGTCACGCAAAACGGGAAGACGATTCTTTATTAAATGATAATAACGGTGTCCAGAATCACGTGGACGAGATACAACGAGGGGAAGTTTCTAGAATGGGGAATTATTTTAACATAGTCATCGCGCCGCCCCCTATTAAGGCAATTCAACCGCGGAAAATATTTCACAATGAAGTCAAAGGAATATCTGTAAAACAAGTCTAAAATAATTGTATTTATATATAAAATTGTAATTTTATTTAAATTTTAAGTATCTAATTATATATGTGTATGATAATAAAATCGAATTATGTTTCAAGCTTTTAGTTTTATTGAAATATAAATGTTGTCAGTTTTTTTTAAGGCCAGTCTTAGCGCAGGCACACAAGCGTGTGACTATAAACTTGACAGATTGTGGGTTCGATTTCCAATCGAGGAAATGAAATATTTAATATTTCATTTTTTTGCTCTGGTATCGAGGCAATAATATTGCGCTATATCCGCGGTGTATAGCTCCGCCAATCAACACACAATGCCTCCAGAATTCAGGGGAAAGTGAAGAGTGAAGTGTCTTAACACTAGACTCCCTCTGCCTCTCTGCGTCATGCGGGATACAGCGAGACACTGAAAACAATAATTATTAAGTATTTTATAACAAAATATTTTGCATATACCTAAATCATTAACCATAAAAATATAATATTTTTTATTATATCAAACTGCGACAAAATATCACAAACAGAAAAACCAAATAGAGAAAGAATCAATAAGAAACAAAACAAAATTGTCAAGTAAGTACAGCAACAGCTCAGTCGTTTTATGTCTTTGCTACTATAAACAAACTTTAGCGAATTCTAGTTCTTTTATTAAACAATCGAGCATGCCGACTACGTTAGTAGCTAACTCACAGTAATTAGAAACGGAAAACAAAATTATCGACAAACATTATGAATTGATCCGAATTAGATGAAACGATGAGATATTTGTTGATCTTGGCTCTGCTGCTATGTGAGTTACCTACTATATTAATATAATAATAAGAATATATTTATTTTAATATATGTATATTTATTTATTTTGGCATTTGTATATTCTCTAAGGGGACTCTACTTGTTGGACCTATGTCCCCACGCAAGCCTTCCAAAGGACCGGGTTCTTTTGAATCCGAGAACTATGACAGAGAAACATAATAATAATAATAATAAAACTAATAAATCAACGTCAAAACACATTTCAGACAATATTGCGGATGCTACAAGACCAAATATTTACGACTACGATGACCCAGATAGTATCAAACCGCATTCCTTCCTTGATGAAAGGCGAAATTGGAGAAAGAAAGCATTATTAAAACCATTTGAAGTGGAACACAAAGAGTGGGATGACAGACGATATGAACACGACATTCCGAGATATTTGGACGACGTGGAACCTAAACGCTATGCAGGGAGCGATAGGCGACGAGAGATGGATCCCGAAAGAATTTATAAGGAAGAGAGACGCTACGAGGACGCCGATAACGTAAACAACCTGCTGAGAACAAAAGATGAAGTGGGACGTAATGCTGCTCTGCCGTAAATATTTATAACTGAGTTAGTCCTATCTTTAGAGGGAGGGGGAGCGGATTATTATACTAATTTGGAATATTTTCACAGATCAAATGAAAACGAGAAAAGCATACCTTTTGTGATGACGTGCGATAGAATAAATGAAAGGTAATATATTTATTGATATCGAGTACTGTCTTTGCATAGGCTAAAATTGTTTAGCAATTTTCACTTGTACTTTAAAGATACGAGGCATGCTTCGCGGGGTGCGCTGCGGTCTCGTGTGACAACCCTCGCGAGAGGCTTCGCCCCTGCTACCCCTTTTGCGAGCCTGGCTGCGTTTGCGTACAGCCCCTACGTGCGGGACGACAGGACTCACAAATGCGTCCAACCTGAAGAATGCACTAAGTAATAGAATACTAAAAATTATAAAATATACACAAAATCTAATGCTAAACTAAAATATGATCAGTCGACAAAAAATGATATCATTTGTTTAAAATAGACTCTTAAAAAATTCTGTAATTTGAAGTAGAAAGTTTTAAAATTCGCCCCGACATGAAGACGGGAATATCTATCGTGATTTTTCTGTAACTAAAAATCTAAATATGACCACTTTATTTTTCATTTTCCGCATAGTTAGCTGAATATAAGAAATGAATCGGTCCTGAGGCCGTCGTGGTGCAGTGACACAAACATGTCACTCTAAACGTGACAATTGAGGGTTCAATTCCCCCTCTGAGAAATGAATGTTATCTATTAATATTTTTATCTTTTTTTCACTCCGGTAACAAGGAAACTCCGGAAACTGGAGAACAGAGTGTCTTGACACTAGGTTCCCTTTGCCTACCCAGCTATATACAGGTTTCAGCGCGAAAAAATCACCGTTCATCCGTTTAATTATTATTACTTACTAAAATCAGCCTCTTCCAAGCATTCAATATTTCCAAGCAACTGAGAGTGTTAAACATTTTTTATATTCTCTACAATATCCAATAAAATAAATACATACATAAATTGTTTGTGTAATCTAGAATGTTCTTCACAGAGGTCTCAAAGGGATTCCCGACCTCGGCGACGACGCTTAGTGCGAGCGGAGAAATGTCACTGAGGCAAACAATAGACAGCCTTCAGGTTCCCACTTACAATGGAGGATCTTATTACCGTCCCGCAATTGTACTGTTGTGTAAATAAATATTATAAAATACCTGCGCTATTATATAGATATGTGTTGATACATCAATGGAAACATTTTTATACTTAATATTAGATATTTTTTTTATTTCATTATATGTATATACATGTTATATTAGTATAAAAAGTTATTTTTTGTATCAACGTAATAAAAATTATATACTATCTTTGATCTCACACACACAGTCACACTTCTTCGATATTTTGTATTTTTCTCCATTTATCATACTGTAACCAGTTTAAAGACGTTGTTCACAACGTAGTTTCTATGAGAGAAGGAAGGAGGGAACTCTTTTAGTTATTCTACAATCGTAAATATTCTTCGCAGTGGGAGTAGTACATACTTTGAAGGTCCTAATTATGCCACAGTGGCCTTTTACACCTCTAAGTACAGGAAATACGTTATGTTTGTTGATTTTTTTTAGCTTCATGATGTATTTCAAACACAGCATGAAACTCAAGGGGAATTTAGTGTTAAGACACTCTGTTTTTCGTTTTCCGCCGAATTCTGGAATCATGCGTATCGAGTGGCGGAACTCACCGCCGCGCTGTGCCTCGACACCAGAGGAATAGTTATAAATATATATATTTATAAATAACATATTTTTGTAATAAATAGCAAAGAAATAATATAAAAGTGTACCTACAGTATAATGTAATTTATGTAAGTAACTGATTTAACATAAATAATAAAAATACATATAATAATATTAACTTTTATTTCATTTTTTGTTCTAAATAACAAATCAACGATCAAATCGAAACAAAGCGAATAATCCATCGATTCACATTACAACACACTATTGTTTAAAGCGGAGCATTTGAGTGGAATAGAAATAACGTTGTTCATTTCGCTCAAAGCTACATAGATTTCCTTTAAGAACCTCTAAAACACTAAAGGTGGTATTAATTACTCTAATGGGTCTATTGTAGTACATATTGTACTCGATACACCAAGTGTTAGAAACAAAGAAAAAACAACAAAACAAAAACAACAAAAATAATAACATTTTTATTACTTCCCAATACAGTAGCCGGTTTGGGTAACAATCATGTTGTATTCTGTTGTTTTGTTTTTTAAATTTTCGTTGTTTTTCTCTAGTGTGTTGAGTGAAAATACCTACGGTAAGTCAACTTTTTTTGTAATGCCTTTGTCAATAGTCAAGCATATTAGTAATAACTATTTATAACATTTTTTTTTAATTTGATGCTAGTCGTGGTGCAGGGGCTAAAGCGTATGACTATAAATACAGGTTGTAGGTCCGATTTCCACTCGATGAAATGAATTATTTCATATTTACTTAAATGTATATTTCCATTTCTTCACTCTGGTGTCAAGGTTAAGCGCGGCGTTGAGTTCTACCAGTCAAAACGCAATGCCTCCAGAATTCCGCAGAAAGTGGGGAACGGAGCGTCTTAACACTAGGTTCCCTCTGCTTACCCTGCTGTGTACGGGATACAGCGTGAAGCTGATTTTTTATCTTATTCATTTCCTCGCTGTGGTGTCGAGGCAGAGCCCTTAGTTCCGCAAGTCAATATGCAACGCCTTCAGAATTCGAAAATTAGAAATGGAAGTGTCTTAATGGCAACGAAATATCTTAATACTAGATTCCCAGAGTCCCTCTGACTATGTACGGAATACAGCCTAAAAAAAATAATAAAAAAATATATATTCCAGAGTGTGGAGAACATGGCAGATTTGAATATTGTATAGATGAAATACCTGGTTGTGTGATCGGCTGCCACTGCCATCCCGGGTACTATTTCGATACAGATACAAAAATATGTGAACCCAAGTATGTGTTTAATTTAATACTAGCGAACCATTATATATAGCATTCATACATTTATTAGCAGTTACTTATAAATCATTTTTAGTGTATGTACTAGGATATCATCCGAGGATATCATTATATTCAATGATAATGACACAAAAAATAAAGATCCAATAAACTCATCTATGTGAGTTAGTTGCTTCTTTGTGTATGTGTATTAATATAACTACATATATCTCTTTGAAATGTTTCCATTTTTTAAACTCTTAATTCAATGTTTGTTATATAATTTTAATAAAAACTATCTATGTTCTAGTACAAAATTAATAGATCATCATAGACGTCACCACACAGGCGAACCGACGCGAATCCTCAATGTTGCCACTCCTAGTATCGTGGGTGAAACTGGATCTCTTCCCAAGAGTGAACTTGACGATCACGTGGATGAAATTAGCAATGATGCAAACGACTTAGGTGACTGGCTGTATAATCAATTTTTTAAAACAATTGAAAATCAAGTTGTTAACAATACAAGTGAAAAAGATCAAGAGAAACCAACGCGCCGAAGTGGATCATCTATCAAGAAATCAAAAATAAGAAAAAAATGGAACAAAGATCGAAAAACAAATAAAAAGACAAAAAGGAGGAAATTAAGAAATAAATTACTTCGGATAACAGAAGATGATAGTATGTTTGATATGACATCTAAATCTAGTTCAGAATCAAGTGACTCGAGCTCCAGTGATTCATCTGTAGAACATCATACTCACAATAACGACGGTGAACATGGACATAAGAAGATTGTTGTGTTTAACAAAAAACCAAAGCCACCTTTGCCTAGCTTCATTTTTGTGCCAAATTTAGAAACGCCATTCTATCCTCCTATAGGTCTACCGCCGCCTCCTGTGGTACCCATGTACCCCATAGTGCCCGTGCCACCCGTAGTTCCCTTTTGTATTGAAACAGGTTAGTTCGCAAAATTATACTCAGTTTATTTCTATAACAATCAAGCAATCGCCACTTGCATTAAAAGTTAACGAGGATGAAAAATTATATATTAATATAATTATATAACTTAAATTAATATGTTAAAAATGAACTTTTTGGATATGACATAAAAAATGTTTTAATAAAAATTAATTCATGTTTTTTTAATACTTTATAAGCACTTAAAAATATTACAGACTGTTCTACCACCGAGGGTAAGACGACGTTGTCTCCCACCACCACCACCACCACCGCTCCTCCTAGTACAGCGAGTGAGGCAGTAACGGCGGAGACAACAACACAAGCCATCGAGACTACCGTTGATTTGTAAGTCATTTGTCAACATATTTGTCCAATTTTATTGGTAGTACCCAGTGGATTCAATTCATTGTTTTCCTTTGTTTTTTGTTGATATTTGCTTACTTTAATATTTTTGCACATGTATTCATACTTTAAATATTTATTAAATATTGTAAATTGATAAAAATATATACAAAGTAAAGTAAAGCAAATGTGTAATTTATGTAAGTTATGTATTGTGTGAGAGTAAGAGAGTAGTGGTTTCAAAATATAAAATTTTACTCATCTTAATTATACGAATATATCATATAATTTAGATGAGTAACACTCGTAACGTTGTAGTTTTTTTTATAAAAAGAAAAAATAAATAGTTGCCTCTTATATTGCAAGTTTAAGCGAACATTGTAGTATGCTTATATGAAGGTACAGTGTTCATATAAAAATATATAAATTTAATAAAAGTGACGACACTAAGGAACGTTATAATTTTTACGTCAATGATGGAACTAATCAATTTGGCAAATGAAAAATTTTAACTAAGTTCAACATTTTCACTTTTCTTAATGTAGAAAAAACTAAATTTACTATAATAAAATATAACAATCCCTATTTATTATAGCACTATAAATGTCCATATTATATTTAGTTATTTATGTTAATATTTTATTTAATAGTTTGCAACTGTCGTTAGTTTAGGAAAAACTAAAAATGATTACATTGGTAGGCGATACCCATTTAATTTCAATGGCCATACAATTTTACGCAAGAGCCCCATTGTGAGGCTGAGCCGCTAAATCTATCAGATGCGGCCCACTGCCCTCACTGCTATACCCGCAGTGCTATTTATATAAAACTATTACAAACCAGTTATTTTGCATCGACCCTTTTATTTCTTATTTGTGTTAAAACAAAGACTTTAGAAAAATTTTAAAAGAGAGAAATTTGGATAGAGATTACTATATACTATATATAATACAATACGATTAACAAAAATATTGAAAAAAAAAAATTTAAGCAACCTCCTAAAATTCAGATATTTTAACATAAAAACGTAGCCATTGTCTTCTTTAAGATATATTTTTTAAGGCCGTCTATGAAAATTGAGTCGTCAATTGAACTTAAAAAAATATTTATGTTTTCTTTTATTTCACAAAAATACTGTTGATATTATTATATTATAAATAAATACTTGTCTTTATTTGAAAATTTTACATTGCTTCATGATAAGGTTTTATACCCAGCTAATCACGAATGTATATATTATGGATACTCGTGGTAGTAAATTCAAAGACCAAAGTAAACATGTTAGATATTATAAAATCACATAAATTAAAATAATACGTTACAGGTATATTTATCAAATTATAACAATCAACTCAACTACTCAACAAATCAACTTATCAAATTATAACGAACATACAAAATAAACATTATAAATATAGGTAATATAGGATAAAATGTTAAATAACTGCGACATAGTCATATTTAATTACAGAAATCTTCAACGATCATTGAAAAAGAGGAAAAAGAAGATATCAAGGATCTCCAAATATAATAATGATAACGAAGACGATACCGGGTAAATATTATTACTTTATTAGGTATAGAAATAGAGGCCAGTCGTGGCGCAGGGGCTCAAAGTGTGACTGTAAAATCGACTGGTTGTGGGTTCGATCCCCACTTGAGGAAGTGAATTTATTTACATTTATATTTTAATTTCTTCGCTCTGGTGTATAGGCAAAGCGCTTCGCTGAGTTCCGCCACTCAGCACGCAATTCCTCCAGAACTCGGCGGAATGTGAGGAACGGAGTGTCTTAACATTAGGTTATTTCTGTTTACCCCGCTGGGAGCGAGATACAGCGTGAAGCAAAAAAAAAATAACAAACGTTACTCCATCGAGACGCAGATAAATTTGATGACAATTTGATGTTAATTATATTATTTATGTTGTCGAATTATCTTCTTCTTCGATTCGTAGTTTTATTTTATTTTTATACCTACTCTGTGGCTAGACAAAATGCAACATTGTGTTCCGCCACTTCGTACGTTCTTAACATTGGCCGAGAATATAACACTACGTCTCCCCTATAACAGTTGAGGCACTATAAACGCATAACGTTCAGAAACGGAGAAAACAAAATGATATAATAGATTATTGCTTCTTATTTATTGCTTACTAGCGGCTCGCCCACGGCTTCGCCCGCATAAAATACATGATTATTGATTTAATAAGCAGAATTGATTGACAACTATAATGACTTCTAATATAATTTTTTTACGACATTATCATCAAAGAATTTTTGATTGTTTACATAAAAAAATACGACCATTGTTGATATTTAATATTTATAAAATATACATAAAGCTAATTATTTATTACATGTATATATTTTTGTAACTTTATGTTCTTTTTACCTATATAATATACTCTGTTAAATGTGCTGATGTCAGTGAATAATTTAATTTACTCATTCAGAAACAGCCTTAAATGTTAAATTATTGATTTGAAGGATTCATAATATTCTTTGTAAAATAACTGTAATAATTGCATATTAACTCCTGTACAGATTTTAAATTAGTTACATATATTATATGAAAGAACCAACCAAAAAATCTTTGTATTTACTTAATATTTCTTTCAAGATCGTTCTTTATCTCTGTGTTGAATTAATTACGACTTATTTTAAATGACGATAACTTTTTTTTAATGAACCGATTTTGATGAACTAAATATTTAAGTTGAGTTAAAACCAAGCAATTGGTGAAATTTTCAAGTAAATCGGTTCAGTACTTTCAGAGAAAAATGTGGACAAAAATATGTCGACAGACAGACAAACAGACAGACAAGAAATTGAAAAAAAATCTTTTTGCTTTCTATTATTATTTTTAAGTGTCCCTCTATCCATTTCAGTCAAAATTACTAAATGTACAGACAAAATATTTTTACTGTCTTATTATATATAGAGATTAGTTTTAGTAAGATTGTTAGAAATTAATATAAGAAAATATTCTTGTATAGAGGCTAGCGTATGTTCAACACAATAATAAATAATTATTTCCATTATCAGGTTTGGTAAACTACAACCCGTTAATCGACAGAAATTGGTAAGACTTAACGTTTTAAATTGAATATTATTAACATTATTTGTTGTTTAACTAAATAATGATAAATAATTGACTTTGTTTTACAGCTTTCGCGATTAAGAGAAAGGATGAATCGTCCATCTTCAGCAAAATATTTTATGTCTCCTTGGCAGAAACATAAAAAAGTATTGATGAATACTGACAGCAAAGACGACGTTTTTGAAAGCCCATTGGTAGAAAATGACGTCCCTGAGAATCTTTTAGAAAATCTAAAGGCGGAAACACTAAACAATGAGAAGCTTCCTGGAAATGTCGACTTTAAGTACTTAACAGAACTGATACATAGAGTAGATATGAAAAATAAAACGATCGATCTACCACCCATAGAATATAATCCTCTTGAGAGTTTAGAAATGTACAAACCACCTGGAGTCGACCAACATTATTATTCTGGGTACATTGTTCCACCTAACACGCCTGACGGTCGTCGCTACTCCCGCCCTCGTGATAATAAATTAGATGATTCATATTATACAAAACTAGGCAGAGAGATAGCGTCAATGATACGCGGTATCGACGTGCAAAATAGAGATGCAAACGTCCAGATCGAGCAAAAACTTGACTCTACTAATGGTGATCTATATTTTAATAATAATTCTCCACGATCGTATTGGGAGCGATCTGTTCGATCTCCTTTGACATTTTTGAATATGAATAAAAACAAATTTGAATATTTAAAAAAAAGTAACGAATTACTTTTTGACATTGAAAATAAAATAGAAATTATTGCTTCTACTGTGCCTACTATGAGTTTACAAGAAATAGAAAACATCATTCGCGTTATGGATGTTGCTAAAAAAGAAATAAAAAACAGAGAAACTGATATTAAAAGATTATTACCTAATACTCATAATTTTAATATTAATTTATGGCCTCGACGAATTGGAAATGCTGTTCTAGAAAATAAAATACCATCAACACTTGAGAGGCATTCTGATACAGACAAAGGAAAGTCGGTTGGTAAAACAAGTGTACCAGACGGTTCACGTTTTCAAATGCAAGAAGTTCAGAGATTAATCGCTTGGCAGAAACCTCATAAAGCTGTGAAACCAAATATTCAGCAGAACGATATACGATTCCAAACAAAACCAGATTTTAAATCATTTTTTCAGAATACATTAGGTGATAAAGCAAAGCCAAAATATGAAAACAAATCAAAAATAGCTACACCCCTGCAAAACAATTCTAGAGAGACATTACTAAGATACGATATGAACTCTATATTTTTAAAACACAAGAAATATTTTGACGAAGACCACAATTTTTACATAAACAACCCACCATCTTATACTCCAGCTACCCACCCTTCATACTTCCATCAAGAAATCGATCATTTTGACTATATAAATTAAAATAAAGTTACTGTTTTTATTACTGATATATTGTACCGTCAAAGGTATTATACAGTTTTTCTGAATAAACTATTAGTTATTTCACTTAACACACAAATAGATTATATTTATAGTTTTATTTACCTACTAAAAATATTTATTTTTAAACAGTATGTAGTTTATACGCTTGTGCCACTGCTGCCTTGTTGTAGTGGCACAAGCGTATAAACCTTAATACTGCAAACATAACAGTTGTAGGTGTGATTACTTCGGGGGATATTAATTATTATTTCCATTTCTTAGCTCTGGTAATAAGGCGAAGAGCGGCGTTGAGTTCCGCCACTCAACGCCCTGTCTACCCTGCTATACGCGGGATACAGCGTGAAGCTAAAATATATAACTTATGATATTTAGTAGTTTGTAAAAAAAATACATAATCAAAAACTGTCACTCTCGAAGCGATCTACCTATCTTAAGTATACGTTCACATTACTAAACGACAAATTTTGATATTGATGTTGAACATATAATTGTGTTAAATAATTGGCTTTTGCTTTTTTTGCTTTTTTATAATTAATTTGCTGTGAGTGTCTAATCTATATGTTGTTACCGAAACTAACTTTCTGTGATTCGACACAAATGGTGACTGTAAATAAAGTCCTTAATGCTGGGACTAAAAGTAAATTAGGACGTCTGAAACAAGCTAGTCCCGGATGAATCTGTTCAAAGTTCAAAAGGCTCTGTGCGACGGCGGAATATTAAACTAGTCTATTTGCCCTTTATCGTCACTACTAAACTTGCTAACTAATTATGTAAGGAAGACGTTCAAGTTTTTCGTACTACATTGGGTTACTTGAATATCCAAGTAATTATAAGTAAAAAAACAATTGAAGGAAAAACAGAAAACGTTAGAGAATATAACAACAACATTATCAAAATCAAAACGGTGTTAAAAATGGAAAAATCAAAGCCATTTCCGAACGAGTAGGTCCAATCAGACAAGCTATAAAAGCATGGTACATACTAGTAGGTATATATTAGACGTGTATACGGAGTATAGGGAGTACCCGCTCCCGTAATATCGAGACGGGCTTACAAATAGGGCTGAAATTTATTTGGCTCGGTATCGGGAAAGCATTTCCAATTTTCATATTTCCCGCGATGGGACGCCGCGCTTCCTATCTAGACCTTAAATCTCTCCACGGTATTTTATGATATATAATTGATTGCTGTACTCGTCTTGTAAAAATATTAGATTTGTTACTATCTTTTTCGTTTTATTATATATTATACTATGAAGTTTTTTGTTCTCATAAGATTGTCTTTAGTTGATGCAGTAAAAGAAAAGATCGCGTCTAGGGAAATTTAATCAGTAACGTAGAACAATAAAAAAAGAGAGATACTAAGCTGAATTTCTCAAGTTGCTTGCTCAGTGTCGACTATGGTAAGTGTCCTCCAAAGCGCAGATTGCGGAGAACTTTACGCCAACTAGGCACAAAACAGAGTCGATGGAAAAAAACATTTTTATTCCATTGAAGGTTCTGTAGCACCTTGCAAAAACTTTGCCTAAGTATTTATCCAGTGAAATACAATTTTGATTCTATTCTATAATATGTTTTTTTCTGCAGAGATTGTCGCGGGTTATATTAGCATTTATACTGTGGCTGAAGTAACCCGCGAGGTACACTCGACACCATATAAACTTGGATAAGAAATACAGTAATAATGGAACGGAAGCCACCGCGATACTTCCCACAAACTTTCTTCAGTAAAGTCTTCAAGTGATCGCATCAAGTTGGAACAATTTTCATAACGACTAAGCCGGTTTCAACGTGTGTTTATACACTTGACGGTATAAATGCGAATAAAAAGAAACAAATCCATTACCTCTGGCGTCATCCTTATACGTTTAACACAACATTGTCAAATGCTAAATATAAGTAAAAAATGATTAGATTTTATATATTTTTTTGATTGAAAGTATAGGTTGAGTTGAGAAGCTTATATCAAATTAATACTACACGTACTCGTACATTTAAATGTACACATTTAGATACATAGATCCATGTTCCCTAAGTTCGTAACGTGTGGACGATGGAGGCGCGGCCGGGCGGCTCCGGAACCTGCTCTCATTAATGAATTCGCTCTCGGATCAAATCCTCTAACAAATTAGGATTAGATGAGGGACCTCCTGTGTTTTTAGGTCGAACCGAAAATGTTATTTCAATGGAAATCCGTATTTCCGTTATTACCCAAGTAAGGAAATTTTGTTTAGTCCGTATTATCATTTAGTTTAAAGAATTTAAAAAATCTTTTTTGCGTTATCTATTATGGAATACTTAACGTTTTAAATACTAGTTCTACTATTATAACCAAAAAGCAGATAACTACTTACCACACTAGTAGACTACTACTAGTATTAGTATTAAAGGAAAATTTCGCAGAGTACACCAGACCAATATCTGCACTCTATATTCTGTTCCGGACATTTCATTTATCGCTTACTGCATTTGATAAACATCTATTTATTGTGCCCATAAAAAAACGAAATCTATAAAATCTAAATCTACAAATATATATACTAAAATTAAATAAAATTACATTTACGTAAATAATACCAAAATACCTGAATATCTATGAATAAGTAAGAGAGGAGTGTAAGAGGGGCACTATCTGTCTATAGATCTTGACCACGTATGAAACTAAATGTTATTTATGTTTCCATTTACAAAGGAAAAGTGCAAAAGAAAAGGAAATATAAAAAGTCTGACAAGCACATAATATTGTTAGTTCGTTTTAGGTCATTGACATGGTGTCCCGGTGGGAGCAGAAACAGTACGCAACGAATAATAATATAATGTAAAATACTTATTAAGAAAACGTATAAAAATTTTAACGTATTTCCAGGAGGTGCGGGTTCGAGTCCCGCTACGTTCAAATTTTTCTAAATAAAAAAATCAGGTACACGCTGTATCTCGCACACAGCAGGGTAGGCAGAGAGAACCTAGTGTTAGGACACTGTTCCCCACTTTCCGCCGACTTCTGGAGTCATTGCATGTTGAGTGGCGGTACTCAACGCCGCGCCTCTTAGAGCGAAGAAATGAAAATATAATTGTAAATAAATATTTCATTTCCTCGAGTGGGGATCGAACCCACAACCAGTCGATTTTACAGTCACACTTTGTGCCCCTGCGCCACTACTGGTCTAAAATTTTTATATGTTTTCTAAATAAGTATTTTTCTTTCCTAAGTGTGGAATAACACTTTAAAAATGTTATAAATATAATGTAGTAACATTCGCTTTAAATAATATCTGGGCTGAGTACATAATGTGAATACATTTGTGTGTATATTTTATAATTGTGACAGTTGCTTCAATGTTTTCTGTAGATATTCATTTTGATACATTACGATACCTATCTAAACTATAGCCATAACGACATATTTTTTTTTATCAGCTTCACGCTGTATGCCGCACACAGCAGGGTAAGCAGAGGGAACCTAGTGTTAAGACAGTCCGTTCCCCACTTTCTGCCGAATTCTGGAGGCATTGCGTGTTGAGTGGCAGAACTCAACGCCGCGCTTAACCTCGACACCAGAGCGAAGAAATGGAAATATAAATTTAAGTAAATATTTCATCTCCTCGAGTGGGGATCGAACCCACAACCAGTCGGTTTTGCAGTCACACCTCGTGCCGCTGCGCCACGACCGGCCTGAACGACATTTTGTATTATATTATAATTATTACCATATAGTAGCGTTTACTTTGTCTTAGAAAATTAGTTAAGAAAACAGCTTCATTTACATTTATATAGATATATTTTACAAAACAAAAATCAACTTTACGTTGTATCCCGCACACAGCAGAGTAGGCAGAGTCTAGTGTTAAGACACTCTGTTCCCCATTTTCCGCCAAGTTCTGGCGGTTGCATGTTAAGTGGCGGAACTCAACGCCGTGCTTTGCCTCGACACCAGAACGAAATGAAAATATAAATAAATATTTCATTTCCTCAAGTGGGGATCGAACCCACAACCAGTCGATTTTACAGTCACACTTTGTGCCCCTGGCTGACTGGCCTCTATATTCTGTATATATTCCTATTTTACGTTTTTATTTATATTCTTTTAAGGTACACAGTTTCAAAATCACCAAATACAGATAGCAGTTATGTTTATTCCTATTTTGTTACATTAAAGCACAACCCGCAAGAGACACTCGCGCCGTCGCCCACAATTTTCCCGAAAACGAAAGTTGCCTTCGGAATACGAAGCGACGAGATGAAACGTCGAATCGGAAAAACTGCTTATTTTATTACTGCGAGGATGGGATGGGCCTCGAGCGGAATTGCCACAAGTCCAATTAGAGTACTCGAACACTTCCTGTTACACGCGTCTCGTACTATCTGGATTTTAAATGTTAATTTACTTTTTCTAAAAAAAACATGTAAAATATTATTCTAAGACTTTTTTTTATATTTTATCATATATTTCATTACATTACAGATACATATTCATACAATCAGTACATTGCATTATTGAAAAATAAACAAATCTATACTTATAAAAAAAGAAATAAGTGACCAGATAGATGATTAGAGGTCAATCGTGACGTAGAGGTAGAGACTAATGTAAAAGCGGATTCCATTCCAACTCCAGGAAATTAAAATTCTTCGCTCTGGTGCCGAGTTCCGCCACTCAATGAGCAATGTCTCCAGAATTTGACGGAAAATGAAGAACACTAGGTCTAGAACGAAACAGAAAGAGTCCTAACACTAGGTTCTCTCTGCCTAACCCGCTGTGCGCGGGATATAGCGTGATGCTAAAAAATATAGGCATATGGTAACTTAGAACTTAACCTTAGCAAATAAATAACGTAACATATTATTATTATTATTACGTAAGTTTATCCTGAAGGTGCAACAATCCTGTGAGTATATAACTGCTTCTATAAAAAAGGTCCAGGAAAGATCAAATCACGTATCATGTACGATTTATCGCGGCGTCGTCCACCCCGACGGCAATTTCGCTATTTTTATACGATTACCTCGAATATATCTTTGATTTTGAAAGTTATTTTTCTCAAATAGATATTTAGTTTTATTTGTATATTGTTGATTTGTACGTTATGTCTATATAATATTGATATTTTGATTAAAAATTCAATTAAGGCAAGTTCTAGTTTATAACGAGAGCTTCTGGAAGTTGTGGAGTAAGTTGCAACAACTTCATAAATATAGGCCACAACCTGTTGTTTTTAATATAACGAATTATGATGTTTCTACAGTCTAGACAACGTGTGTAATAAACACTCTGAATTTTAAAGTATAAACTAAAGAAAAAAATCTAAATAACAACTATTTATTAAAGTATTATTCCACACTTTTTAGAACACATAAAAATTTGAATGTAGCAGGATTTGTACCGGAAACAGTCCAAGTCTCTGACCACTAAGCCATACGTTTTCATCAAGCTACGTCGAAGTTTTTATACTCTTATTTCATGCTACGTTAAAAAAAATTATATGTGTTCTAAAAAGTATTTTTTTCCTAAAACACACATTAAAACTATTAAAAAAACCAACGAAAATCTCTTTCCGCGCACACTTTCCCCGATAAGTCAAAATTCAAAGTAACAACTACCGAGTCCGAAGATCACGGTTACGCAAGTAACACAGATTGGGTCCAAAACGTTTTGATTTAATGGACAACACTTACTTACCCCAAAAGACCATATACATAGATATGTTATGATTACTAAACCCATCCAAAGAAATATATTTGTAACGATTATATAAGTATTCATTTCGTCAATGGTTTTGAAAAATCTATGTTTGAAGAGTATAGCTAACACTCGGTTTTATTAATATTTTCATATTTTTGCTCTGGCACCAGTACCACCAACCACCACCACTGAGCACGGCGTTGAGATCCGCCACTCAAGATGCAATGCCTCGAAAAAATAGGCTGAAAGTGGGTAACGGAGTCTTTTAACAACAAAATTTGTTATAATTTCATGTACATGTATGTAAGCTAATAATGCTTACAGAACGGTTATAGAATATACATAAAGACAATTAGTGCACGCGTATTATTGTCTTAATATTCTATGTAGGTATAGTTAATAGTTTGCTAATTAAACCGAAGTCTAAAGTTCGACAGAGTGCCGTAGGTTAATTACGCAAACAACTTCAATAGTACCTTTGTGTACGTGACTGTCTTTTGTACGCGATATTAAATATAATATTAACTTATTTCCGCGTAGAGACATGAGAAAAATTATGCATACATTTTAAGTTTTCTATAAACAGTACAGGCACAAGCGTGCAACTGTAAACAAACAGGTTGTGGTTTCGTTTCCCAAAAAAGTTCGGTTTAAATTAAATGTTTAATATTTTAACTTCCTCCTCTTCCTAACCTTACTTCTGAGTTTCGTTACACTATACACAATGTCTTCCGATTCGACTGACGGTGGGGGACGAAAGTATCTTAACACTAGGCTCCCTCTGCCTACCCTGCTATATGCAGGAAACAGCGTAAACTTAAAAAAAACAATAAAAAGCTATTCTTTTCTGTATTAGCAAAAATCTTATTCAATCCATTTAGAAACGCCAAGTAATAAATAATAAACACACAAATATCACGAATATCTTTAAAAATATATATTTTAATATAACGCAAGCAAGTATATTTATAGGTACCTACAACATATACAATACTACTTACTCTATAAGCCTACTATGGAGAGACACTATATCATATATGTAAGTACACTCGCGATGAAATGATACAGATTTATGAGAAAACAAACTCAAGTTCGCGATACAGCTTGAATATGCATGTAACAGATGTTTCCGTCCGCACATAAATTAATATAAATACGCAATATATTTCCAAAATGTGATTTTTCTGTATAAGTAAACTATATTGTTTGTTTAACTTATTGTATGAAATGTTTTCATGAATACTTATTTAGAAATCATAAAAAAATTTAAACCGGCTCTTCCTGGAAACCGACCAGGCGCTCTGACCACTAAGTCATACGTTCTCATCAAGCTACGTCGAAATTTTTATACGCTTGTTACAACTATTGATGTTGTTAGCATCTCTGTAGGGAGATTTTTACAAATTTCCACTACCCAAGGATGATTACTAAGAATTATCGTCTGGCAAGAGAGAATACTATTTATTATAGTGTGAAATAACACTAAACATGTTAAAAATATTTTTAATGAAATAATTGAAAAAAATCAACAAAAAGATCGGCGTTAAGCTTCTATGACTGTTTTGTATTGTAATAGAGCCGATGCACGCAGAACGCCGTCTCTATGATTAGATATGATAAATCTAAATTACTATATAATTGTGAGTTATTGACAAAAACGCAATTTCCATGCAGCGGCAGTTACTGCAGGCCGGCGCTAAATGTTTCAAAGTTTGCTCCGCGCGTCGGAGCTATAGTGGGAAATTTGAATTTTTCCGCTGTTACCTGCTATTATAAATCAAGTGCAAAGTCGACTTAAGCTCTCCCGAAGCGTGTTCTCAAACATTTTAAAATTCAAATTATAGGTCCCTATGACTTATGAAGGAACACAATATTATGTAGATTACATACTTTGAACTTGGGAATGACGTACGGAGTAATAAACGTTAGACTATAAGAGGAGGATATTACAAATATATTCCGTTTACATTATCTAAAGCCAACATAAAAGAGAGAGAGAGATCTCTGATATTCACAATTATTACACATTTTAAATGAAACCATTTTACAGGATTTAGAAATCGTTGGCGGTACTTTGACGGACGAATGCTACCTCAGTCTACCTGTGACCACGGGTAATGTACTTAAGTAATTAAAGTTTCTGAATATTTACCTATTCGCTTCAAACAATATTTACTTACAGCATAGGTTTGATCAAATTTAGTGATCATTTAATAGTTTCAAGAATTATTTAAAAAATGTAGTTTAAAAATTAATGATTAGTGATACGTCTTAATTTTGAGTCGTCACTTTCAGTCAACAGTCCGGGAAATCAAACAAACATCGTTGTGTAGTATTAATAAACTTGAAAACCGAAATATTTTTACCACATTTCTAAATAATCCTGTGAATAAATTATTGTAAATCTAAAGAAGTTTTAGTTTTTTATTAAAATAATAACAGTAACAGTTTTGTTTATAACAAATTTAATTATAAATTAAATAAAAAAGTACGCCATCTATCGCTTAATAGAGTTTCATTAGTTGAAAAGATTGAGTAAGATATTTCAATATGGCAATGTTTTCATTTTGTATAACGTAGTACAATAGCAGAGGGCGCCCTAAATCTGTTTGTTGTACAGTAGTCACGAGCTAGATAGCGTTGTTCTAAAATTAAAAATTTCGTTACATTTGTATTGTAATAAAAATATATAAATTATTCCTCCGTTCCCCACTTTCCGCCGAATTCTGGAGCATTGCGTGGTGAATGGCGGAACTCGAAGTTTTTTATGTACCGCAATTGACTTCAAGTCATGTATATTGATTGTCTTCAACAATTTGTGATATATATATTTAGTATTATACATTTTTGGAGACCCGACGTTTTGAACACTTTGTAGTTTGCAGTTATTCAGAAATGTAGAAAAAAATATTTCACCACATTTCAAAATGTAAATGTAAAGTGTAGTATTAATAGTCATATAAATATGTTTATAAATACTACACTACAATGTAAGTTTAATTCCTTGGACTGTTGACTGCAAGTGACAACTCAAAATTTAGATGTACCACTAATAATTAATTTTTAAATTACTTTTTTTTCAATATATGATATATGTAATAATATATGTAATAATATATCATATTTTTACCTATACCTTATATACCTTTATTTATATAAAACTATTTTGTATATTTACTATTTACTCTAAGTTGCTATATATTTGTTAAGTTTTAAATCTACTTAGATATATATAAAAGTATAATATGTATCAATTCGCTACAAATAATATTTATGTACTTACAGAATAGTTTTCAGAGATCATTAAATAGTTTAAAATTTTATTTGAAAAAAAAAGGAATTTAGAAATTAATTATATTCTACGTATGTAGGTTTGTGATTGCGCAGTAGCTCACAGATATCGTCACAGTCAACCCTCTAGCTACCCCGAGCGCGCGTTCCGTCCGACACTATCCTATAAATCCTGTGTTTATATTGGATCCACTGTCACTTACATCCTAAAAGGTAAAATACAATTATTATATTTAATTTTAAATTATATTTATTACTTAAAATGAAAGCAAACAACTTTATCTAAGACCTTCAAGTAATTCCTTGTCTATGGGTTGAATAAGAGAACTGCTTCCATAACCCTGACCTACTTAATAAAATTAAAAGTATTAGTTATGCTCTTAATAATATAGCCAATTGATTTTTGGTCTTACGTAAGAAGGGGTGGTCGGTACCACCGCACTGCGCTACCTTACAGAAGTTTTACATTCTGAAGGATTGAGGTCGCTGACCCATGGAGCTCGGTCGATGGTGTACGTGGCCTGGTTTTTAAGAGGATAACGTTATATTTTGTTTCTGAGACGGTAAACAATGGTTACAAAACGTAACAGTTGATACAATATTATGATAGCGTCGTAAATTGCTTAGATTTTTTTTGTTTTTAGTTCTTTTTTTTCATAGAAGGATCATGTCTTTATTAAATAGAATAAGTCATAATTTGCAAATATTAAAAACATGGCACCTAGATAGTGATATTTTTATTATTATATTATAGAGCCAAATTTCACATATCTAACAAAATAAGTATAATGAAGGCTGTCGTGGCACAGTGGCACAAGCGTGTGACTGTAAACGCTCAGCTCCACTTGGGGGAATGAAATATGTAATATTTTCATTTCTTCGCTCTGGTAAAAAAAAACAAAGCGCAGCGTTGCTCAAAGTATCCTACTGTGCGGGAGATATTTCCGGAAGTAACCTAAATTTCAAATATCATTTTTTTCAGCATCAAGCTGTATCTCGCACACAGCAGGGAAGACAGAGGGAAACTAGTGACACTCCGTTATGCATTTTCTGCCGAATTCTAAAGGCATTGTGTGTTGAGTGGCGGAACTAAATTTTCCACACTCGAGACCTAAGCGAAGAAATGAAAATATATATTTAAATAAATATTTCATTTCCTAGAGTAAGGATCAAACCCACAACCAGTCCCGTATACAGTCATACAAATGTGCCCCTGCGCCACGACTGTCCTCTAATATATATCAAACGTAAACTTTTAAAAATAAAAGAAAACATCATCAACGGTCTAAAAATCAAAACGAGCTGCGTTATTCAGTTTTAGTTTTAACCTCTAAAAGCAACTTCACATTTCACATATCGTGCTAACAGTGGCAGAGCGCGGACGTCGCATTTGTCATATCACTATTTACGACATTATTAAGTAACTTATATATAGAGTTAATTCACAATAACAACAAACGAAAATCAAGGTGAGCAGCTTCTGTATAATTTATTTTTAAAAAAATATACTAATAAATAGACAACAAGAGTGTTCAGAAAACGTTTCAAACATTTTTTATTTATAATTCGATTTAGGAATTTGTACCAATTTTGTCTTATTTTTTATACTTTATTATAATAGCTTATAGCAAAATATATATAAATTGCTTTAAATAATGTCACGATTAAATAATTAACATATTTGAGGCTGTCGTGGCGCAGGGGCACAAGGATGTGACTGTAACACAACGGTTGTGGGTTCGATCCCTACTCGACCGAATATATTATTGTTTTTTAATATTTTCATTTCTTTGTTCTTTTACCAAAGCAAATGCTTGAAAAAAATCTGCGGAAAGTGGTGAACAGTGTGTTCCCTCTGCCTACCCTGCCGTATGCGGGATACATCGTAAAGCTGATTTTATTGTTAACAGAAATATTTGCTAATATCATATATATATGTATCATATTTTTTGTCCTTTTATTAAATTTCATGTATAAGAAGGCGCGAAACTTTTTTTTAATCTCTTATATGTAATAGTTACATCTACTAAAGTCTAACTAGGTCAAAAAACACCCGCCCACCTTCGGTCATTGACCTATATGCATATTTACTGATATAAATGACCATGAACCAAAATATTTTGTTTGTAGGACCTGTATTAATAATTATATTATAGTTTTCTATTGAAAAAGATTTAAAAATGTGTAAAAATAATTTTTTTATATAAACGATTTTCTTAAATTCAGTTAGTATTCTCGTAATCAACTCCACGCTGTATCCTGCACACAGCAGGGTAAGCAGAGGGAATCTAGTGTTTCCCTTTATCCGCCGAATACTACAGGCATTGCGTGTTAATACGTGGAACTTAACGCCACCCTTTGCAACGGCACCAGAACAAAGAAATTTATAAAGATATTATTCATGAATTTTGTTATGAATTTAGTTACCGTATTCGTTTCCAAATTACAGTAACACCCACAGAATATTTATGACGTACCAGCACGTGTAGGTGTCGCAAGCACATACTCGTATAATAGTAAACATTCTCTCATTCTACTAGAATCCTCACAGAGTTGGCTTACGTAACCACATTTGCTCGCGAGTCGCGGCCTGACCTGGCGCGGTCTCTAATTAGTTACATGGGATCCGCTGTTGACATCGTGACCTCATAACATTTTAATAATATGGTTGTAAAATAAACAATTATATTATATGAAAATGTAGCATGGATTTTGTTGTTTGAATAATAAGATGGAAATACAAACTTTAGCTTTTAAAACATGTAAAAATCACTAATCTCCAGTTTGATAGAGCGTCATTTTGATCGGAAATGTTTACCACATGATGTATACATTTCATCATAATTTACCTACTCGATTTACAATATTAATAACTATATTTTTTATTGTGGAACATGACATTTTTATAAAAACCCAAAAGGCAAGCTAAAGTACTTTTATAAATATATTTCTAAATTGACAGTTTTCAACTACACAAAGCAAAGCTTTAATATGAATTTTTGTAGATATATATCAAACAACTAATTCGGATATCAAAATGAACGCGCAAAGTGTGTCACGGCCGCCGAGCGCCGCACACAATACGTTACAAATAGATAGAGCGCTATCGATTCATCGCTATTGATGCGGACGACAGAGGACATCGTGTTTAAGCCCTAATATAGAAACTAGTATGTTCTACTTTAAAACTAGTGAATGTCAGGACAAAACTAAATAAATCCGAATCTTAAACAGCAACGGAAGAATTCATTCACACAATTTTGAACAATTGTTCCTATAAAGATCAAGATCGCCAAAACATAAATGTTTGTTAATTTAATATTCATAAAATAAACCAGTCTAGTTTAAGGCCAGACGTGGCGTAGGGGCACTAAGTGTGACTGTAAACGCGACAGGTTGTGGGTGCGATTTCCACTCGAGAAAATGAAATTCAAATTTTGATTTCTTCGGTCTGGTGTCGAGGCAAAAGCGCGGCGTTGAGTTCTGCCACTCAACACCCAATGCCTCAAAAATTCAACGGAAAATGTGGAACGCAGTGACTTAACATCACGTTCCCTCTGCCTATCATGTTCTGTGCGGGATACAGCGTGAATCTAATTTGATTTGATTTAATCGTTTAATTTCATCTTGCAGCTTGGTTTTATTTAACCCATTGTCGCTTTATACAGCCACAAACTGAACAAAAAGTATTGTACCGTAAGGCTCTTTACTGGTGTTCTATTTCACCCAACAATAAGCAGAACTCGTATTGTATTAAAACTCGTTTTTTAACTTTTGTAAATGGTTTTTATTTCGGCTTCAATTTGTATCCTGCATATGGCAGGGAGGAGAACAGAGAGGAAACCTAGTTTTATTTTCCTCCGAATATTTGAGGACTTGCGTGTTGAGTAGCGGAACTCATCCCGATTTTGCCTTGGTACCAGAGCGAAGAAATGAAAATATTAATAAATTTATTACCCCGAGTGGAAATCGAACCCACAACTATCACGTCAACCTCATGTTATACAAATAGTAATATGTTTTTACGTTATTAATTACAGATGACGTCTCCAGCCATCAGCAAATCGCCTGAAAAGCAGAAATCTGATAACAAATCTCCATCACACGAGTCTAATGCAGAACAAGCACCGCCAACTGAACCAACTGCATCGACTTCCGATCCTCAGCCATCGGACCCTTTCAGCTGGCTTCGAATATTTAAGCTGGCCGACTTAATGATGAAACAAGGATGTTAGAAAACTCATATCGTTACAGAATATACCAGCAATAACATAGCTTTGAGTAAGCAAATTTTAAGAAGAATATGTAGATTGTTTGATGAATACCAATTAATATTAGACTAGTGGATACGTAGTCTTTATCGTAGGGACACACAGAGTCCGTACTTAGGGCTCCGTTCTCACAAGGGCTCCGACTTGCTTATAAGCTTGGCTGACAGCATAAATTTAATCTATTAGAATTTGTTTTACTTACTACATAGGCCTAAGGCGGCATTGCTTAGTAAACTGAACAAAGGAGCTCCTGCCGCATTGATGTTAATGATAGAAATTAGAGTACCTGAAGCGACATGGTTACAAGATGTAAAATATTTATAATGTTTTATCTGAAGAGTTTAAATTTATGTATCGAAATATTTTATTTGTAATATGAAAAAGCACTATTTTTTACAATGTATTCTATCTTTTCTTTATAAAACGTTCTTGTTTATAAGTAATTATTGTTTAGTATTTAATATTGTGAAATACATGAAATCAAATGAAATAATATTGTATGAGTGAAAGAATATAAAAGAAAGATAAGATAACGTTGGACAATATTAATGTAAGATAAACTTTATTTATATAATTGTTAAATCATATTATTCATATATTATGTACTATTATATACAAAGCAAAAGTTTAATAAATATATTTTTATTTGCATACAAAAAGTAAATAGTGACTAGTCACATGTCACAAAATTAAAGGAATGGTTGTTTCTTATACATATATTATTACCATACCACTTAGCAGATGTGACCAATTCAAAGAGTTGGCAATATATATTGATGTTTATAGTATCCATATAGACTATTTTGTTATTTATATGGAATTCTAGTCTTTAAAAGTTTTATCTATTCATATGTAACATATTTTAGTATTTAGTTTTTAGAACTCAAAATAGTATAAACTTACAGAGTGTGAGCTCGTTGTTAAATCTATCAACTTATCTTCAATAAAATAGTATTAATAATTACATTCGTATTATTATTTCATTTCCATCTGATCTATTCTAATCTATTCATTCTACCAAAATAAATTATTTTGAAATATGAAACAAGATAAAATTGGCAATACTTTACATCTTCTTGGGCTTTGAGATTTTTGATTAGTTGTAACAAGTGCCAATGAAAAATTTCTAAAATATGCAAATGCAATTTTGAGAGGATTAAAAATAAAACGTCTTTTTATGTATAATTTTTTTAATAGTATTGGTAGGTAGGAGGTACATAACACGCAGGAGTCTGGGTTTTTGGATAAAGGGAAGTTAAGATACAATACTATTTCCAATATGTACAAAATATACAATTATCTCTAGGTCCTAGCAAATTAATCTTACAGTAGAAATATGATCACAATATTTTTTATATTCTTACATTTCACTATAGTATCAATATAATAATAAAACTATGGAGGCAGGTGGCGCGTGCGGGGGCGCCGCCGCTTCAACAGTCTAGTCACCGTTCACTTTTGCTGCACACTTGAGATCAAATGTTAATTTTACATATATTTAGTCTACACTCGCACTCGCGCGTCCGCCCACCGCACGCCTCCCCCTCCACCCCACATCACAATACAATTACCAAAATTAATGTTACTTTACTTATACTGTATATTCTTCAAATATTAACTTACTTCGTACTCAACTCCGCACTCGGAATTGTAACATTTACTACGCGAGGTCGGACGTCGCGGCGCCCCCGGGAGCGTGCGCCGGGGACACCCCCACGTGAGACGCTATGTAACCACCCGTATACAAAATGTTCCGAAAACTATTAACGAAACGAAACTATATTATACTTCTCACAATAACGGCGACGTATAAGTAAGTCTGCTCGACGCTATCATTAAAAAAGGAAACAAACAATAATTATACAAAAAAATTAAAATAAATTAAATTATCGCTGACCTCCCTCCCTTCCACATTTTTGTGTACATTAAATATTAGTAATTGACATTTTGACAAAACTTAGGATGCAATTACTTATTGGCAAAAGATTAATTTATCATAATATTAAATAGAGAATTTTTTAACGTCATTGCCAAAAAATAATCACACCGCAGCATTAAATAAAAATGAGTAAAAATACCGATTTGACCATAATAAATATTTCTTTTTATAATTCTCATATTGTGTCACCTATCTCATAAATTTATCTCAATATCAAGACTAAATACTGTATTGCTATGTTTATTTACTGAGGACTTATTTACACCGGGCCCCTTCATAAGGGGACCGGATAAGTGTACAATCGGGCATCCGTTACTAATAAAATTATGTTTTAAAATTAATGGACGAAGTGACAGTTCGTTAGTGTTCCACCCAGCTACATCGAGAACCGTTTGCGACGGAGACATGACCAAACACATATAACATTTATACAACTATACATTAATCTTAAAAGAATATACAATACTTTAAGTGTGCTGTTACTTCTATATCGTACATATAAAATTACAATACATAAAATATTTTGTACTTTATTTTTAGTACGACAGAACAGTCGCACCGCTATCTAACGGGTCTAACGGGTGACTCACACTTTACTTTATAGTTCCGGTATCTATGGTGTAAGTTACTATTGCGCTAGTAGCTAGCGCAATTTATTATTAATATTGATGCATTAGATTTGCGCATTAGATATTGATTGGTGGATACCGGAAGTATAATGTGTGTGTGTGTGTGTGTGTGTGTGATACAAGCACATTCACCCTCGCCACACATTGTGAACAAACGATAAACACAAAATTGAAACAATAACTATAGGTGAAACAATTTGAAACTAATGAAAACAAACGTTAATGCTTAATTAAGCTTATTCGAATGCAGACGGTGAAAACTTATGAGAAGTACAATATTGTTAGTTCGTGCAACTATAGTGAAAAAGTAGTAATTTAATAAAATAATTTTTCTTGAAAAAAAAAAAATCAACATCGCGGCAAGATATAACTTTAGAGAGGAAAAATTATAATGATCAATGCCCATCATGTATAATCTTTTCTCTGACAATTATACTCTGGTTACTTTAGGCTAATAAAAAATTACTTAAACACTTGAATTCCGGTGAAAAAATATGACAATTACAAGATCACGATAACTCAAATGATTTCTTTCTAACGATTGGTTAAATTAACAGATAAAAGTATATGTTTACAATACTTACTAATAAAATTTACTTAAAAATAGTGTGAAAGGCCCGGAGCGTAGTGTAGCCAGAGTATACATATATTATAATAGTACAGCATGAGGCGGCGAGTGGAATGAGGGGAAACTGTCGAAACAATATGACAAAGTAGCACATACAACACGGGTTATATCGGTAGGTAGTGTTGATTACAGAGCGCTATCATCGTCGCACGTGCGTTACTCTCGCTCGATATTAGATTACAACATTAATTATTGATATTTAAAATTATATTAAATGTTCGACCCGCGTCACATTTAATAATATAAATAAAAGTATCAATATAATATTATTGCGCTCCTCACATCAAAGCGGTTGTTTGATTGGATACAAAGAGAGAGGTGACGTTGTCGACGCACGCAATGCTCGTTGCTTTATAAATCTACCTATAAACCTACGTTAAGTCAGAATCACAGTTTAATTTCCACATGTAATTTTGTCGTTCTCATGTAACATTCGTGTATCTTAAATGTTTATAAAAAATGTTACCATTCGACCCAGTTACAGAGTTTCCATTACCTACCGTAATGACCTACGTGATTAAATCAATTTTTTAGTACAGATAGATTCGATATTTACAAGTTTTAAATTACTTTACATCCTAGTCTTAAAACAAAATAACAATTTACACTAACGATAAAAAAATGCTCGATAGATCGCCGCTCATCTAATCGGAACCCAAAATGAAATATAACTCTACGCTCTATCGACCGACTTTACAAATTTAAACTCCGAATGAGGCCGAGGCGGGTCGGCCGTAACAAAAGTACTTTACAAAGCTAACCTTACGTCTAACACTTAAATAGGCGGCGTGAGGCCGAGCCGTAACAATAAATATGCGAGTTGCGGATAGTCTAGTGGTGTCGCGTCCGTCGGCGGCTCGATGAGTGGCTACGTTTACAGTTAAGAGTTTCACAACCTGGATTATATTTACACAATTTAATTAGAACATTCATCCGGTCGTCGTCGGGGTCGTGTCGCGGGTCGAGTCGCGGGTCGGGTCGCGGGTCGGGAGGGTCGTGCGATCACCCGATGGCGGTGGCGATGACGATGAGCAGGTGCGCGATGTTGGCCACGCGGTGCATCAGATCGGGGGCGATGCGGTTCAGGTTTTCGTTCGCGAAATCGCACGACGGGAAGATGTGGACCGTGTATAGAGACTGGAAATCAACATATATATTGATTAATTTATTATATATTAGACATACTAATAAAATATGGAAAAGCATTAATATTTTTTAACTTTATAAATATGCCCCATGTAAATATAAGGAAGTAGGTATAGAGTGGTCACTTTTATCATAGTACACATACAAAGAGGAGGGTAAGTCGAATAAGTAATAGTGCGTGTGTACCTGCTGGTGTCCGGGCGGCGCGACGTTGACGATGCCGGCGGCCTGCTTGCGCTGCAGGTAGGTGATGAAGCCGGCCGTCAGGTTGGTGGACTGCTGCAGCACGTCCATGTGGTCGCGCCCGCACGGTAGCGCCAGCAGCGTACAGTGCTCGTTCTCCAGCTATACAACATTATATTTACATAAACAATTACTTCACAATAATATTGAATCAAATAAATGACAAATATAAATAAAAAGGACATGTCGCACCTTCATCTTGCGGTGCACCTGGTCGAGCTGCGCAGGCTCGAGGCGCATGCGCTGCGCGATGCGCAGCAGCGAGGCGGCGTTGCGCGCGAGCGCGTCGGCGGCCACGTTGGGGTTGCCGCCCACGAAGTGCATCTGCACGGCGGCGGAGTCGTTCTTGAGCGCCAGCAGCCCCTGCCACATGACGGGGTAGCGGCGCAGCAGCATCTGCAGCGAGTCGGCCTCGCGCGGCACCTGGCTGGCGTGCGGCGGGCCGGGCGCGGCGGGCGCGCGCGGCGTGCCGTGCGCGGGCGGCGGCGAGCGCCCGCAGCGCACCGCGTACATGATGTGGCGGTCGTGCGGCGAGGGCGAGTGCGCGGGCCGCGGCACGCGCGCCGAGGGCGGCCGGCGCAGCTCCAGCGGCGGCGTCGGCGCCTCCGAGCCCTCCGCCTCCAGTGCGCCTCTGCACATATAACACTTTGTAAAACGCTTTGTATCTAATTATAGCAAAAGAACCTCCGGCCTCCAGCCGTCCAGTCCATGTCTCCTACGTAACCCGCTCCGAGACCCCAACTCGACCGGTATACGTGTCAAAAAATTAACAATACGATAAAAAAGACAGAAAATCAGTTGTTAGAATATGTTTGTCTCCCAATTTTAGGGACATTACAATAACCGAACTATTGTAATTGTTTAGAAATAAGGAACCGAAATAAACATAACTGATCACTTTCATCACATTCAAGAATAACAAAAGAATGTAATTTTCGCTCTCACCTGTTCGGGAAAGTAGTGAGGGTGGGCACATTTTCGAATTGCGTTGCACGAAAATGCTGTTGATACATCTGATAATGGTGTTGTGAAAAATGAGGATACATTCCTTCGCCCTGTCAAAAAAAAATTAAATCAATATAAAAACATCAACAATAAACGTTTTACTGATAATAATAATAATATACATAAATTTAAAATATATTACATTATGATATACCGAAGTGATAGGAGAAGTCTGTTGGTGGGCAGGCGGTGGACTTCTAACTAATTCTGCAGACTATCCCGGATAGCATGAACAGAATTCATTTACTTTTTTATTCAGGAAGATACAATAAGATAATTTGTATTCAATCGCTGCTAATAAGAGCAAAGATAACAAAATAGAAGTAAAGGGTAAACTCACCATAGAAATTTGACCTTGAGGGCTGACAGCAGGTACGTTTGTGATAGTGACTCTCGACCCTAAAATGAAATCGTTTTTATCATTCAGTTAAATTTTTGGTTAGTACTTAAGAAATACAATTAAAATTATTAAAAAAAAATATGTAGAAGTAATAATTGCAATAAAATTCTCTATATTCTTCAATTATAAAATTACTTATACAAATGTAAATGAATTTAAATGACTACTTTGTGAATATATAAACCTAAAACTCTACATTTAACTATAAATGTGGCAATCGTTCCTCGTCCTCGTATGTACGTATACGTATATTATTTTTTCTTTTCAAAGCCATATATTTTTTAGCAATAAATAATTAAGCCTATTAGCACTCCGCTCCCCGAGACTCACCGGGGTGGTGCTGCGGGCCGACGACGGCGACCTGCTTGGAGAGCGGCGGGTGGTGCGCGCCGCGCGGCAGGCTGGCGGGCCCCGCGTACGCGCCGCGGAACCGGGACGCGCCCGCCCCGCCCTCGCCCTCGCCGCCTCTGAAATCACAACACAACCTTTATTGTATCACCTCGTGGCAACGTTTAGAACCTTAGGGGTAGAGTCGACGACTCTAAATACTAAATATCGGCGATCATGGCGCAAATGAATGATTATTAATATTTTATTTATGCAATCTGGCACCAAGGCAAAAGCCCGGCGTTAAGTTCCGCCACTCAACACGCAATGTCTCGAAAAATTCGGTGGAAAGTGGGGAACAGTGTCTTAACACTAAGTTCCCTCTGACCACCCTGCTGTTTGTTGCAACAGCACAGCAATACAGCGTGAAGCTTGAATTTGAAGCTGTGCATGGTTTATTTATTTTTTATTTAAGTACTAAATAACAATGTACTTACACAAAAATAATTTCCGAACTATTGTTT
This sequence comes from Heliconius himera, assembly GCA_021202915.1. NCBI lineage: Eukaryota > Metazoa > Arthropoda > Insecta > Lepidoptera > Nymphalidae > Heliconius > Heliconius himera. The sequence goes on from JAJHJA010000227.1 coordinate 41,350, forward strand.
AAATATAATAATTATTCATGACTCTATAAAGAGAACTTGTAAGAAAACATATTTACATTTGATAATATCAATATGTTTTTTAGAACTTGTGTTAACACTCCGTTCCCTACTAGGGCAATTCAAGCCCGCGCTTTGTCCCACCAGAAGAAATCTGACAACAATTACAGTATCAAAACATTCCCTCAAATGAATCTACAAACATTGCGTTTACACTTATCTCACCAGGACGGATACATATAAGATATTATTAAAGTATTTTTAACATTTCTTAAAGTGTTATTCCATACTTAAAACGATTTTTTTATACGTTTTCTAATAAATATTATTAAAATATTTAATAGAAAAATGTTTTCTATAATTTGATATGAAACGCCAATTTGAAGTGATATAAGTAGTATATGAATACCTGACGAGTATAGGTGTGGCGCGGTCGGGCGGGTGGTGCGCGGAGGGCGGGCGGTGCGGCAGCGCGGGCGACTGCACGCGCGCGTCCGTGGCCTCGGTGGCGCCCACGGGCATCATGTTGACGGGCACGTTGTCCACGCGGGGCGCGGGCCCGGGCTCCGTGTCGGGCGCGGGCCTGTCGCCCACGTTCGGGGAGGCTCCGCCCGCTCTGTTTGTGTTACTCGCATTAGCGGCGGCCTCGAAAGCACTCGCTAGAATCTTTTTCTTGGGCGGTTTCATGATTGGCGTGGGGTTGGGCGGCGGGACCACCACCGTCGTCGGTGCGGGGGTCGTTTTAATTTCGACTTCCGCTTTAACTGGGACGACAGATTCGGCCAATTTTATAATCTTGGGTTCTTTTACGATATCTTCTCTCTTTGGATTGTCATCACTGCTGCCCACAGACGCATCGGACAAACTTCTATCTCTTGTTCTCTTTGCGCCTCTAGGAGACTTTCGTGTGTCACTCTGTGATATTTTTTCTGCATTTATTTTGTTTCCAGTTTGCCTAGTAGCTCTTTTTTTGTTATTCTCTGTACTATTTTTGTATTGTGCTGAAGAACCTTTTATGACATCATCAATGACATCATCAACAGTACTTCTTTGGATATCCTTTTCTTGCAGTCTCCTAGATTTTCGAGTATTTATAGTGGAGGGCGGTGCATAACAAAAACGTTCATCTTCGCTGACCTTAGGTTTTTCTTTCTTACATTGGTCTTTCGGGGTTATACTAAGTGTTGAAGTTGCAATGGAATTAGAGTGCCCAGAAAGAGGACTTTTAATTGTCAAAATTAATCGAGGTCTTACTTCGCTTTTGTTAGGAGAGTTAACTGTTTCATCACCTGAGTCCTCGTGGAAATCATAAACGTCACCTGGCATATTATTTAAATTACTACTGACATAATCTTTGATTTTTTTGTCTACTTTTACTCTACCTCTACCTCGCTTTGAAGTTCCTCTGGCCGGCTTGGATATCTGTCGGGTTTGCACTCTATCAGTTTTTTCAGATTTTTTACCTCGACCATTACGGCCACCTCTTTTGCTACTTGGTGTTGTTGTTATTGCTCTATCTAAAACAGATTCTTCTGAAACACTACTGTCATTGAATGTCTCAGTCTTATCATTTCCTTCATTGCAAAATTCATTGACACTAGATTCAGGATTAATAGATGTGTGCTCATCAACAGAAGACTCGTTGTGAACAATTTTTTCTATATTAAGCTTATCATTTTCATTCGAGATGGGGACACTTATTTCACTGGTTTCTTCTTTCTTTTCATCAGGTGTTTCCTTACATAAAGAATCTACTTTTTTAATTACAGATTCAATGTTGACGTCTATGCCTGACCAGTAATCATTTTCGTCAATATTTTTGATTTCATTACCAGTATTCTGATTACCCAAGAAGCCAAAGAATTGGTTTTTGTTTTCTTCAACTTCCAATTTAATTGCATTTTCTATATTATTAGAAATTTGATTTGTTTTATGCATTATTAATTGCTCTGTATCTGTTTTGTCTTGCTGATGCGCATCAATGTCATTTTCTTTTACAGTCTTTTCCTGTTCAATAGTGTCTAGAAGTAAAGGCAATTTCTTTTCCTCTTTTTCTGATAATTTGTCATTAAGAGGATTTATGGCTATTATTTCTGATCCATGTTTTTCACTTCCACTGTATTCTATACGTTTAGTATTTTCTAAACTAGTCCTTCTGACATGGTTTTGGTTTATCAAAGTAATATTTCTCCCAACATTTATTTCCACTATTTTCTCTGGGTGGTTGGTTATTTTTATTTCATTTGTTTTGTCTTTTAATAATTCTTCAAAATCTGTTTCACATTTAGCTATGGTTTCTACAAGTGGTGTGGGCTGAACTGGAGATTTCCTCTTATCTTCTGCTTCCTTATTTAGAATCTCTGTAGTTTTGTCTGTCTGCTTTAAGTCATGATTCTTCTGAACAGTACCTAATACGGTTGCAGTTAAATGTTCAATATTTTCACTCTCACTTCTACTATGTAACCGTATAGTTGGCTTGGGAGTTGAACTTGTTTTAAGCAATAAAGGGGTCATGACAACATTAGCTAAACTCGAAGTAGTAACAACGACTGTATTCGATGTTTCTGGTTTAACCAACGATGTATGGGGTTTTATAGTAGCCATAGATAAAACTGAAGTTGGAGGGACTTTATTCTGATCAAGTTGTATTACACTAGTCACAGGAGTAGTCGTCAGTAGTCTCTGCGAATTGATGGTATGAATTACATTCGACGGATGTCCTCTATTAACTGACGAAGTTTCTTGCAATAAAGCTGGTTTCACCGATCCTTGTATTATGGATGGAGAAGAATGAGACGCACTCGCCACATGTATAATAGGTGTAGATGCTAAAGAAGTAATATGATTATGTTCCGATTTGACAATTTGATTTTCGCGTTTATCCATTAATTGGTTTTTGTTATTTATTAAGACTTTATTAGATAGATGTAAGGTAGAATTCACATTGGCGACGTGCAGCGAATTTTGCATTGAAATGAGTCGATTTTGTGCCATAATAGTAGGAGAAGGCGACTGTTGTAATCGATTTGGCGACAGGATAATTTTTGCAGTCTCATTAATACTATCGGCTTTTCGAACTTCATTTGATATTATTTTTGGCTGATGTATTATTGGTGAATTATGATTGCTTCCTTTAGTTTGTTGAATAATGTTTGCATTTAATTTTGGAATAGATGCAAGAACCGGGGTTACAGGAAGCCTATTGAAATGTATTGGAGTACCCTGTGTTTGAACTAAAACTGAGTTAGGCCTGTTAGGTGACACCATAGGTCTGGCACCATGTGGAATATGCATAGTTTGAATCGGACTAAGTTGCGGTTGTTGCATTCTCACTACAGTAACTTGTCCTGGAGATCGCTGTTGAATAGCACCAGGTGAAACCATTCCGGTTGAATTCATATTTTGAGATGTATTTAAGATCGCCATGTTCCCTAACCGAGGAGATGTCATGCCCTCTGTTTGTTGGTTGGTTTTTGGACTTAGTAATATAGGTTCATTAGACATTCTAGGCGAAATAACAATTCCTTGTGGTTTCTGATAAATAATATGTGGTTCTGGAATTTTTATAGTTGGTGGCTGCATTGATGATACTTGAGGTCGTATTATCTGATTAATAACTTGATATGGTGCGCTAGGTCTATTAGAATTCAAAACAGGCCTTGGTGTGTTGTTAATATGTACATTTTGATTTTGAGGAGTTTTGATTTGTACAATATTAGCTGTTATATGCGTTGGTTTATTATCATTGTTGTCTCTACTAGCTACAGAACTAGCGGGAATATTTAAAACTTGCGGTTCTATTAGCTTATTGTTTGATAGCGTCCAAGACGTAATCACGGGTGTCGCCGTTGACGTGCTTTGTTGTAAATTGTCTTGTTTTGTCACCAGTGCTTTTATTTCATCTTCAATTGACTTTTTAGGCAAGTTAGTTGATTCCTTAGTAGTAGTAGTATTAACTATTGTCGTCTTAGGTTTAGCTATAATAATATTAGAAGTTTGGGCGGTTGTCTGAGGTGTACTCACTTTCGTGTTATTGTTAAGTGATGAATTAGTTGAGATTATGTTTACTGGCAGTCTTTCAATAGCATCTTGGTTATTTTCATCACCTTCTTCTGTGTCAGTATCGATTAAAAGAAGATCATTATCGGAAACTGGTGTGTCGGGCTTAATTTCCATTTCACTGGCGTTTAAGTTTTGAACTGCTTGTCTCATTTCTTCTGCATCTTCTTCTGGCATAGTTTCACTTTCAATAGGAGTTGTTTCAATTTCTATATGGTGAGCTGTGTTACTTTCTACTTCTTCATAACAACTGTCAAATGTGTTAATCTTTCCGCCAAAGCTTTCACCCAATAATGCTGCTACAGCATCTTCAGTTTCTTCTTGTGAAATAATTGCACGAGGCTTTTCTTCTACTTTTTTGTCCATTTTTCCATGTGAATCATTAATTATCTTATCAATTTGTTTTTCAGTTTCATTTTCTAAACTTGGTATACTTCGGACAGCGTCTTCACTTATTTTTACATCAGTGTCGACTTCAACTTCTACATCATAAGGCGGTAATATATTTTTGGAACAGTCAGTATCAAGCGGTGGTCCTGTAGGTAATGGAACTTCACTTATATCTTGAACGATATTGTCTATAGGTGGAGGCATAGGGATATCATTTACTTCAATGTTTTCTGTAAGATCGTAATCAATTTCGATAGCATCATCTACTACTAAGCGATTCGGAGTGTCACATTCGTTATTTATGGAATCATTATTTTCTTCGTGTTTCATTCCAAAAGGAGGACTTTGTGGCAGATTAGGAGATTCTGACAAAGACTTGCTGTCATCTGATTTATCAGTTAATTCTACCTTTTGTATATCATTAGGAAGTGGTATATCTAATAACATAGTCTTCGGTGACAATTGAATATTATCTATATAAGTATCTTCATTTAGTTGAATTTTTTCATGATGATAATTATGATTATGATGATGATGGTGATGATCTTTTCGACTTTGTCTGTCCTCTTTATTTTTCTTTTTCTTCTTCTTTTTGTCTCTTGAATCTTTTCTTACTTTTTCGTTATATTTCATTAGAGTAATGGATTCCTCTTTATAATTAATATCGATAAACTTAAGGTCGTTGTCTGAACTTTTGGTAATACATTCAGATATGCCATGTTCTGTTTTATCATCATGTGTATTAGGTATATCAGCAAATAAACGAGCTTCTATCGCTTTACTTACTGCATCTACATCAAGACTATTCTCATCATCACGTATGTAATGTCTCTTTTCCTTTCTTTTCTTGTCCCTTCTTCGTTTACTATCATCCTTATCTTTATTTTTCGTTTCATCGCAATTGGAAATAATTTTTTCACTTGTATTTATTGTAGAATCAAAGTCAGCAGGTGTTAATTCCAGTTTATTACTAATGCTTCCGACGTCTCTATCAGACTCATCAGAGAGAGGTCCAAATATATCTTCCATTTTTCCGTCTTTTTTATTGTTATTAGAAAGAGGTTCTGTCATACCGTCATACGACTGATTGGGAGAACGTTTCTCTCTTTTCAATTTAATTTTTTCATCACGGGGCTCGTCTGTATCAACACTGTCTCGTATTCTGTCTTTTCGCTTTTCTTTCTTGTTACTATGTCGACGACTTTTTTCAGTATTTTTATGTTTAGAACCACTTTCAGACTGTATATCGTGACCACTTTCAATTTTAGTTTCTTCATCAGAAAATGAAAATTTATATTTCTTTTGTTTCTTCTTATGTTTTTTGCGTATTTCAGAGGAATTTCTATTAGGAGGAATCGATTCATTTTCTGAAGAAATCTCATTATGATAATTTTTAGGAAATGTCATTCTGTAATCCGTGTCAATTTCTAAATTTGGTTTCAGTCTACTGTCATCGCTATCACTCTTTCCAAACAAATTTAAAAGAGAAGTTTTCTTAATTTTATCATCACTTGATTCTTTAAGCTGTATTTCTACGTCTTTACACTTTTGAGAAGATTCTGAATCTGAAAATATCTCTTTTTTTATTTTATCCATAAAATTGGGGCTTTTACCTAGTGTTCTTTTCATGTTTTCGTCATCAGAAGTATCGGACATGATACGAGACCTTGAGTTTTTACGAGATAGCTTGTTACGGGAATCTTCTTCATTGCTTACTACATCAAAGTAATCGTTACCTCTACTACGGTCATATTCAAGACTTGATCCATGTGACTTTTCTCGTTTTTTGCTGTTTGTGACAATGTGGTCGTCATCAGTAGAACTATCCATTGATGTCTTATGAGGCTTACGTCGCTCGTTTTCGGAATCACTATCCTCATCCCAACTTGATCTTTTCTTTTCTTCCCGCTTTGCCCTACTTTGTTTTAACTGGCTAAACTTAGCTTTGATCTTTTCTTGGCGTTTTTCTTCTTCTTGTTTTTGCATGTTTTTGCAAGATCTAGCTTTAACTTTGTCGTACATAGAAATATATGTAGGTCCATCATCAACGATATCAAAAATAGAATGTTTTTTTGGCTCATCGGAATCAGAGCTGTCTGAACTTTGCAACTGTTTACGATTACGTCGTTTGCTCTGCTCTGTCCTCTCATCTTTACTTTTTCGATCAGTGGACATTCTTTTCTCACGTGCGGCGTCCTTTTTCTTATCTTCGTGCTTATATTTGCGATCTTCCTTTGTTTTATTGCCATGTTCTTGTTGATTTAAAGCATCCTGCTGCATTTGAAGCTCTTGAATCTGCTGTAATTGTTGTATACGCTTCTTTTCTTTCATTTCTTTTCTTAAAGCTCTTTGTTTTTCATCTTCTTCGCTTGATCTTAATTCTAGAGTCGCAAGGAAGTCAATATTACTATGCAACGATTCTGATGAAGCGTCAGAACTTCCAACTGTTTTATCTTCAATTTCCGCCGGAGGGCTCTTTTTGATGTTCTTTTTTTCTTGACTTGGAGCCTCTTTTATTTCGTTATCTCTAGTATGTAGAAATATGTCATCAGGTGGCTTTACTTGATTTTTTTTATCATCTTTTGTTTTACTTTCTATTATTTTAGCAAAATGACCTTTGCTAAATTTTGTGGTTTTATGACGTTCGAAGCTTCTAGCATCTTTGGAATCACGGCGATCTAGTTTACTCTTTTTTGAATCTTCATTAAGGTAATCTACGCTGTCCTGGGACGACATTCTTCTTTTGTGGCCAACGTGTGAGGGTAAGCTTGAACAAGAATTTAGTCGTTCTTTCCGTTTAGAGTCCACGCTTGGCGAATCAAGGGAATAATGCCTTTGTTTTTCACATCCATCACCTTTACTCTTTGATGAAGTGTCTCCATAATTTTCACTTTTACTTTTATGATGTTCTCCAGAATCTTTTTCCTCTTTTATTTTGGTTTTTAAAATTGATTCTCCAAAATCTTTATTTTCGTCTTTACTTTCATTTTTAATTTTCGCTTTTCCATCTAGTTTGCTATGATCATGTGATTTTGATGGTTCCTTCTCCTGTTCATGTTTATTTATTACATCAGGACTTTTAATTTTTGACTTTGGCTCTTCTTTCGTCTCTAAGATATCTAAATCTCTTAGTTTCGATGCTGTTGATTCGTGAGATGCTCTAGAAGTTGTAGAGTCTGTGGAATCTTTTCGGCAAATATCTCTAGAAGATTCATCCCTTGAACTTTTACGACTTTTGGACACGTCAATTTCTTTTTTTGAATCGCGTTTACTGTCATTATCTTTTTTGTTTCGGTCATGTTTATGTTTGTCGTCTCTTTTTATACTTTTGGTTAAAATATCTACTTCAGAAAGTTCTCTTTTTCTTTCTTTTTCAATTTTCTCCTTCTTATGGTTTTCGTGTCGTCCGTGTTTTTCATCATGCTTAGATTTATCGACATCACGTTCTTTTTCAGAATCCTTCTCAGACTTCAATTTGTCACTCTTTTCTGAATGTGGTTTATTATTTGAAGCATCCTCTTTAACTTTACGATCTTTTTCATATTTTTCGAGTTTTAAGGTTTTACTTTTAGATTTTTCCATATCTTTATCAATTCTTTCTCTGTTGTGCTTTGATTTTTCCTTATCACTTTTATTATGGTCTTCTTGTGATCTATCAATATCAGTTGTTATACGGTCTGGAGAAAATAAAATGTTATTAGCCAATTTAGTTTTATCAACAGATTTATCACAGTCTACATTTTCTTTTCCAGATTTATCATCTTTTTGTGTAAGTTGAGTACCAATTTCACTTTTTTCTTTACAATTTTTCTGATACTTAGTCTCTTGATGGTTTGGGACGTCACAATTTTTCTTAGATGATTCAATACAACTTATTGCATTCAAATGATTACTGTTATGAATTTTATAAGATAAAGACTCTTTTGTAATATTATTCTGACATCGTTCAGATTCGTTTTTCATTCGAATACTTGATTCGTGTAATTTACTTTCCTGTTCTAATTGTAACTTTATATCTTCCTGTATAATAGACTCCGATTTCATATCAAATTCATTCTTAAAAAAATATTTTTCAGAAGAACTCAATGGTAAATCTAATTGTAATTCTTGTTTTATTAATTTACTGTCCTTGCTGTCCTCATTCCGTAATTTTATATCTTCTCGGAAGCAGTTCCTTTCATACTTACTTATAATAGAACAATTAGTTTTTATGGTAAGTTTTTCTTCAATATCCTCTTTTTTTATTATCATTTTATCCTCACAGATATTTCGAATATCTCTTATCAGTGTATTTGGTGTCTTCTCTGGGGTATCCAAACTGATGCTTGTTTCAAGACATCTATCTGAACCAGATTTTAAATCATTAAGTAATGGTTTTTCGTCTGTAATAAGCAGTGAGTTTCGTCTTTTGTTCATGTGTTCCTCAAAGTCAGTTCGTTCGAGACCGGGTGATAGTTTCTTCTCGACCATGTCCAATGACGATTTGTCTATAGAGGGTGTTCTTCTAAGCCTTGAGTCATTGTCCAAGTCGATCTTAATTAGCTTTTCCAGTCGCGAACGCTCCAAATCTTCCGGTTCCGGCGGTTGCGATGCACCTGCCGCGTTAAAAGGGTAACGGAGTATCCGTGAGCGCGGACTGCCTCCGGGGCTCGGCACGCGTGCGCCCTCCAGCCGCTCCGAGTCCTCGTCAAACACGGACCGCTTGGCCAGCAGCGACAGCACCACGTCGGAGGGCTTCACCTCGTTGACGTCCAGCTCGAGCAGACGGTGGCGCAGGCGCGCGCGGTCGGGCGCGGCGCGGCCGCCCACGGTCCAGCGCTCGTACTTCTCGTCCAGCGAGCGGATGCGCTCCTCGAGCGAGGGCGAGTGCGGCGCGGAGCCGGCGCTGGAGGAGGAGGCGGAGGGCGGGCGCGGAGGCGAGGCGGGCGCGGCGGGCGCGGGCGGAGGCGCGCGGGCTGGCGCGGGCGCAGCGCGCAGCAGCTGCACGGCGAACTTGGGCAATGGCAGGCTCATGGGCAGCGGCGGGCGCTCGCGCGGCGGGCGGCGCGGCTCCGCGGGCGGCGCGTCGGGCTCGTCGCGCAGCGGCGTGCCAGAGCCGTCGCGGCCGCGCCGCCGGTGGCGCCGCCGGGACGCGTGCCCGCGCGACCCCGACCGCGACCTCCGCGACACGCCGCTTTGAGCGCCTGCGCTCCGGTGACGTTCCTGAAAAGTACCACCACATTTACCACTACTAGCTATATTATAACACCGTTCTACAGATGTCGAAATTTGCATATTGAAAAAAATATATTAACCCAAAAAAATAATTTATTAATATAATATACTTAAATTAATTTATTTAATGAATTATTTAGGCAGGCATTTAAATATAAATAAATAACTTGCGGGGAATGGAGTGTCTTAACACTATTTTCCCTATGCCTACCCTGCTGTGTGTGGGATACAGGGTGAAGCTGATTTATTTATTTTATCAAATAACTTTTAAATAAATCTATTACAAATAAATTTATACTACAGTTTATGTACACTATGCAATCTGATGCGCTTACCTTTGAATGTTTTCTTTCCTCGGGACTGGAATCTCGCCGATGCTTATGGGCTCGATGTGGCGACACAACGACTGACTGAAGTCGATCCTCATAATTTGCTTCATCTGTTTGTGGACTGGATCCTAATTCATCATATACCCTGCGACAAAAATGTTATCGTTACTAATTTTGAATATATTTTCACCTCATCACTTAGTTGTATGTAGACTAACCTGTATCTTCTATCAGCCGCATAATCAGCAGGATCGTAATGATCGTGCGTGTTGTAGCGCGGGGTCCTGGAAGAGGCGCGGCCGAAGCTGGGCGCCCGGGAGCGCGCCGCGCCCGCCTCGTAGCGCAGCGCGGCAGAGGCGGCGGCGGGCGCGGCGGCGGGCGCGGGCGCGGGCAGCGTGCCGCCGTGCTTCTCGAGCTGCTCGTAGAAGGCGTCCTGGCACTCGCGCGAGGCGTAGTCCACGCAGAGGCGCGGGTGGTCGGGCTCGGCGGCGGACAGCGCGGCGGCCACGCGGCGCAGCTCGCGCACGGCGCCGCCCGCCGCCGCCGCCTGCTCGAAGTGCACGAGCGCGGCGCCGGCGGCGCGGTCCACGCACACGGACGTGGCGGCGCCGCAGCGCGACACGGCGCCCAGCACCTGCTTCTCCGTGTGCTCGGTGAGCCCGTCCACCCACACGCACGTGGTGGCCACGGGCTTGCCGAAGCCCAGCTTGACGCGCGACGAGCCCACGTGCTCGCCGTCCATGGCGCGGATGGCCTCCACCACGCTGGAGATGGACGCGTACTGGCAGAAGGCGTAGCCCGCGCCGCCGCCGCTTCCTTTCTTTATGTCGATCTCTATTATTCGCCCAAAATGTTTGAACTTATCCCTCAGTTGCTGCTGCGTCACGTCCTTCTCTAAGTTTCCAATGAATAGCGTCCGCGTCGCCTGTAATTTTCAAAACAATTTAACAACTATAATTAACTCTTAAGAACCAGTTAATAACTATAACACCGTCTATCCTTATAAATAATTACACTACACAAACAACACTTTCAAGTCAATGCAATCAAAGCGTTCATAAATCTTACGGAAGGTATGAAACTTATTACGCCATAAACTTCATTAAATTATTTTAAAAATATGCTATATGTTTAATAGCATGTATAAAAGGTCACGATATCGAGATGCAGTTAAACAGCATTAGTTGCTTGCGTTACTATTAGACAAAGTGCATCATTTGATTTCACCACCCATATGCCTCAAAAAGCAGATAAAGGAAACAAAGAAGTGATTTGTTTTGAATTATATTATAAAATATACATATGTATCATAACTATATTAATAATTTTATTTTATAAAGTTACTAAAATTTTATAAAATTCGTTGTATATGGACATGAAAAAAGTATATGTTTAGGGATTAGATAATATTTCAGTATTATTAAATATATATAATATTTAAAATTTATTTAAATCTAACGTACTATCACTACGGTTCTCCTACCAACCTTCGGATGGTATTCATCGATATCAGTCTCATAGGGTTTCGCCGACTCCGCGTCGTCGTCGCAACTTTGGTGGGGTGCCACTGAGATCTTGCAACCAAAAAAAAGCTTATCTTGCGACACTTCTAGTGCCTTTTCTACGTCGGACGGCTTCTTGAAACGGACGACCGCGTATCGATCAGCGTTCTGACCGACCACCTTCACCCACACTACCTTTCCATGTTTCTTATATTCGTGATAGAGACCGTCCTTGAGTGAACTGTCGGTCGATCTTGTCGGCAAATTCCGAACGCAAATCGCCAAAGGTCTTCCGTTCGCCGTCGATGGCCACTGGAAATAAAAACGATATCCCTATTTAGTCCATCAATATTTGCGTTAGCTCTTTTTGATGAATGTAGATATAGCAAAAACATACCTGATGCGTGAGCGGTGGTGGAGTCCGCCTCGCCGTGTGGTGGTGCGCGTGGTGCGCGGCGGGCGTGGAGGCGCGCGACGTGTCGCTGGGCTCCGGCGAGCTGGACTCGGAGCGCGACGAGCCCGAGCCCGACAGCCGCCGCCGCCGCTCCGTGCCCCCGCCCGGCGTGCTGGGCGCGCTCTCCGCCCCCGCCGCCGCCGCGCCGACCGCCCCGCCCGCGGCGCCCGCGTACCACCGGTGGTGAGGAGTCGTCCTACGACATTCATTACTTTAAAACAATTCAATATTTTGTTAATTTCTACATTCATTAAATATGTAATATCTATTTTACGAGGAGCGCTCAATGTATTCTCGGTATCGGTATTCACTTGATCACTTTTGACCAGTAGATAATGAAGGTGCAGATTCTGATAAACAGGCACCATCTCTTCATGGTTGTAATAAATTTAACCACAGCGTGGTGTTTAGTGTTCTTCGACATGATCAACGACCTTGACAAATGACATTCACTTACCGTTAACGAAGTATAAGTAGCAAACTAAATGATCAGAAATGTATAAAAATATACTTATAACTTTTTAACGTTAATTACGAATGTCCTTAGTAAATCATATGGATATCCAGAATATATTGAACGCCGCTCGTGAATGTCTAATTTATAATTTATGTCACTAGAGAAGCACATATTCTAGGAAATTTGATTTATATTGCACCTTCTATAAAACCATTTTATGCTTTTGCCATTTAAAAAAAGCCTTAATTTAAATAAACAGGTATTTTTACTGTGTATTTTAAAGATTATCAAAATGTTTTGCCTTAATAAAATAATAATTTACAAAATTCTTTCGTAGTTGTAGTGATTTGGTAATTTGTCCTTTTGTAATAGTTTTATACTTTTGTAATTTCATACCTTTCCAAGGCCAAAATAACAGTACTGAAAGATTGATAAACAAAGTATAAAAGAAGTGAACCAGAACATAGTAGACATCTGGGCGACGGCCCACTATTTGTAAACAGTTTTTAAAGAATCTTCAAGGATTAAAAGGTGAGTGGAAAAATATGCTTTACTTTTTTAGTTATACTATAGGAAGACAACACCACCTTAAGTGAGGGAGCGAAGCTCAATTTAATATATAGTATTATATATAGAGAACATGGATCATTATTTGCACCAACATTCCAGAACCAATTACTTTAAGTATAATTATATTTAAATATTTAATTTTTTATTAGGCCCATATTTTTTATTAGAATAAAAAAAATATTTAAAAAGCGTTGTTTTATGCATTGTTAAAACGTGAAAGCCCATTTTTTTGTGGTTAAGTTAAAATAAAGAAAATGGGAGAAGCGTTATGATATATGATTTTAAAAATATGTTCGATAATATTATTGCAAATATATTATAATTACTGTTATGACGTTACACCCGTCGATGGAATAGTAAAATTTAAAAATCGTTAACCATGCTAGCATGCGTTTCAAGCGATAATTTTTGGAATGACAAAGTGAGTGTATTTTTCGCAATATGTATTCCTTTCCGCAAATAGCAAGAGTCAGCGTTCATCACGTTGTTTTATATTACACCTTTCGACATTTGAAGGAGACGTAGCGTATGGTGCAGTGGAGTTGTTCCTCTGGTACCTGCCATATGCCGCAGGGGTGTTACCGCGACGGCAGAAGTCGGTAGCGCTGTCGTTGGTACCTCTCCACGTGGCCGGCGCCGCCGCTGACGCAGCCATCGCGCACGCGTTACCCGCACTCTCTTCTCCTCTAAAACAAAATAATAAATATTTTTATAATTCGGACAAATAAGCAGGATAACCTTATGATACTTTCACGAGTGGACAACTACAACGGAGGTGTTGTGGATCCATTGAACATGTACGTAGGTACAAATGGATAAATATGTAATTAATTATACATTTTTACAAGTGTAATGTAACATACATTAATATAAAAAATATACTTGTTGTGGCATGTTCGTTTTTTGTTATATTTGTTATCCAGTAAACTCAAAGCTTTGTAATATTTTTTAGCTCCACGCTGTTCCCCTCACATAACAGATAAGGTGAACCTGGGAACCTAGTGTTAAGACACTCCGTTTCCATTAAAACACTATCGTTCCCCATTTTTTGCCAAATTCTAGTAACGTTGCGAATGAGTGGTGGAACTTTATGCTGCGGTTTGTCCCGTTTCCAGAGCGAGGAAATGAAAATATTAAATATTTAATTCCCCCGAATGGCAATCGAACCTCCAACCGCAGTGTTTACAGTCGCACGCTTGTGCGCCTACGCCGCTATGGCTTCTATTTATAATGAAATAAATATTTCAATATCATTTAAATTATATTGCTACTTATGAAGTGTATGTATTAAGCTGTGTCAAGAAATTTAAAGCTTAAATATAAATAATAATTAATGTCGTCTAGGTATAACAATGATTAAATTTATCAATTGCACTTATTCTTGTCCTCAATATTTTCTCGTCGAGATTACAATAGCTGCCATTAACCACTATTAACGCTTGTGTAAAATAAAAATATTTATTTACCTAATATTTTTGATGCAGCATACCAAATGCGGAATGCCTTTAGAAATGATGCCAACATAAATGTTCGATCAATATAAAACTAGTAACTGTGTCAAATGTATAATAGAATATAGACTAAGTAGAAAGTAAGAAGATCGAATAGTAAATGTTACTAAATAAAAATTGGAAAGATTCTATTTTCTAGATCATTTATATTCAAATATAAAATAATGGCGTCATATAATAATATATTGAGATGTGCCGTCTGACGTACAGTGTCTCCAAAATGTTAGACCGTAAAAGCACTCACTTTTCTTTAAACTTGTCTCTAAACATTTAAAAATAAGTATAGCACTCGGAAATATTACTTTGTAGACGCCAAATATGCTGACATTCAAATGTTTATATTTTTTTAGGATATCAACCTGGTGTCTGTTTAATTTTACTAAATTATAATAAAAAAATGTTTGAACTGTATTGTCATTTAACATGATAAAGGCATTAAAATTTAGAGCCCAGATTTTAATAACGCCGTATGACAAATGGAATAAATAAGATGGTTTCCTTGTATAGGTATATTTTATTGTACATTTTAATTTAAATAAATGATAGATTTCAACTTTAATAGTGACATAATAATAAATTAAAACTTAACGTAAAAGTATATAGGTATTGCAGCAATTATTATTTTCCAAAGACTTTCATTGAAATCTCTTTAAGAGGAGGAGTTTTACTCCTTACCCTGGAATAATACCCTGTCCTAAAATTGACTGCCAATAATCCCCTCAGTATAATCTATCATTATTGCTGCATGGTGCTACTACAAAAACCAACATTATAAGATTTTATTCGAGGACGCCGTAGTGCTTCATGTCATACACATTTACAGTGCAAGTGATAAATATCATCTATACTGATACAATATGATCTGCGTATTAGACAGACTTAATATAAATTCCAACTTAGTTGAAGTAGTGTGACCGAAGCGACGCCTTAGCAATAACAGCAATAACAATATGTACTTCTTTTTCACTTTACACTGATTGGACCACGGAGTCTCGAGGAAGATACAGTTTATAATTGTTCTATACCGTACACCGTTTACGTTTAATATTTCCGCCAATTACTTTTATATATTTGTTTTAATTTTATTATGATATGTATATAGAGGAATACAAATGTATGAAATACCATCAATACATTGCATGGCAGCTCAGCTTCCTCTTTGCCCATAATACCAATATATGTGATCCATTGAATATATAAAGAGCTCTATTTCATGCTTCAATTTTATAAATTCACTTCATTATATTATAAGGCTATCGGATATTCTCGAATACTCGATAATATAAGAGGGCGCTTTTTGAATCCAACAGAATAACACATTCCAGTTAGAATAAGATAGAACCAATGATAACTCTTAGAGAATAGAAATTGGTAGAGTGTACATGATTAAAGCAATTACTCCAAATTTAAACGTTTATTCTACTTTTAGGATGCATAAAAACGTTAATTTTTAATATAGTTATATATGCATCATAAAAACAAAAATAAATTTAGAAACCACATAAGTATTTACTGATTTCTCAATAAAAGTTTTTTTTATCAATGTTAACGCCGCTGTTTTATATATATATATATATATACGTATACACAAACTTTTTAATGGTATTATTATAGAATGATATAAAAAATATTATAAAAGTATTTATAGACTTATTAAGTATTGTTAATCTATATTTAACATTATGAAGTTGGAATTGTTTCGTTAAAATCGCTTTGGGTTGGCTTGTCCACTTAGCGAGGCCATAGACTATACTAGCGACTTGCTCACGTCGTTGCCCGTTTAAAGGACACAATCATTTATTTACTAATCTGAATTACTTTTACCAGCTTCACGTTGTGTCCCGCACAGAGCAGGGTAGGTAGAGGGAACCTAGTGTTAAAACACTCCGTTCCCCACTTTCTGTCGAATTCTGGAGGCATTGCGTGTTGAGTGGCAGAACTCAACGCCGCGCTTAACCTCGACACCACAGCGAAGAAATGGAAATATAAATTTAAGTAAATATTTCATCTCCTCGAGTGGGAATCGAACCCACAACCAGTCGGTTTTACAGTCACACCTCGTGCCGCTGCGCCACGACTGGCCTCAATTTTTTTTTAATTACTTTTATGTTCTAATAAAATTATAATTTTAAATATATGTATGAGCTAAGAAACAATATCTTTCACTATTCCGGAAAGCCCCTAAGTCATATTAGAGTTCCTATAATGATGTCACAAAATATTTAAAAAAAATTTGTCTATGAGTTTACTTTTTATTAACTAAATAAATGTACGTACGTTTAATAAAATTATCTTCTTTTTATTGACTTATTACTAATATTTTTTGTTATTGAAAAATATACCCCGAAAGTCGATCTATGTACATTTTGAATAATAAATGGAAATCCATAAGAGTAAGAAAAACTGAACTGTGGAGCAATTTGCTTGTTAATAGTCGTGAGGCAAAATTGTTGCTGATTTTTAAAAAGCTATACGTCACCTCTCTATGACAACATCGTGAATAATATCTGTCAATATTGAATATATTTTGTATGTACTGTGTATATATTTATATATATTAACTCAACTCATATCATATATATTTTACTTTTTTTTTCAGCTTCACGCTGTATCCAGCACAGAGCATGGTAGGCAGAGGAAACCTAGTGTTAAGACATTACGTTCTCCACTTTCCGCCAATTTCTGGAGACATCGCGTGTTGAGTGGCGGAACTCTTATCCCTCGACACCAGAGCGAAGAAATGAAAATATACATGTAAATAAATATTTTATCTCCTCAAGTGGGGATCGAACCCACAACCAGTCGATTGAAAGGCACACTTTGTGCCCCTGCGCCACGACTGGCCTCTATATATATTTTATTGCATGTATATGTATTGTGTATTAGTCTATGTTTTGTTTTATATTATTTATAAATAATGTATGTATCAATATACACTTAGCCATAAGCACTAGTTTTCTTTTATTTATTTTTTTGTATTTTTAAGTGGTGTACAAATAACGCGACCATTTTTAGGTTGGCTGAAAACGGGACATTGTAGAGAGCCTTATTTTAAGAGGTACACTTTCGTGTTTTTAGGGTGGTTTATTTTTTTTTATAACTTTTATTTTTTCTTGACGCCTGATGGTGCTTTAGGTTTTTCTTTTATAGGTCTAATTGACACTTTAATAGTTTTTTGAAAACAAGCGTAGTGCGATATTCACGATGCAACTTGTTTCGACCGACCAAATTTATATGCCATTCATAAAAAAACGGGACACCACGTTCAAAACAAGCCGTCTGGTCACGTTACGTATTAAATAAGGTATAATAATTGAAAGCGAGCGATTCATATCTCAATTATTGTAAAAAACTTAGGTAGTATTTTAATTTTAAATATATTTTTTTATCATTTTTATAATGGTACGAATTTGAAGTTTAAAAAAGGCGAATTTTATATCCGTTATTGAATTATGAATTTAGAAACTCTATACAAACTCTACATTAGATCGTTATTAGATAGAATATATTTCGGTATTTGTGTATTAATATATAAAAAAATATACTCCAATTATGAATTTGACAGCCACACGTTCCTTAACTTGTAGTTCGTCTTATATTGTAAGTTTACAAAAAGTAGGTAGGATAAATGATGATTATAGCCACAAAAAAACACTTTAAATAAAAAAAAACCTACGAAAAATCTTCAAAGTAAAAAATAATAAACTTAAAAACTTTGCAATTAAGGTTTGGTAAGGTATTTAAAATATTTTTTCTTGTTTATTATTTTTGCTCGTAAATTTTTTGTCGGCTTATTTTTTTTATTTAATTTTTTACATATAATGGAAACGTGGTTTTCTTCTCTAATTCTAATACATGATCTTATGTGATCCTATTTAATCAATAGTATATTTAGAAAATTAATTTAAATGATTACCAAGCTACACTCAACCTTCATAATATACCCGAAATAGACAAACACCTATTAAGTAGAAGCGGAGATCGAAGAAAGACAAAGTAACTGCATTCGTTTAATATTAGAATATGTGTGTAGTGATATAGCTACAGTGATATTATTTATATCGAATAAGGCATTTCGCATTTTTGCAAGTTAAGAGTTATTTTTCATTTTTCTATTATTAAATTTTTAAAATAGTTACTAAGGGTAAATAAGGTAATATTCTTAAAATATAAGAAATAATATTTATGTTTTTTATTTTATGATGAAGTCATAACACAGTCACTCTTTGCTTGAAAAACGAAGTAATTAACATGATTAAGTTAGCTGCTGAGGACTTTTCACATTGTTAAATTGGCGTTCCGAATCGTGCCAGTTTTTATATCTTAGCTAATTATTGCCCTCAAGCACATTCTAGGATTCATTTAGACAATTTAGACTATTTTTGCGTGAATAAAAAAGTGACTTCAAATATAACTGATATATAAAAGGACTTGTGCTGACTGACTGAGGTAAGACGCACGCAGAGCCGTAACCGCTGATGGTAGAAACGTGAAACTTGGGCAGATGTTTATTTTCATATTCTGGACATCCACTAAGAAGGGATTTTGAAAAATTTTAACCCTAAAGGGCTGAAATAGGGGTTGAAAGTTTGTATGATTTCTTTTTTAAATCGGCACCGATTTTTTTAAAATTTGAAATTCAGACTCTTAAAAACATTTCATTGAACACGTGTTTCATGGTTTTTTAGAATTCACCCCCTACGGGTGCAAATAAGGGGTTGAAAGTTTGTATGGAAAAATCTTTACATCACCACCGATTTTTATAAAAAAATTAATTCAGACTGTTAAATATATTTTATTGAACACGTGTTTCGTGGTTTTTTTTAGAATTCACCCCTAAGCGTCCAAATAAGCGGGCGGAGCCGCGCGCGCCCACTAGTAACTGAATATAATACAAGTGTGTTACAATTCAATTCAAATTTCAATATAATAACAATTTTGCGAAATAGATAATAATTATAATTGTAACAAGACAAGGCTTGAGATTAACAAATGTTTATAAAGCATGTATTTTTTATATTATATACTTAAGATATGTTGAGTTACTTAAAATCAGAAAAATAAAAATAGAAATGTTTTTTAGTTTGATGTATTATAATATAATAAATAATCATGAATTATTATTTACTAATATGATAATGTTAAGAGAGGAAACCTCTTTCGACACAAATGTAAACCAGCAGATCTACCTGTCGCACTTTGTGTTACCAGAACAGAAACATGAAAAATAATTTAGATATAATATTTATTCCGCATTATCGCAATACATCAAGACCTTTTGTCAAGAATCATTAAAATCGGTTCAATCAGTCAAAAGTTCTGAGGTAACAAACATTAAAAAATACAGTCGAATTGATAACGTCTTCTTTTACAGAGGTCGGTTAAGTGCAAGTCGCACTCGCGCACTGAGGCTTCCGTATCAATTTTTGCGAGTTTCGAAAATTTGCGGCACAAACGGCTGTATCTTTTGATTGCGTTGCCTTAGAAGAATTTCAGCTTGATACCCCCACGGGTTCCTGACTAAAAGACAGACTAGACAGATGAAGTGACGGACAACAAAATTATGTTATAAGGGTTCCTTTTTTCCTTTCGAGAATCGAAACCTTAAAAATATTAATATGGTTAGCAATAGTTCGATGCACGACCGGTATCGATACCGAGCACTACCATTCCCAGCGCTTAGTCGTGTACAAGTAGTCCGATCGATGGCAGGTGTCCCTGTAAAAAGCCTTAGCGTCATGTTCGAAAAAAATGTGTAGAAGCTAATTTTGCCAGTTTGCCAATAAGTTTATTCTATACTATTGTACTTGTTGCGTCATTATATGTTTGAAAGTAAACGTTCAACAATCGTTCTTAGTCATTTTGTATTTCTATTTGAATAATGTAAAAATTGTTAATTAAGGGTAGTTTTGAATTAAATTGGCCTCAGATTATACTAGATTGTTTATTTTTTTTATATTTACCACCTCTGATTACTAACAATGTATAACAAAAAAAAGAATAGAATTTTTGTTATTATATTAAGGTTGGTATTACAAGAGCCCTATTCACAATATACTACCGATATGTTTTGTTCGTTAGTGATTCAATATCCAATGTTGTTAAATTCACAGTGGAATTTGACAACTGTCCTGTTAAAGTATGACAAGCTATGTTTTCTATTAGGACCATTACCTACAAGAAGCAAATAAACTATTTAAAAAAATTCTTTTAATTTGTTTTAACTTTTTCAAGTTACATAGTCAGTTTACTAACCACTTACTCGAGGATATTTAAAATATATTTCCACTATGTCTATTGATGATATACTACACTTTTGTGATTATAAACTAATATTTAGTAGAATTTTGTAGAATTTTATAAATGCAAACACGGCGGTTAATTTAAAAAAAAATAGAAAAATTGTGTACTGTAATTTTTTTAAACCTAGAAATTTTGATATTCAATAATTAAGGTGTGTTAATTTTTAACCGATTTTAGTATTTATTTGTTATTTAGTATTAGTTAAGTTGATTTGTAATAAAAAAAATTTTTTTTTTTGTTTGCTCTCTGATAAATAACGGAAATTATATGGTAGTCTACTAACCATTGTGGTTATAGCAGGTTTAATTTTATTCATCTTGTAGATGTTATGACATATTACTTTTTTAGAATGCTCTATGTATTTTTGAGTATGCTAAATGAATGTAACTTGCTAGGTGTTCTAAAAGATATTTCTTCAGGTGGTGAGCTTGTGTATTATGTAGAACCGGGTAAATAATGCAATGTTGAACCGCAGACTGCGGTGGTTCTCGGCGACCTATTTCCAGGGCTACTGATGAAGGATTTGATGATAAACTTGCTTTGATTAATGAAAACATTGGTAATTTCAGCTATAACATCAGGTAGTCAAGAGCCTACGTGGTTTAGAGTTCAATCCAATCAAATGAGTATATGGGAAAGATGGTGTACCAAAAAATATAATACATTTAGAGAATACCAAGCTGACACAGCTGTTTCGTATGATTTAGTCGTAGAAACTTTTTGAAACGCTTCTTTACTATCTAGAGAAAAAGAGTAATGGTCCAGAATTAGATAAAGTGGATCCCAAAACTTTTGTATAAATATTAACCAAGGTTAGTTGACACTAGCAACGACGAAAAACTGCAAGCCAAGTTCTTGATATTCTCTCAATATCTCTGAATTATCTTCTCCAATATTAGTCTTGATGAAATACTCAGTTCTAACCAAATCACGCACAGAAAGCAATTTGCACCAGCAAAATTGATTTACTTAGATTGATATATTTGTCTTTAAATTTTATGCCGACCGTCACGGTAGTTAGCAAACTAACCACCATATTCCTCGAAAGCCTTATGCATTATTTTCGTATAACATTTTTTATTTTTCAATTATTTTATTTAAAAAGGCTTATATAAAAGTGTGGCCCAAAGAAAAGTTAAGAAAAATCTTGTTTTCTTAAATCAATCTTGGTCAAAAGTCACCTTAGCACGTAATGAATCAATTTTATTACTACCTATAAATTTAATAACAATCGACGATATATTTCAATGAATAAAATATTTGTGCAGTACAATTTTTCGACTCGATCGACTGTTAGTCGGTTTGCAAAAATATGAGCCACAGTGATTTGCTCTTCAAAGTATCATTAGTTTTATTTGTGTAACAATACCAAATTACATATATTATATGCCATATCACAAATATTTAGTATTGTGAAATCGTAATACAACTCTCTAAGGAAGGAAAAAGCGGGATTCGTATTATTTCAAAATATAAATTAACAAATACACTCTCTGTAACTTAGTCGGTGGTTGGTAAGCCACGGAAGAGATCTACAACCGAGTCCACAAAATTATGAAAAAGAGCGTCGATGATGCACGAAGACCGCAGCTGACATCTTACAAGAATTGCGAAGTGGAAATTTAGCTGATGCTAGTCGGAGTTGTGTAGGTCTGAAGGCTGTAGGATTAATTGGACGTGATGGTACCAAAAAAATAAGGTTATGTTACACTGTTAAACTTTGTAAAAAAAACATATAGATACTGAAATTTCTATTATTTGGAGGTAGTTTAAAGTGAGTAAGACGTGAAACAGATACCAGATATAACTTTAGGTAATGAATTTCGATTGTGGTGTAAATCGCAGTAACGAGAAAATATGCTAATGAACTGTTAAAATTAACAAGAATATACTAAAAGGCTGCTTCAAAATGAATAGAAAAATTTAACCCATGATTCTACAATGATGGTTTACGGAGTTTTTAAATATGATAACGATTTTGTGTTCGTTATCATATTTAAAATGCTGCGCATCTTGTAAGAAATTTTCTCTAGAAGCCTAAAAAGTACGCCTCCTTTATTGGTCACCGCATTCACGGCATTTGAATTTCATTGAACACCTTTGGCAAAATACAAAGCTTCATTTTGGTACCAACAATTAGGCAAATATTATGGAACTGTGAAATGAATCGTTTATAAATCATTAGTGCGCTGTATTCATTGATGCTAAAGGTTTTTCAACAAAGAATTGACCAAAGACCTAAAGATCAAAGAAACCATATAGAAGTAAAATAAACGTCGAAGTCGTCAATTCTCGCTAAACCCATGTTTTTTTTTTTTTAAATAAATAAAAAAAACCATGTTTTTTTTTTGATAAAATTTCGGACACAAATGTTTTTGCAAAATCATTTATTAGAATAGTAGTTTTTTTTATTTTATTTAATAACAATTATAACGAATACAATCAATAAATTTTAAATATAAGTAAATACGTCAATAATCAATCCGATAATTTTTTCTACAAGCTTTATTTAACTTGATGAATATGTGATATTTAGAACAGTCAATTTGGCCCACTTCCCAGTGATTCCGATTGAGCTGAAATTTGGGTTAGGACTTGTTTTGATTACAATGAAAAAATGGCCGCCGCAACATAACGGCGGATTACAAATTTTTGCACAATATACTTAAAATTTTCGTGTAAGCAATTTGTTAAATACAATAAATCATCAAAATGAAATATTTAGAAACTAGAGATGGAACCGAAAAGTGGCCTTCCGAACTAAGAAAGGTAGACAGGTCATGTTTGAGGTCGTGTGATTTATCTAATGCTTGGCTTATTTTAACATATAAAACAAAAAATTTAATCAAAAATGCTTAATTTTTCATTTTAGTACAACTGATTTTTCGAGAAAAAGCTTCTTTTTAAAAGGTGTTTTTATATAATATATTTGTATGTTCATATTTTTATGCGATGTGTATGAAAAATAGAGTGGACTAAGTGTGAAAACTTATGCACGCCACTACATTGTAGGTCAATTCACATTTGGATTTTTTTATTATACAATTATGATTTTATGACAGTAGTTTAAGACATTGAATTGACATATAAGGACAGGGTAATTATAAAATTTGTCCTTTAGAGAAATGGAACTGTATATGAGCAAGAAAAATCATAAAAATGAATAGACAAACCCCTAAAAAGTTAATAGTGAGTAGTGCAAACAACAAACAAACACCAAACTGTGAAGACACTCAAGCATTGAGCTCATTTTGGCTCAATGAATATAACGTCTAAATGAATATACGACGTCATAGCAGATGTCTATGAGTGGCACAGCAAGTTTAAGTCGTCGTGGTTTTCATGAGACAGTCAAAGAAAACTTCAGTACACCTACAAGAAACGACGTAATCAAACAAATTGATACGTGCAGAGTTATGTTTAATGAAGCATTCATGAAAATTTAGTTTAATAAATTAATTTTATAATATAATTATAACGATATTCGTTGTACTAGTAGTCAAACTGTAATATTGGTTAATGCGACTCTTTACGTACATCAAGTTAGTTGTGTGCATTCATACTTTTATACACTCCGTGCGCTTTATATACAGATTAGATTTGTATTAATTTAGAGACTGCTCTATTATTAAAGAAAGTGATAATAAAATACATATTAGTTTAATTTTCAACTACTAAAAAATGCAGTAATTTATATGTAGTCAAATGCTCTTCATAGCTATATCTTATGTGGGATTGGGAATAATCAAACTTGAGGCACAATAAAGGATAAATACTTATTTATTTAATGGAACTAGTACAATAAGCATGTGAAAATTCCACCATTATTGATGCATAACTTTTATTATAATGCATTATACTCTTTTATTGTGATGCATTTTATTTTCTTAGCACTTTCACCTTATTTTTTATTTGATGCTTTAGTTTTTGTTATGTGGCCTTGATCTAATATTGATATTAAAGTAAGACATTGTCAGTCATGATTTTTCTCGTCATTGCACAAGCATTATCTATTACGCTCTTTGACATTCTCAACTTATCTCTTTTATAATATGTTCGTATGTAACTTAATACATACGCATACGCTATTTATAAATGTATCTTTGAAATCACTGTCTTTTAGTCAACAATTTATTAGTAATAAATAACATATTATAAAGTACTTAGTACAGTCCGTAAATAGTTCATAAGGAAAAATCATACTTCAATTCAATGTTAACAAAATTGACGTTTGTTGAGAAATCAAAATAATGAATTGCCCCTAGTGGTGATCGAACAGCATCCATTGCGCCTGTAGTAACATCGCAAAATAAAGCTAAAGTTTTTTAAATCACTACTTGTTTATACTTAATCTTATAAAATATAAATAATGCTTTGAAGTAATTTAAACGTATATTTTGTCCTAAAAAAGTAGTATTTTTCTACATTAAAAACGTTGAAAACTTATTATACCTTATTATTACTCATTGTCTTAACAGCAGATTTTTTTTTATTTACATATTCATATTAAAATCTATGATATCAGTATCAGTATCAGTATTTATATAGATATTATGTTGACAAATTTTCTTTATTAGTCTTTTATACTAAAGATAAGAATAAACAAATTAAAGGTATAAAAACAACATTTAATGGGATCGTTAAAATCCATTCACACATCTAAATAATATTAATTTGCCTTAATTATTTTTTTAGTTTAATATTTTAGATGAAAGAATCGGATGTACATTATTCGTATGACAAACTTTACAAATGTTTTGAGTTTTTCTCTCAATAAATCTTATAACAGCCAAATATTTTAACATATGTTATATAAAATATTTCATTATATTTGTAGCAGAAAAACAAACCAACTGCAAAAGATGTTGTAGCACTAAAAATTTATATTTTGGTTGAGTACATTCTTAAAATGGCTGACAAATATGTATACATGTACAACTACCATTGACTAAACCCACAGGTGTGGTTATTCCCATGACAGCCTTCTTATATCTGTCGAAGAAAAAATACAAGCAAAAAGACACGAGGAGATAAAAAAGGAATGTCATGATACGGTAAAAGCTTCTTTCTTATGACAATCGACGGAGATGTGAACTAAATGCCTCTTGTGGGTCATCTCGTATCATGACAATTGACAGACCAAAATTCTTATTATAGTATTATAGTTGAAAAAAAAGTATTATAGTATAAAAATAAGTTAAATTAACAAAAAGAAATAAAAGTTTTTAATTTAATAAACATAAACAAAATGCAGTCGTGGCACAGCGACACAGCATCTGACTGTAAACGTGACGGTCATGGTCATCACTTTGTGCCCCTGCGCCACGTCTGGCCGCAAAGAATAAAACTGTACATCAAAAATGTAATAACATTGAACATCCGGGTGTAACTTACATCATCAATATAGTAACAGATTGGACTTAATTTTTAGTAACATTGGATAGTAAATGAAAATGATATAATCACACATATATATATATAATCACACAAGTCTCAGTATAATAATATAATTTGCTTCCTAGTTAGGCGCGGCAGATAATAAAGTAAGAACTTTGAAATTCATTGTAAACATTTAAATCGAACTAGCTGTATCTGTTAGTGTTGTTTGCGTTGACTATTATAATAAGTAATTATAAAAAAAACATTGTCGTTTCCATGTGATCAAATTTTGAGAAATCTTCTCTAGTGATAATTGAGTGTTTACCTACTCCCCCCAAAAAACCTATATTCTATAAAATTTTAGCTTTCTACGCCCAATAAAAATATAAATGTAAATAAATATTTAGTTTCCTATAGTGGAGATCGAACCCACAAACAGTCGATTTTACAGTGACACTTGGTGCCCCTGCGATACGACTGGCCCAGAAAGTTCAATACGTACGGACGTAAAAATGTAGAGTGGACGTGTTGTTTATTTAAATTATTTTGCGGCATTTGTATTTGGTTTATTTAAGTTATATTGAAGAATTTGTATTTCTATTTCTTTTAAAATTATAAGTAGTTATAAGAGTATTTTATATATATGAGTGAATATATAGTATAAAATATATGTTTAACAAATTTTATTAATATAAAGTATGTTTAAGCAATAAAAGAATATCTCTTTTTATTAGGTTCTCACAATTGATGCTCTAAAATTGTTTAATTCTTAGTATTTATTGCTTAAAATTATTACAAATTTTACTTCCCTGATAACCCTATTTCCAAGTTTTAATGTTTGTCATGGCATAATTTAAATTTAAATATTTATTTAATTATATTTTATTTGGTACAAACAAGCTGAAATATAAAAAAAATATATCTATTTTTTTTACGGTAAACTCAAGTCTCTGGCGAAGTAAATTTAACTTGACATAAAACTGTTAAAATAATACGTTTTGATTTTGAGTGACGTGCAATGTATAGTATAACGTTAAAAACTAGATTACGAGATTTGCGCAAAAAAAAAATTTTAAATTAAAGTTCAACTCTTGAAACGCGTGCGCTTGACAGTCGTCGTATCTCCGTTGGCAATTATGTGTTTTTTTATTATATCGTTGTATTATTGTATATTTTCGCATTGTAATGTTTACTTTTGTAGATGTATATTTTAAATAGGTGATATATAGGATAGAAAAGTGATAGGTGTAACTTTTGTAGACTTAGGGCCAGTTTCATCACTGGCTGATAAAATCCCGGACAGTCTTATCTAGCAGACAAGCTATAATATTTGGTTTCACAGGCTTCGAATAGCAATACCTACATAGATAGTAGATACACATTTGATATATGCATTAGTTAGATACATATTTGACACATGCATTTTATTTTTACATATTTATTTGTAATTTAAAAATGTTAAAAAAAAAAAACAAATCGTTTGAATTGTTACCTTAGGGGCAAAAAGTGTGACTGTAAAACCGACTGGTTGTGGGTTCGATCCCCACTCGAGGAGATGAAATATTTACTTAAATTTATATTTCTATTTCTTCGCTCTGGTGTCGAGGTTAAGCGCGGCGTTGAGTTCTGCCACTCAACACGCAATGCCTCTGGAATTATGAATACCCATATAGGCTATCAGTTTTCAAAACCAGCTGATGTATTCTAAAAGTCAATAATACATTTACGTATTTTTTTTTGGAAATAAAAAAAATATTAATACTTAAATATTGATACTATGATACTTTCTTTATTCATTTTTGGTGTGCATTTTGTTTCGTATTATATTTTCTTAGAAAAGCTTACTATTTGTGTTAAGTGAAAATTTTATTTAGAAACGATTACAAGATATTCTTACGGTTTTTTATTTTGTTTTAAGTAAAGAAAATGCCAAACAGCAAATGCTGTAATTTTCATAATAGACAAATAAGTATAAAAAAAAATTATTAAATTTCTCTGAAAATGATAATCTGATAAATCTATTTTGTGAACAGACTATATTATTTTTATTATTTAATATACAAAAATAATTTAAAAATGTGCACTATTTAAAAAATAATCACAAAAAATCTGGTTAATTTGGTGTGTATAAATATATTTTAGTATTTTAATAATTTATTAATTGAAATCTTTAAAGAAACTATCTATTTTATTCAATAATTTTCACATTTCATACGAAATAATTAATGACATGTCCCTTGCTAACAAATTTTCCTCTGGCGTCTATAAAATTTGAAAGAATCGATAAATCGTCATTCGAAGAACTTAAATATAAATATTTTTACATTTATATTTTCATTTCTTCGCTCTGGCGTCGAGTTCCGCCATTTAACACACAATGCTCCTAGAACTCGGCGGAATGTGGAGAACGAAGTGTCTTAATACTAGGTTCCCTCTGCCTACCCTGATGTTTGCGGGATACAGCGTGAAGGTGATAAAAAATATAATAGAAATATATAATGTCTGTATTCGTTTGTTCGCGAAACTACCGGACAGAAGTGTATATTTTTTTGTATGGTGATAGCCAAGGGCCTGAAGATACATACACGCGTACACGCAGGTTTGGCAGAGGGAACTTAGTTTAAAGACACTCCGTTCCCCACTTTCCGCCGAATTCTGAAGACATTGCGTGTTAAGTGGCTGATGAATTACTCAAAATCGAATCGATAAACTACTAGCTACACGTGAATGAATTTTAACGTGGTAATGTAATGATTTATAGCTTGAAGTAACTTATAGGATAGTTTTCATCATGGAGTTTAAAGTAATTTTAGTGGGAAAAATTACAAGTCTAGCTAAATTATATAATTTTAATTAAAATTGTTAATTCGTGACGTCGAAAATATCACTTATCTTTCTATTTTAGTATTAACCACTATTTAAATATTTGTATATTTTTTTAGTCTAACATAAATATTATTTTAAACGATAACATTGGTGATATTTAAAAAAAAAGTGGTTATATTTGTCGGGAGTAGCTCAAATGGCGACGTAAAGAATAAAAAGTGGATGGATTTGGAAAGTAAAGTCTGGTTGTAAATTGATAGTTAATAGAAGTTGATACTGTGTTTATATGACGTGGTGATGTGAATACATACATTTTAGTAATTATTATGTGCGCTACATTCACTTATAGTAGATAGATTTACTTTCTCAAAGGTGTATATTAAAAAAATACATTAAATAATCATGTTAAGGAAGTATCAAATATATTTTTTTACTATTATAAATATATTTTATGAAAACTACGAAAAATAGAGAAAAGCGATATAATTACGTTTCTCTTTTTCTTTTCAATATTTTGTATTTCTATTATCTATATCTTATCAAACTTGGCTTAATTTTATGGCACATATTATTAAGATATCAGAGACCGTACCGTAGTACAGTGTAACCTCCAAAGAATGTGTTATTTTATATTGTGTAATAAAAAACAGCTTTTAAAATTGAATATAAAACTATTCTTTAGTATAACCATTTTTTTATTACTATCAACAGTACCATGTCTATACGAATACGGTATTATAGTATAATTTTTTATTTTATTTATTTCAACATTTTGAATATTTTTTCTTCGATATAATAATAGTTGGGTGAAAAACGTAAACTAACTTTTAATTTGAAATAATAATTTATTAACAGTTGTTATGTTGTTGGTTTTTTCAAAAGGTATAAAAATTAAGTTGATGATATAATATGTGATTATAATTTTTATCTTTGAATAAATGTATTTTGTTCAAATTAAAAAAAGAAGTGATCATATCTCTATGAGGATATAAATGAATACTTATCAAGATCAGTTCTTTAATAATTATATCTGTGTACGTAGCAGTAAATTAATAAATAAATTCAAATAAACGAATGTTACAAAATAAAAATAACTTAACCGATTATAGATGCTAGTGCCTAATGTTATATAATTTATATCAACACTAGCCGCTCGCGTCGTCGCCCGCTTGAAAAAACGCGATTATTAATTTACTAAACTAATAACTTACGTGGATAACATTTTAAAGACAAATTTATACATTGAAAACCAAAGTGTCAGCCAATTCAAAAAAGAATAGTAATTATACGGCCACTTACAAAATATTTCCATCCATATTGATATAACTTTTTTATTTATGAACCTATTGAAGAAACCAAACACAATGTTAAGAGAGTATACCATAATAAAAGTGCAAGCTGCACATCTGGCGCAACAAAAAATCTGAACCCATTTTTGGTTGTGGAGGTTGTAGAGCAATATATAAGCTAATATTTATATTCTCTACTAATATTTATTATCAGGATTTATGTGAGAAAATCGCGTTTAACTTGCTCACGTACCTACTGTCTACATAATCTTATATAGATAATTACACTAAAATAATTAAATTTTTTCCTAAATACACTTTAAAATATTAAATAAATATTGGTATAGTCAAGCGGGCGAAGCAGCGTGGGGGTCGCTGGTCTATGAATAAAAAAGGCATCTCAAGACAGATCTCTAACTTGAGAGCGATTTATTAATACGTGTAGGTGACTCAGTATCAAATATCATATCACACACATCAGTCTTTGATACTTGTTACGACAATATAATATATAGTTAAGAAACAGTATAATAGTATTATGATGAACTTTGGGCTAAATTTTATTCCGCTCACTCCACAATAACACATCCATCCGGGGTATACACAAATTTGTGTCTTCAATTATATTATTTTTCAATATGATAAAAGTTATAAAATGTGGGTTCCGGTCTGTCAATAACGATCATCAGCGTGGCCAAAATATGTCAAAAGATCAAAAACTCTTCCAGCTCTTCTTGATTGATGTATTTCAAATCTTTGTAATTTTTAACCAATTTTTGTGGACAATTTTTCTGTACCAGGAAAAATTGTTGTAACGAATTTCTGGTATTTTTTATTGCCAATAAAGTGAGCACTGCATATACGTGTAGATGACTCAGTATTGTGTGTACCTACTTCTAGGTGGAAGCCAATCATTTGGAAAGTAATTTTTTTCACTACTAATATTATTAATTGTTTCTAAATACTCAACCCATACTAACGTATGCTTCTTTATTACGAATATCTATTTTTTTATGTTTTTGACATAATCAAGGCATGAATATTATATTATATTATATTATAATATTATATAATATTTAAAAAATATCTTAAATTTATTTTAAAAAAAATATCTAAAATTATGTCAAAATTTTCTTTTTCTGTAGAAAATCATGCGCCCTATGATTTTATTTCAATCAAATGTCCTAGTTCATTTACTGTTTTAATTTTTGAAATTTCTTTAAATCGCGTTTAACTTCCGATATTTGCCACATAGTGAATAAATTCGTAAATATTTGTTTCTGCTTGATATTGTGCGCGCTCCGCGTCGCTATATGTAAACTGTGCAACGGTACATCATTTTGAATGTGCGCTTAGCGTTGAACTAAAGTACGCTCTACCTGTATATATGATGTCTGCATTATGATATGTGTGTCTTTGGAAAGTTATCGAAAAACTATGATTGGAAATTCATGCCATAAAAACAAGTAGACATAATCGTTTCTATTTGTAAGCACTATGTTCAAAAAATATAATCTAGCAGATTTGCTCGATTTCGCCCGTTTATACTATACGAATATTTATTAATTATGAAACCATTTTCAATAGGAATAGTAGGAAAATATAAACTTAAATTATTAAAAAATAATGAAAACTAGACATAATCGTAACTAAGAGAAATAAAATACTTAATATTAGGAAAAATACCTAAGTAATTGAAATTAACAAACAAAACAAGTAAAAATAATTAAGGGAAATTCTTAATATTTGTAAAAAAATATCCAACTACTTAAAATGGGTAAAAAATTATAACTAAGGTAACTTATGGAAATTCTTAATCTATATCTATATCTATAATCTCAATCTATATCTATATACTAACCCGAGAAACAAAAACTTTGTACCCCTTTTTACGAAAATTGTGATTGAAAAAGGAGTATGACATTCAGCACACTTATGGTTTATATGTAGGAGAAGTGCAGAAAAATATTATTCCATAATAATGCTAAATCAATAAATAAAACATTACACACATTATCATACATTTGACAATATTTACAGTTTTATGTTATGTGTGGCATACATATTGCTGTGGCAACGCCAACGCGTATTATTATACTCGTCAATTGGTTATCTAGTCTATATATATAAAAGGACTTGTGCTGACTGACTGAGGTAAGACGCACGCAGAGCCGTAACCGCTGATGGTAGAAACGTGAAATTTGGCAGATGTTTATTTTCAAATTCTGGACATCCATTAAGAAGGGAATTTGAAAAATTTTAACCCTAAAGGGATGAAATAGGGGTTGAAAGTTTGTATGGGAAAAATTTTTAATCTGTACCGATTTTTATAAAATTTGAAATTCAGACTCTTAAAAATATTTTATTGAACACGTGTTTCGTGGTTTTTTTAGAATTCACTCCTAATAAGCGGGCGAAGCCGCGCGCGCCCACTAGTATTAGAATAAATACCTAACTAATTAAAATTAAATTAAATTATTAATATTGTAATAAATAGTAATTACTGAAAAAACAAATGTAACACAGCTGTATTATTGACCTAAAATAAAAATATCAAAATTAAAAGTAACACGAAATATAAAACCAATATAAAACAAAACAAAATAAATAACCTAAGGGGCCGTTCAAGTATTACGTAAGCAGTTTTTTTGCAATTATTTGTGCTGACTGACTGAGGTAAGACGCACGCAGAGCCGTAACCGCTGATGGTAGAAACGTGAAATTTGGGCAGATGTTTATTTTCATATTCTGGACATCCACTAAGAAAGGATTTTGAAAAATATAAACCCTAAAGGGATGAAATAGGGGTTGAAAGTTTGTATAGATTTTTTTTAAAATCGGCACCGATTTTTATAAAATTTGAAATTCCAACTCTTCAAAATATTTCATTAAACACGTGTTTCATGGTTTTTTAGAATTCACCCCCTAAGGGTGCAAATAAGGGGTGGAAAGTTTGTATGGAAAAATCTTTAAATCACCACCGATTTTTATAAAAAAAATAATTCAGACTGTTAAAAATATTTTATTGAACACGTGTTTCGTGGTTTTTTTAGAATTCACCCCTAAGTGTCCAAATAAGCGGGCGAAGCCGCGCGCGCCCACTAGTTATATTATAAAACTAATAGTTATATCGTCTACCATTCATACGTCTACCAATATAGCCATAATATATATGAAAAAATAAATAACTTCTGCTTACGTAATTACTAGCTAGACCCCCCCACCCCCCATGTCATCAAAAATAAGCAAACCCAAGAACCCCCCGCCCCCTTACAGTGCTTACGTAATACTTGAATGGCCCCTAACCAATAAATTAAAAAATAGTGTAACTAATTTACACTACCCGAATAAGCGAAGAGAATCAAACAAAAGATGAACTAAGAGAAAATAACCACATAAGCTCTAATAGATTGAAAATGTATGAAAATTGATACCACCGTCAACGTCGTCTACTCGTTTGGGTCCGTCATTCCGTAACCAAGCCCCCATCGCGCCTACACACCGTGCGCCACGTAAGCTAAGTCATTTTGAATCTTTGATATCTCTTAAAGTATTTATTATAATGATGTACAGTAAAGTACAATTAGAAAAAAAAGTAGCCTATGTTCATCACAACACTTAAGTATGTCTATATGAAATTTTATCACAATCGGCTTAGCGGTTTTGACGCGATTACGTCACAGACAGACAAGAGTTACTTCCGAATTTATAATAGGGATGTCTGGTGTTATTTTTTGCGCATATCGCGCGAGTCGGATTAACCTACCGAGTGTTCCGTACAAATATTGGAGGTCTCGAGCTTTTTCTGAAATTCAAGTTTAGCTTAGACATTCAAGTTTTTCTGAAATTCAAGTTTAGCTTAGAGCTTTAACTAGATCCTTTCATCTGATAACTATCATCTATCATTTTTAGGATTTAACCAAAAACGTATAGTTTTCAGATTTTTTTCTGAACTACCATCTGTAGATGCAAGTTGCCAAATTTCTTAATTCTAAGTTAACCGAAAGTATCTTTTTAAATTTGATTTCCTTTATAGTGTCGAAATACGCGTATTTTGCGATATAAACGTTTATATCCATATCCATAAGTAATTTGTAAGTAAATGTAGACATATGTTTTTTTTTTGCAGGAAATCATGCAGAAGTAGATCTAAGTATATGGTTTGAACTTCAACCCGATATGTCCAAGTGTTCTTGAGATAAATTGTAATGACAGATAGACAGAGAGGCAGATGGACGGACAACAAAATGATATTATAAGGGTATTTTTTTACGTAACAACTACAATATCACACGACATTTTAATTAAACGAAAAATCAAAAAAGTTATTTGAAATGTTAAAACATAAGGGCGTAAAAACACATTATCACATTATCTGTCCGAATACTTTACGTCAATCAACTGTAAAACTAATAATTGTGAAAGCACGTATGTATACGCGATTAAATATCCATTATAATATGTCCCCGCTGGCATCGATGTTACGATGTTTTAATGCCACATCGAAGTTAAAACGTACATATTTTAATTTCGATATTCATCGAAAATTGATGATCATCGAGCATTTCTAATTTATAATATTAGTATGGAAGTATGGATTGAAGATTTTGGATACGTAATAATAATAAAGTATTTTTTTTTAGGTTTTATTTCAGAGACATTTTTTATAAATGTCAAATTAACATAGGTTTGAATTATTAACAGAAGAAAGAATATGCAATGTTTCGTTAAAATTTTGCGTACAATATTGTCACCTACTTTTTTTGTATACTTATAACTATGGTGTGCTGTGTATTCTTTTAATATGATAGCCAAAATTGACGCGTTTAAAAACGAGTCGCGGCGGCCATCTTGTATGTATTTATACTTTAGTGCATTGTATTCTTCTAGCTAACCCTTTTAATTGATGTTTGTATTAAGGGCGTTATAAAGTAGAAATCAAAAAATAAATTAGCTTCACGTTGTATCCCGCACACAGCTTGGTAGGCAGAGAGAATCAACACTACTTTCCCCACTTTCACCGAATTTTACGAGACATTGCGTGTTGAGTAACAGACCTCAACGCCGGGCTGTTTGCCTTGATGCCAGAGCGGAGAATGTATAAATAAATAATAATTAATTCCCTCGAGTCCCTTCCCATACCATTGTGCCTCTGCGCCAGGACGGCCTCGCGTTATAAAGTATTTTATTCATAATTAATATTATGAAACTAGTGATCAGTTTGCAGCTTTGCGCGCATAAACTACATAATTATTTATATACTAATCTGAATTATTTTCATGTTTTAATAACATTGTCATTAAAAATTAAAGTTCCAGCCAATTTAATAAAACTTTTGTAGCAATTTTGTCAAACTGTGGTCAGCGGGATTAGGACTGTGAGACCAGGTCCATTAGACTATTGTGTTGTGTTCCCGTTCTCATCAGTAGCCGAGCTTTTGAGTTGTCCTATACGTCACTGGTAACATTTTTATCGTGCAACAGCTGCAGTGGTAGTTATACGTGCACAAACTTAAAAAGGGTATGTGAGAGACTTTATGCCTTTAATTTTAGTTTTTTGGTTCTTGCTCATAATTTAAGTGGCTGATATTACACATATTTCATTTGTGTTTTTCGTAGGTGTTTAATAATAGCTAGACTGACAAGAGAAAAAGAACTATCTATATTGTATATGAGTTTGAGTCAGATCTGGCGTTATGAGAACAAGAGTATTTTGTGGAAGATTATTCGAGTGTCATCCCAGTAACAGAAAACTAAAAATATCTTAAAATCTAGTGATGATAATATTCTGCTATCGAAATCCATGCTGACTTTACCAAATAATAAAGATTTGTAATGATATAATTGTAAAGATAATCCAATTTCCAACAAAAAGACATCATTAAAACATTTTTTCATTAATTATTAAAGTTTGTTGTTACTAAAAAGGTTGCATTTAAGTATAAAAGAACGATTTAATTGGTATTTTTTTGTTTTTTTTTTTTAATGTTTTAATAAACTAATTAAAACATATGATATTTTTATGATTTATCTATATAAATAGAAATATCTAAAAAATAAGAACACATTTTACCATTTTTATAAACAAAGTGTAGTAATTACTGTTATCTATCTCAGCACTACTTGTAACATATTTTAACCATGACGCTGGGTTAAATTGCAATATTTTTTTGCAGATGAACCGATGGAAATAAATCACTAAATATTAAGAGAAATTTGATAAAATACAATATAATTAAAATCATAAATCGGTTATGCCGTTTCTGAGATAAGCGTGCATAAGCGCTCAGACTGACACATAAAATTTTTAAAAATCATTGTTGTGGGTTTTATTATATTAATTAATGTCCCCAATAATGGATTTTCTTATATACCTTTCATATACAGACAGCTATAAGTTGTAGTAGTTGTGTAGTTGTATATTTTTTTATGTGTTATGTCTTTGAATATTCAAATCAAGGCTCATGGTTTCAAAATATCTATACATAAATTACTTGGTGGAAGAAATGTACCGCAGAAGTATTTTAATTCCCTCCTATCGTTTTATCACTAGGTGGGACCAAGAGGTATAAATTTTAAATTATGTCATTATTATTCAACTAGCTCGCCCACGGCTTCGCCCGCTTAAAATACATGAATATTGATTTAATAAACAGAATTGACAATTATAATGACATTTTTTACGACATTACCGTCAAAGAATTTTTGATTGTTTTAAATAAAAAAAATACCACCATTGTTGACATTTCATATTTATAAAATATAAATAAAGCTAATTATTTATTACAAGTATATACACGTATATATTTTTGTAACTTTATGTTCTTTTTACCTATATAATATACTCTGTTAAATGTGCTGATGTCAGTGAATAATTTAATTTACTCATTCAGAAACAGCCTTAAATGTTAAATTATTAATTTGAAGGATTCATAATATTCTTTGTAAAATAACTGTAATAATTGCATATTAACTCCTGTACAGTTTTTAAATTAGTTACATATATTATATGAACGAACCAACCAAAAAATCTTTGTATTTACTTGATATTTCCTTCAAGATCGTTCTTTATCTCTGTATTGAATTAATTACGACTTCTTTCAAATGACGATAACTTTTTTTTTAATGAACCGATTTTGATGAACTAAATTTTAGTAGTTAAGTTGAGTTAAAACAAAGCAATTGGTGAAATTTTCGGTTCAGTACTTTCAGAGAAAAATGTGGACAAAAATATGTCGACAGACAGATAGACAGACAAACAAGAAATAAAAAAAAAATCTTTTTGCTTTTTATTATTCTTTTTAAGTCCCTCTATCCATTTCAGTCAAAATTACTAAATGTACAGACAAAATATTGTTACAGTCTTATTATATATAGAGATAAGGCCTTACGAATGAGCCGGAATGAGCCGTGTGCGGCGATGTTCCTTTGATAGGTTTATGTGTGCGTGCGTCGTCCTTACAAATGGCATTTTATTTTAAAATGACAATTTTATTATTTATTTTGTTTGAAAAAATAACTTTTTCATTTTTGGAAATTTATTTTTTTCTGATTTATATTAGGCTTTTATAGAGTAGTTAAAACTGTGGTTTCATTTAATGTGGTGCTTACACTTCCACCCCGTATAAAAGGACATGTTCCCACTGAATGGGGTAAGACGCACGCACAGCCGTAACCGTTGATTGTAGAAACATGAAATTTGGAGAGATTTATATTTTCGAATTTTGGAAATTCACTAAGAAGGGAATTTGAAAAATTTTAACCCTAAAGGGATGAGAAAATGAAATCAGCATCGATTTTTATAAAATTTTAAATTCAGACTCTTAAAAATATTTCATTGGACATGTGTTTCGTGGGTTATTTTAATTCATCCCCTAAGGGTGCAAATAAGGGCTTGAAAGTTTATATGGAAAAATCCTTAAATCGCCACAGATTTTTATAAAATTTGAAATTTAGACTCTTGATAATGTGCCATTCCCGCTAAATAGATATAATAAACTTATATATTATATTATAAAACTGATAGTTATATCGTCTACCTATATACATCTACCAAATATAGCCATAATATATATGAAAATCGACATATTTGATGTCGAATCATAGTGGTTATCAGCTACAATATAAGATATAATAAAAATGTGCTCTTAACAAAATATATTTAGCGTGAACAGTATTTTGCATTGACATATAAAAATTGAAGATCTGCAACTTCTGCTAAATAAAAACATACCTACATAATATAACATAACAGTAGACGTAAACTATATAAAATATTGTTCAACGTGATAGTCATTTTTTATCGACATAAAAATTGACGATCTGGACCATCTGATGTTGAACCATTCCAGTCCAGCTAAGCCATGAGAAAAAATTTCAACAATAATAATAATAGTCAATACCGCACCAGTACAAGATGTTCAAGATTATCTATAAACTTTTTCCATTGACATATAGAATGTTACGTACATACATATACATGTACATATATTGTACGCCCCTTGAAAAGAGAGCAGATAATGAGCGTGTGCACGTCCATTTTGTGATTGACGTGATGGAAATAATAAAAATAACTTAGTATAACAATAAGCAGTCAAATATTAACTTTCTTTTTATGAGTTTAATATTAAATTGGTTTTATTTCATTGTTATAATTGTATGTTGTGAGTGATCTTCAATCCATATTTGTCCTGATGCTATAATACAAAAACATTTCCATACTTTTCCTTTAGCGTTTTATTTCTTTTAATATTGCAGCGAGCGTACAAATAGTATACTAATAATACAAAAAAAGTATGTTTTTGCGATATATGACCAAATATTAACTCTAAACGAGCATAAGGTATTGGTATCTGTGATCATACACAGAATTATTCACATTTAAGAATTATACAGAATTCATCATTCACACTTAAACATTATACAAAGTTCTACTACATTGGTACCCAGTGTAAAATTGTATAGCTTGATCCCCTTTAGCAGCGCACATGCTAGCGTTAAGAGCTGGTGGTATTTGCGTATTTGAAAAACTAATGAAACATACTAGGTCCTTTAGTTTAACGGTTTCATTGTTATACTATATTATCCATAGTCTGTCTGTGACGCAATCACGGTTGCATGTCGCTGATCCAATTGTAATAAAATTTCATATACTTGAGGGTCTTGGATGGAAATAGGTTACTTTTTTCCTCATATTTGTAAAGTTCTCGATATATGCGAATATATTAAAATATTTTTTTAATTGTTACGCAATTTCTTCTGCCACGTTAATTACAACGGTCACTAAGCAACCGCTGCTTATTTTAGAATAACAAAATTATTTGTTGCTTTGCAGATAAGGTCTACCAAAATGACCTGAACGTTTACATGGCGTGCGATGACTCAACTTTATTATCAGCTTCACGCTGTATCCCGCACACTGCAGGGTAGGCAGAGGGAACTTAGTGTTAAGACACTCCGTTCCCCACTTTCTGCCGTAATCTGAAGGCATTGCGTGTTGAGTAGCAGAACTCAACGCCGCGCTTGTCCTCGACACCAGAGCGAAGAAATGGAAATATAATTTTTAAGTAAATATTTCATCTCCTTCGATCCCCGAACCCACAACCAGTCGTTTTACAGTCACGCTTTGTGGCCCCTACGCCACGCACAGGTCTCAAGTTTATGAGACACATAAAAACTATATTTAACAAAAATATAGTCCTATAAAAAACCTACTAAACTATGGCATATGTTTATCTTTGAAGGTTAAGCCACCGTAACCATTTTAATATATTTAATTCAAATTAACGTTTACCGGGTTTTTTCTATAATTTGGTATTCATCCTTATTCAAATAAATATAATAGTGACCTTCAGCATTTCATCTAGATTGACATTATAATTTACTACTAGTTTTATTGTTTTTTATATTTTGTGTGTACATATAGTGTATATATATGTATGTTTGTATGTAATATTTATGTATATATATCTTAATAAATATATATTTATTTGTCGGTATTTTATGTATTTGATATTATTATTATTACTATACATCATTCTAAGAAATACTTAAGTAGATGTCACTGATTTGAAATGACCTAGCATATGAGCCGCAAGGTATGGACTCGAACGGGAGACGACATTGACGGTTTTGTAAATTTTCATACATTTTCGATTTACTTGTTACTTTTTACCTGGGTATTTGCTGTTTATTATTCATTTATATATATATTTTTGTTCTCTTCGCTTATTTGAGTAGTAAATTAGTTATTTTTTTTATTTCTTGGTGTGGTGTAAGTTACGGCCCTGCGCGGCACTGCCCGCTCCTGTTTAGTTAATGTTCTTTAAGTGTATTTAGGAAAGAATGGTTGGTTATTTCAGTTCGGTTATCTATACCGTTGTTATACACTTAATAAATCGTAATTCCATTTTTTTGGGATTTTATTTGATAGTATTGTCTCTCAAAAATTATCGTATCAATATAGAAAATGTTTACTTATTTCATATAGTACCTATGTACGCGCGCACAGAAAACGTGGAAAAACATTTTTCCCGGGTAAAATTCTATCCCGTGGAAATTCTGGGATAAAAAGTAGCATAGGCTACTTTTTATCTCAGATAACACACATAGGTGTTGCTCCATAACTACCCCCTCTATCGGTCACTGAAAGCCGCATAAAAAAGGGTTCAGCTGTTCTGGACATAGGCTCGGAAATAGAAAGACAAACAGACAGAGACAACAATTATAAAATTGCTTTTTTATTGTATTTATTTATCACCTAACTGCTTGCTTGCACTTGTAAAAACACAGTTATTTTGACATCATAAGCAGATACCTACTTTAATTTACAGACTTATAAGACATACATATGGTGTCGCGGACAATTATAAGAACGAATGTAATTTAATATTTTTGTAGCACGATATACTTGCATATATTTTATTATTTCTGCAGCGCTCGCAGTTCGATGGCGTTCATTAGTATTATTTGGTTATGTACGGCTAACTAAAGAAATACACCGTAATGTTATATAGCCTATAGCACATAATATGTCTATCGCATCTCTTAAGGAACCCACAGTAACCATTTTTATGTTTAAAAATAAAAAAAATTGCTTCAAGCTGTGTCTCGCAGATAACTTAAAAATAAAGAAGGTATAATTGCGAAACTATTCTCAAAAGTACAGTATTATTCTTTATCCGATTAAATATGTTAGATACATTGTGCGTTTTATACCTACAGATTAAAAATAGTTTTTACAGCATATCACAAAAAAATATGTTTTAAAAAATAGCAAAGATTTAAAATATGGAAGTAGAACGGTCATGCGCTGCGTAAATGTTTAAAAGTTACGCAAATATCTTTTTTTGTAACTAATATATTGTAATCCTTAAAAAATAAAAATAAAATTTGCATAGCAATATTTTTTTTTTACTGTTTGCTTATATTATAGTATATAATATATTTCGTGTTATTTTAATACTTATAAATACAGAATTTAAAAGTATAAAATTTTACGTTGACAATATTACTGGTTTTGTTTAGTTTTTTTATGAATATCTTTTATTCATTTTAATTAGTTCGATATTTTTTCTAATATAAGAATTTCCTTTAGTTACTTTTACTTATTTTATTTGTTCATTTCAATTTCATTAATAATATTTTTTTCTACTTATTATTCTTTTTAGTTTCTTTTGATTATTTAGACTTATATTTTCTTACTAATCCTATTGACAATTGAAAATAATTTCATAAATATATTTTAAAAAATTCGTATAGTCCAAGCGGGTGAAGCCGCCCAGGTCCCCTAGTTTAATAAATAATAATGATAGGGTCAGTTATTATATAGGGATTCACTAAATTGATGTAAAGGGTCTCCAATTTATATGTATATGTTACCTGTATCTATCTATTACATTTATAAATTAAATGGTACCGGGTCTCTAACTAAACATTAATTCGAACCATGTCAATAATGTCTTCTTTGTTAAAAGTAAAGCTCGTTTGCTTTATACAATTACCTTTACAAACAGGCGCATAAAGCGGCAGATTTAACGAGGAGAGCAATAACTAAGTAGGTATATATTGTACATTTCATTTTAATAAGAAGCCACATGCTTTAAAAATCAGCTTCACGCTGTATCCCGTACACAGCAGGGTAGGTAGAGGGAACTTAGTGTTAAGTCACTCTGTTCTCCACTTTTTGAAGAATTCTGGACGCATTGCGTGTTGAGTGGCAGCGCTTTGCCTCAACACCAGAGCGAAAAAATGAAAATATAAATTTAAGTAAATACCTATTTCATCTCCTCGAATAGGGATCGAACCCACAACCAATCGGTTTTACA
Organism: Heliconius himera; assembly: GCA_021202915.1. Taxonomy (NCBI): domain Eukaryota; kingdom Metazoa; phylum Arthropoda; class Insecta; order Lepidoptera; family Nymphalidae; genus Heliconius; species Heliconius himera. The sequence continues at coordinate 83,955 of JAJHJA010000227.1, forward strand.
GTCACACTTTGGGCGCAGGGGCACTGCGCCACCACCGGCCTCAACACATGCTAATAAGACCCATTCATTCTGTATTATATAAATACAGAATTAATGGGTCTTATTAGTATATCTTATTATACTAGTCGTCGCCACTTTGTTCGCGCGGACTTTGAGATGCAAAATAGAAAATGAAGCTTCTACTTTACTTACTACCTGTTGCCTAGACGCACGAGGACCTGAATTAGAATCAGAAATTGCCGGTACCGTATACATAGATTATTAAAATTAAATCTGTTTTTAAAATTATTAATTCTGATAGTGTAACTTGTCTGTTTGAAATTTCATTTAATAACTTTTTACTAAGTTACAGACGCTAATGTAAGAAAGAAATATTATATATTAAGATTAGTTCATGCAAAAACTTATTTTTACTGTGCTCATAAGGATTGTAAATGTTAATGTTTAATTTCAGCTAAATATCTTCACGCAGTCTTGAGAAAAAGTGGTCTTCACAGACTAATAGACTTATAGAAAAACGGACAACAAAATGATCTTACAAGCGCTTCTCTTTCTTTTTTGAGGTACGGAGCCCTAAACAAAGGGTTGGTTGTTCTTTTACCATAGCAATATAAGTTTCAAATGAAAGCTAGTAAAATTCCATCTCAACAATAAAATTAAAAACTCTGAAATAAAATGATCTTTATAAACACAAAAAAAACCAACTGCATAAAAATAATGAAAAGAAAAAAAAACAATATTTTTGAAATAGGTACTGTAGACAAACACTACTTTCTTTATCTACTGGCACAGAAAGATAAAATAACCTCATGCGTGTTATTTCTAAATAATAAAGATAAATAATGAATTAAATTTTTTATTATTTAAAAAAATTGTATTCATTTGGGCACAAAATCGCAGTAGTAACATTTTTCGTATTAAAAAGTAATTGTATATTCTTTTTATAATTAAATGATTGTACATTTTAAATTCAAATTTGAAAAAAGTATACTGATGAAGATTTAATAAAATGTATATTTTTATAGAATCAAATAAACTTAAGCATATATCGATCAAATACTACAGAAGTCATATAATGTGTTTTACATGAACCATTTCAAACCAATTTCGAGTTCTTCATAATTCGCAAGTCAATATTATTCTACATGCATAAAATTTAGCAAATTTGTTACAACCCCCCATGACTTATATAAAATTTCAACAATATAACTCAAACGGTTATTGAATAATTATTACCGTTTAAAAATCGGCATTTTTGTGACATACTCACTTATAAAAACCCAACCCACTTCTCGGAAACTTAATATTTGGTACCAAGGTAGTACTGACTACAGGACTACTATACAGGAAAAAATCTAATCATTATTGATAATTACTTTCAAAGTAAAAAAAAAAGTTAAATATGTTAGATCAAAGAACGTAGAAAATAATGCGATTTTAAAAATAAATAAAATCAAATAAATATCAATAATAATCAAGTATTAATTGATAATAGTAATAATTTCTTTACAAAAAGTAATGATATCCCATAAATACATAAATGTGAAATGAGAGCCAAGTAAAATGTTAAGTAACGCGTCGACTCGACTCGACTTCACCGACAAAAGAAAGTGAATTCTGTATTTGTACCAACTTCTGCGTTCACATGATACAATTTAAGCTCTAAATTTGACTTGATTATCTTTTATGACTAGTCACTAATCCAAATATCAACCTAACAGTCCAGTACAAGCTGGAAATAAACTAAATTTTAAATATAGCGTACGTAAAAATTGTCGAGTAAATTTAGAGATTTTTCCCGAGAATATGTAAATGTAAATATATTAAGTAATCAGGCGTAACATTTAATAAACTTGTAAAAGTGAGCATTTGCATGTACAGTTAAGGCTTATTATTATAGATATTGAAAACCGAGAGTAGAAAGCGAAAATATTCTAATATGCTCATCATAGCACAAATAAAATATTTACTTTAAGGATATTTGCAAATAAGACTGTCGTGTCTCTTAGAGATACAAAAATAATAGAAGACGAAACAAAGGAAGATGACAAAATATAATAGAAAACAAATAGATAAATGATATGTAGAAAAAAATATTTCCATAAAAGTTCAAAGTAATGCGTCAACATATTAAAAGGAGAGTAAAATAACGACCAACGACTATTAAATAAAATGTATATTTAGTTAAACAAACTTCCTGAAAAAGTAGAAAAAATCATGGATAGATAGATTATAAGTTACAGTTAAAGTTTTATCATATTTTTTTATATGATGCCTTTAAGCCCTTTATAAAATTGCGTCAGTGTAATGTCTCCTGTCTCTCTCTTTTTCAAGTTTTCAGTTATTTAATATATCATTTAAATGAATTAAACTATCACTTAAATAACGTAAGTGTTTGACGACGCTGGTGCACGGTAAAACTCGAATGAGTCTATGATTGCACCTTGAATTTGTAATTACTGTATACATCTACTACTTAAATAAATAAATAAATTAATTAATTAATCTAGGTAATACTCTTAGCTCTATATAAACGAATAAAAACTAATACTTTTGCGTTAAATTTTGTAGGTGAAGATAAACAGAACCTATCATATTTTTGACAGACTTCTGTAAAAGGAGGAGGTTCTCAAGTCGACTGAATTTTTTAAACGTTTATTACCTCAGGAACTTTCGACTGGACGAACCAAATTTGATGATTTTTTTTATTTGGTAAATATTTGGATAATGCCAGTCATGATGAAATCATAGAGGTATTAAATTTATTTGCATTAAGTATATGCGTGACAAATGGACGAATAACTCAATATTACGCCAATCGATTTCGCGGATTCTTTTTTATTGGAAAATATGTATTTCATGTATAGATTGACGAGGTGAATGAAGTTTGATTAGATTGTGATAATGGGGTCCATAACGAAGTAACGGAATTTTTTAATTTTTAGAAGTAAATGAACGATACTCAGCTGAATCTTGTAGGATCTTTTATTATTTTGAAGTGGGTGTCAACCTAATGCTACAACCATATCAAACTAGTACACTAGTTTGATATGGTTGTAGCCTGTTTGTTTTACTTGGCTTATTTATTTATTTTTTAAATAAGTCAAAATACGTATTACTTTATGTAAATATAATACATGTTTATGTATGTTAAGTAAATTTGTTTTTTAAATTTTTTAGTCTCCAGATAGAGAGAGAAGAAATATTTTATTGATAATTCTATTTTAAAATGAATTTAATCTTAAGAGGGTTTTCTCTAGTAACGAAATAATAGGTTAATTTTAAAAATATTATTTTATTTATTTTATGTATTTAAAAAATCCAAATGAAAGAGCCTTAAATTAATAGATTGATATTTCCAGAAGATAATATAAGTGATAAAACAACATATTAATGATATCTTGGTGATCCTAAGAAAACACGATGAAAAATCGTATAAAATGACAGATACCAAATTCTAAAGTAATATTTTGTTTATTTTTAATTGTAACAGTATTTACAGCCAATCTAAGTATGTATTTCAAATGATTGACTTTAAGAGACTTTTTTTTCCGAAATTAACATTAGATAACTAAGTATTCGTCCTTTCTGGGACACACTTTTGCACTACAGGAATGCAAAAGTTGGGAGCAGGTATTCTAGCGTAGATCCTGAAAGTTCGTTCAGCTATCTTTTACTAGTGAAAAGTAAAACAAGTGACGTGCTTGTGGTGATGCGCTTATTAGGACCAGATTAGATTTCGGCCAAGATATGTAATAAGTTTTTTATTTTTTAAGTTTCTTATTGAATTATTACAGTTTTATGTTATATAATGAGTATATTGTTGTTTATATTAATATTTCTTACTGATTTTTATTGTAAATAACATTATATCAATGTTTTGATATGTATTTCATAGATACGTGTTTGCTAACATTACATAAATGTTATTACAAGATACTGACTGATATGGAAAGAAATGAAGAAATGCCCAAATGCATGCACACAATAATCTATAGTGTAAATAGAAAGACATTTGAACATATAAAGGAAGTGTTATATTTGTTGTCGGTAACAAAGAGTGGTGTCGTAAGTAAAACAACGAAACGAGAGAATAGCTACACTGCTTGGCCGTACACAATATACTGCTGGTACCGCTAGTACAAGCGAAGATGTTACAGGGCACGTCGAGGTAATAAGAGACGAAACGACAAAAAAAGATTTATAAAGCCAGAGTGATTGAAGAGAGGCAAAAAACCTTGGTTACCCTCCGAGAACACAGTATCGATGATAATGGGGAAAGGTCACCTAAAAAGCGAGAAGACCTCCGGAGGGTATGCTCCGCGCTTCTGTCTACCTACCCCGGCGGCTACCCCGTTAAGGATAAAGAAAAAAGTCAATGAAAACTATGAACGGCTAATCTTGGAACCATATATGCACAAGTTGTCTGTGTAGTTGTTGCGCTTTAAATATGTTTATTCGTATTAGTTGCCTTAACAATATTTATCATTGTAATAATTTAAACTGATTAATTGTAACTTTTAACATAAAGTGCGCCATATTTTATTCAATTTTGCCCACATAGTGGACAAAGTAGAGTCCACAATCGTCGCGTTTATAGTCAGACGCTGTCCCACCGCGCCACGACGGTCCCATGTCTTATAACTACGACCGTCGTGGTTTCGACTGATTTTTTTTATATGTCTCACTCAGGCTTGAGGCCGGTCGTGGCGCAGCGGCACGAGGTGTGACTGCAAAACCGACTGGTTGTGGGTTCGATCCCCACTCGCGAAGATGAAATATTTACTTAAATTTATATTTCCATTTCTTCGCTCTGGTGTCGAGGTTAAGCGCGGCGTTGAGTTCTGCCACTCAACACGCAACGCCTCCAGAATCCGGCAGAAAGTGGGGAACGGAGTGTCTTAACACTAGGTTCCCTCTGCCTACCCTGATGTGTGCGGGATACAGCGTGAAGCTAATTTATTTTTTTTTATTTTAGTCTCACTCAGAACTTGGACCGTTTTTGATGATTCTTTTATTATTTGAATGCTGGTGCTTCCCATGTGGTCCAGTTTTAATTTGGTCCTAACAATACCAACACTGAGAGAGAGTATGATAGTCTTAAATTTGCATTAAGTATGTGCGCGACAAATGGATGGATAACTCAATTTTAACTTTTTACTTTACTGGTTAACGTCGATTTTTTTTTTGGTTAAAAATAATCAATCACATTATTTTCTATTAATGGGAATTAAAACGTTTGAGCGTACTTTAATTATCGATCCGAGCAAATTACTTTCATATAGATATATTTGAAAGTTGTACTTAAAAAAATATTAAAATGTAGAAAGACAAGTTATTATTATTTCAAGAATATTATTAGGTATTATCCTGTCCGGATTAGGTTTAGCAATACTAAATATAATTTAGACGACACTCAATTTAATGACTTATTCCTCAATCGCCGAGGTCTTATCCTTTACTTTCATTGGTTTAGCTTGTTTCGATACAATAAACATTCTATACAACATCAAACTCTCAGTACCGACCAGAACATGTCATTTTTAAGTGACAAACACAATTTTTTTAAATTGCTACAATTAGATAAGACTGAAATTTTAAACTTAAATATCGGTACCATATGTAACAAAATTACTAAGAAGTGTTTCCTTGTTGTTTCATAGTTAGTAACCAATTAATTATCTATTCTTCCAACAAATTGACATGTCAATGTCAATTATCAAAAAGGAGATGGAAAATCATGGACCCAACTGTAAAGAGTTGAAATATTGTCTAAAAAATTGGGTATTTTTTTTTCGATTTAATAATCAGCTCAATTGACAATCTGGAAATATAAGCAAAATTGTTTTAGATCTTTAATTAAAATCAATCATATTTTAAATGACAGATGTGATAGCTCATTGATGCATTTTTGCATTTTTCGCTTTACTCGTTTCGATGCGTTTTGAGTGCTTTCTTGTTTTTTTACATTTTCATCGATTACTACTTTTTTATGAATTTTATTTTCATTAATAACCTATTTTATAGAAGTCGATTGTGCTGTGTACTTAACTCCACTTTTACCAAATCTCTACTAAACAATTTTTTTATCTCTTAATATTCTGGGCCCACGAATGTATGCAATCGTTTCAGTCTCTTTTGATAGATATCTTTGGGGTTAGGGTTTATTACAAACTAGCGGCCCGCCCACGGCACGGCTTGAATATGGTTTTTATGGAAGCTTCCATAAAAACCATATTCAAGCCTAACAAGAAAGTGAGCCAATTCTTCAGACCAGTAAAAAGTAATATTCCTTTACAGAGTGCACAACGTATACAAACTAGACTGTGACTGTGGCTTATCCATACATCGGTCAAACAAAGAGAAGCATCGGTGTTAGGGTGAAGGAACACATCTCCGATATTAAGAATGGGCATGTATCGAAGTCAGCTGTGTGTGAGCATACTGTGGATAAACCCAGCCACTACATTAGTTTTGATAAACCCCAAGTCCTCGCTAAGGAAAACAGATACATTCCTAGAATGATCCGCGAGGCTATTGAAATACAAAAACATCCTAATTTCAATAGAGAGGATGGCTGGAAGCTTTCTACCACCTGGGACCCACTCATTAAATCATTGAAGTCTCAAACCCACCATACCAGAGGGCAAGATACTATCAGCTCATTCTGCAGGAATCCAGGGCAGTACGCGAGGCAATTAAGAAATCGTTAGCGGTAGTTTGATATAATAATTATGTCAACTGACAGACGAATGCCACCTCAGTCTACCCGTGACCACGGACTACTGCAAAGTGTTCGAAATGTCGGGTTTCCAAAAATGTATAAAAATACAAAATATACGCGATTAATCCAGTTAAAGTAGTTTCATTTAAAAAAATACTATCAAATTGTATATCTTGTAAAAACATATACAAAAATTAACCGTGGTGGGGCCTGGTTGTTTAGAAAAGTTACACTAGAAAGTCTCTGTCGCCTTTACAAATGAGTGGAAGGAAATCATCGTCATTGGGATATAAAAACCCGACAAGCCATCTAGATAACCAGTCTATTTTAAATTTTATCCTAGTATGATTAGACTATCTGAGGCGGTAGAGGCCAAATCTCAGGTCATTGACGAACAATTTAGTTTCAGAAAGAAACACTAAAAAGAAGTAGAAGAACAGAAGGAAACTCTGCTGTCCACTAAGTTCATCGTCTGGTCGAGCATATAGGTCACTATCATATTCGTACTTCTATCACAGAAGCACTGCTGCAATTTTCCGCGACATAGCAAAAGCCTTCGCAAAAGATCTGGTATATCGGCTTGATTTTCACGCTGGTCCGTATTGGCTTGACGGACTGTATCATACATACCATGCAAGAATCTATCGAATATGTATTTTCGTTTCAAAGTCGAAGGCATCTCTCCCCTCCCCTTGCTACGTGCGCGCACGCGTCCCTCAAAGATCCACACTTTCCCCTATTTTATACGCGTTGTACGCTATTAACATACCTCGTACCAAAAATGTCCGGCAGTGTACGCTGATGACACCACTGTATACACAGCTTCTTGCCTCTACAACCTAGTAGCCCAATGACTCCAGAAGGCGGCACTCGGGGCGTGGTCCCGTTTATACTCCATAACGCTTTCAGCTTAAGAGAGTTTGTCAAAAAACCCTCTTCATACTCAGTAGATTCTACCCGTTAATAAACAACCGCAGTAAAATGCCACTTCCAAATAAATTGGAACTTTACAAAACTTATGTTAGATTCTCTCCTACGCTTGTGTAGCGTTCGCGCGCACCAAGCTATGATGACGCTCTTCAAAAGGCACAAAATAAATTCTTACGTATCGCATCAGGTTGTCACCGGTATGTTCATAATGTCGACCTTCACATAGACTTCGAACTGGAATCGATTAACGAACACTGCAAAGTTTTATCCAAGCGCTACTTTGAGCGCGCAGGCTCGCACGCGATTCCCATTATCATATTCATGTCTTATTACACCCGCATGATGCCATTATTAATGTACCGTATGTAGGTAGAAAAACACTGCATACACGGCACAAAGAGATTAATAGATAATTGTCTAATTTGTCCCCAGCCGCGTCTTCACGTCGCCCAGCTCGATCAACGGCCGCAACTCTAGGTGAGTCCCGCAGGGGACGTAGTGATTGTAATTTCTCAGGGACAGAGTGCCTTCTCCCCTCCCCACTCGCTCGCAGTAACAGCCAATAGGTCTACAAGCATTAACCTCATGTTGAAGCGGGATATGATTGGACTGATGGATTATTATGTAATCCATTGAATGGTTTTTCAAATAAATTTATATTGTTAGAGTTACGGTTTTCCAGTTTTCAAAAAAAATATGTGGTGTAGATGTACTCATAAAATAAGCACTTTCACCGTCTACTGTAGTTTTAGAAAACGTATAAAAATGTTAACGTACCGGGATTTGAACCTCTTGGAAACCATCCAAGCGCCCTGTCCACTAAATCATACCTTCTCATCAAGTTACGTCGAAATTCTAATTCGCTTTTTATTAATGTGAATATTTTAAAACTCCTGAGTTTTGTTTGTTTGTTCCGGCAAACTGCATAAATGGATCGATAAAGAAGTACTAATATTACCGTAACATTTGCATTCCATGCAATCCTTTGCAAATTTCATTATTTAAATTTTATAGACATTAAAAAGATATGTTTATTGAGTAGGTACGTCATTAGTTTGTTATTGTCTAGAAAATGTATTACAATTTTGTTAGATGCTTAGAAATGCCCCATGTAATCAATAGCCGTTAGATAAAAAGTAAACAAACCATAAAAAGGTTGCTTATAGGTCACGATAAATGGGGTTAATATATTTTATAAAAATAGCTATGTAATTAATACGCTGATACGCACTATAAATAATACTATATAACGATGTCTACAGCACATATGTAACCCTCCCTATAAAGCTTACTAGAAATCCAATATCATTAATGCCTTAAATTATTTTCTTATCTTTTAATAATTATTTTTATTTATTAAATAGTTAGCATATACCCAAACGTAAAAGCAAAGCACACACATTTCTATACTAATAAATTATAGACTTTTCTATGTTTTTATTTTACATTTCAATATAATTATAACTGTTTATCTAAATTATTCTCAATATTATATTATTATTCTCAAAATTACAAATATAATCTATTTTACTTTATTTGTCATGAAGTCATGGTTTCAGACAATACAACATAGAACTGCTAGCTGCCAAAACATATATAGGAACCCTTCACTACAAAAATTAAAAAGAAATATAGTAAAATAAAAGTTTGAGACTTGACGTTTTCTTTGTTTACACCTGTATCTCAAAGTCTTGTAAACATTTGCATTGCAATTTCATATAAATCAGCTTCACTCTATATACCACACACAGCAGGGTTAGTCATAGAGAACCTAGTGTTAAGACACTACGTTGCCCACTTTCCGCTGAGTTCTGGAGGCAGTGCGGAACTCAACGCCACGCTTTGCCTGACACTGCACGACACCACACCAGAGCGAATTCAATATAAACTTGAACTTACTAACTTCGAATATTATCTATCGAAATTAAATATGTTCATGGTAGTATAAATATTTCTAGGTACTATAAGATACTGTTGTTTGTGAAACACTTCTATACCTATGTTAACTAAATACTAATATAACTACGTTAGGGGATCTTAAGTGTGCATATACACTGATTCTGAGGAAGATGCAGGTATATATATATATATATATATATATATATATATATATATATATATATATATATATATATATATATAGACATGTTACTACTGAGTAATGCTAAAGATAAAGATATTGTGCTTCTGGAATATAAGATTAATGATAAAAGAATTTATTATATAGTAGTAGTTTCATATCAGATTATCATTACTTTTAACAAAATCTCTTAGGGTATGTGTACTCTGTTTAAAATCGATGAGAATGACGTGTCAATAAAATCTTAAATATACTACCGATGCGAAATATAATAATTCTACAAGTTTCTAAATCCAGTTTATGTATTCGAAAAGTAAATCCCAGCAAAAACCAGCCAAGTCTCGATGAAGTTGTTTGTTTCTCCATAAACAGCAATGAAATCTCTAGGTAAAGCCAAGCCAATTTTATGTGATCGACCGGTGTACATTCTTTGAACATAATCACGTGTGTGTACAGAGTCAATGGCCAAGTCTTTGGGATTTATCATTACATATTCAAAAAGGGTGTAATTATTATTACTTATATTATTACATATTTGTATTACATATACAAATGGAACTGAATTCTTTTTCTTTAGGGATTCAAAAACCCAAATACAATGTACAAATGTAATATTGGACAACGGAATACTGGCTAATTATTGTATATTTTCATCTTTATGAAGTCGATGGCATATCATCACCGCAAAAACGCTCATATTTAATAGCACATGGATAATTTCACCTCACTTTACTTATTCTATCTACTTCAGGTATACTGTGTGCCTTACTTCAAAAGACAAATTTAAAATTAACTTAACTTAGCTTCACGCTTTATCCCTTGCGGGGTAGTCAGAGAGAACGGAGCGCCAAACGCTACGGTTTTAATTTAAAATTAAAATAATAAAATAACAACACGAAAAATTAATCAAATTTTTATTAGATGAGTTTGAAATCGTAAAAAATCTTATTGTTAACCAATTTTTTTCTTTAACCAATTTCATATATTATGATAATTTATTTTGTAAATTTTTTACTTAACTTTAAAATATCTTGATAAGAAATATGTTATTATGGCACGAATACAAGACACATAGATGAACGTACTTTCAGGTCAAAGCAATATGGCATGTGAAAATTAACAAAAATCGATAAAGAAAACACCGGACCGAATTTGTTATTGTTGCGAATGTCATTGTAATAGGTCCTGAGAGTCGAAAACAGAATAGTTATTCAAAATTAAATCTATTATATATAAAAATATACAACAACAAAAAAATATGTACGCACGTAAGAAGTTATACTTCTTTGGCGTAACAAGATAAAAATCTTTTTAAAACTTTTATCCTTCGTTTATGAAAAAAACGACACTAATAATTATTATAGATACGACACTAAAATGTTGATTACATTATTTCATGGTGTCGGTTTTTTCGTGGGTGCGCGTGCGTAGTAAACATTTATTCTCAAACGTCGGACAACATTTTGCAGTCCGTGGTCAAGGGTAGACTGATATGGCAACCGTTTGGCAGTTGACAAAATTTTATATCAAACTACCGCCAACGATTTCTTAATTGCCTCGCGTACTATTCATTATTCATGCAGAGGAGCTGACTGTACCTTGCCCTGTGGTGTGGAGGGTCTCAACTTCAAAATTTTTATTCATTTAAGTTATTGTTTCAAATAAAAATCATACTGCTTTATTTCTTTAAGTATAGGACATAGAAAATAAGTCAATTCAAGGTATTTATTAGGACACAATATTTTCGTATAAATTCCAGACAAAATTTAATTTTCATAATAAATAATATTTATTATTAAATCCATAAATCAAATCTTGAATAATATATTAAAATAGCATACATGTTTTAATTCGTTCAAATGTAAATGGTTAAATATACGACACAAAATACACAATTATAAATATAAATCAAATTGTGTTATTAATAATAATAACTTATTATATTTTATAAAAAATATAATATTTATACACTAAATGAATTATTTAAGGGTAGGTTCACCACTTCCTAATAAAGTCCGTGAAAGCCTTATTTGCCAGATATGATACGATAACTTTTGATTTTACATTTACATGTGTCGGATAAAAATATCTAGTAAATAAAGTCTAGGTTAAAGTATCGGGATTCAAGTGGCGAGTGGCGAGAACGATTTTTTTTTTTTATTTAAGAGCATTTCCGCGAAAGAATTGCATTTATTTGAACTTTTAGGAGAATATGTCGACGAGTATTTCGAAAATACTACGCGATCTTGCAGAAATCGAATAATTAATCCTATACCTAATAATTTGAAATCATTTGATTACAACGATATAAAAAAAAATACAATTAAGCAGCGTCTAATACAAAAAGTCAACAAACAACATTAAGGCATAACAAATGATCCTCATGTTTCATTTCTATAAACATTTAAAATTTAAATATGTTACAAAACATACAAATCCTATTTTTTTATTATTTTATGATAATACTAGCGGACCCGGACGCGGCTTCGCCCGCTTGAAGTATACGAATGCTTATTAAATATATTTATGAAATTCAGTTTTTAATAGGATTGGTAAGAAAATATAAGCCTAATAAATGATAATAATAATCCGGAATAGAATAATAAGTAGAGAAAATTCTTATTATTGAAACAATATCTAACTAATTTAAATGAACAAAAATAATACGAAAACGTAGTAAAAAATAAAAAAAACTAAACAAAACCAGCTACATTATCAGTATCATCAAAGTAAAAAATATATTTTAAATTAAATGTATTGTGCTGTATGTTTTTGCAAGTGCATGTGGTTATTTATATAATACTCAAATACAATAAAAAATAATTTTATATTTTTTGTCTTCGTCTGTCTACCTTCCTATTTCCTTAAGCTAATGTCCAGGACAACTGAACTGATTTTTATTGGACTTTCAGTGATCGATTTTACTGATTTACCCGGGAAAAATCTTTATACACGTTTTCCTTGCGCGTGTACATAGATAGGTACTATATGAAATAACTAAACTCCTTTCTACATTAAATTCGATAATTTTTGCAAGCAAAATCAAATAAAATCCCAAAAAACTAAAACTACGATCTATTCAGTGTATAACAACGGTATATCTATACTGTAACCTAACCTAACTGAAATAACGAACCATTCTTTCCTTAATGCTTAAATATTATTATACCGATGCTGCGCGGCATCGGAAAATCTAACTAAACTCCTACTCGAATAAGTGAAGAACCAAAGAAAAAATATAAATTAATAATAAACAGAAAATAACCACATAATAATTGACAGTAGATCGAAAATGTATAAAAATTTACAAAATCGTTAACGTCGTCTGCCCGTTCAGGTAACTCATTTTGAATCAGTGATATCTCCTTCAGTATTTATTAGAAAGATGTACAGTAAAATATAATTTTAATATAGGTGAAATGCTAAAGGTGAATATTATATTTATTTTGATAAGGATTGAATACGAAGTTATAAAAAATATATTAACAATAATCAAAACAAAATAAAAAATAATATATTAAAAATGGTTACTGTGGCTCAACCTTCAAAGATAAACATATATCATCGTGGACTTTTTAATAGATTTTTTAAAACATAATATTTTTTTAAAATATAGTTATTATGTCTCATTAAGTTTAGTCAGCGTACGCCATGTAAACGTCATTTTGGGCGACATATTAAAACGACATAATTCCTTGTTGCCTAGCAACGGTTGCTTAGTGACAGTTGTTGTTAATATGGCAGAATAAATTACATGTCAAATTGAAACGTATTTTAATATCTTAGTATATATTGAAAATATTTCAAATATGAGAAAAAAAAGTATCCTATGTTCATCCCAAGACCCTCAAGTATCTCTATATGAGTATTTTATCACAATTGAATTAGCGGTTTGGCCCTGATTGCGTCACAGACAGACAGACAGACAGACAGACAGAGTTACTTTCGAATTTATAATATAGGTATGGATTATACTTTAAAATATTTAAAACGTTGACATGGATTATATTGAATTCAAAGAATTATAATAAACTATATAACCTCTACCAAAACATTTATCGTGGATTCAGATGTTTGTAACATTAAAAAGTTATCGGCAGCCCTGTTGTGGTTATCTGATATTTATTGGTATCTAACCATTAAATATCAGATAACTATCTTTCTAAAACCATCCATAGCCGGTAAAACTGGCTCTTAATATGTATTCCATTTTATGCTTAGCAAAGTGCATTGTTGGTATCCACCATACAATACCCAATATGTTGATATTAGAGTAGAAAACGGGGAATTTTAGGACTTCCTCTCCTAAAGTAACAATGTTTAAATTGCTCACAAGAAAATGCTCTAGAAGCTCTCTCTTTATTAGAAATTCGAGCTGAATTCGAGAGAGAAATTTTAAAATTTAACATGGAAACTATTCGTAGCCAAATCCTATATAAAAGATTCGGATAACTTCGGATATGAGCGGATCCTAATTAGGACAGGTTTTTGTTTGATTCTGCCTAGCCGTTAACACAATAGCGTTACAACGTGTTAATTCTCTTGTATCGTGTATCATAACTATTATTTACGTTGCAATGTTTTTTAAGTTTCATAATTTTAATTCTGCTATAACTTGAATTCTACGAAACGTGCAAAAAAAAAAGTTGTTTTAAATGATTTATTAGTATCTACGAATACGGCATAACTAAAGTTTAATTTCTACACTTTTTATTACGAAAATTATTATTATATAAACCTATATTACAGTTCGGTCGACGAGTTGTGTCCACCCTGAAGTTGGCTGTTGACGGCTGCGTAAATTAGATTTTAGAATTTTAGCTTACTTTTGATTATTTTCTCCCTGAGAGTATTGCGCATTTGCGCAAAAGTTCAGAAATCCTCAATTCAGGGCGGCCACAATTCTTCGCCCCTACTGATTTATTGAATTTTGCATTTTTTAAAAGCTTTTTTTGGTTTCAAACCTTTATTGGACACCCATATCTCTAACGTAACTGGAATAAAAATAATGTAACATGTACGTGTTCCTAAATCACCTGACTCAAATATTGTCTAATTTCAAGAATATCTATCACATACATACAAGACAAACTGATAATTTGCTTTTTTGAAATCTGTTAGTAAAATAAGAAGGCACAAACAAGCTTCCATAATAGACGAAATTCGACGTTATATTTCGCAAGTTCACCTGTCATTTAAAGCTGTGGATGTAAGAAACAAGGTACTGATAAAATTTGTTAGAAGAGACCCAACAAAAATAAGAATGCTTTAAACGATACATTTATTCCTTGCATTTGAATAAAAACATTACTACATACATTAAACATAATGTTCAAATTGGTGTCGTTGATTTTAATTTAGCCAAGTGTCACCTGGTTCTTAATTTGTACCAAATATTAATTTTACGTAGTGGCAAAAGAGATTTTTTAAATGAACTATTAATTATAAAATAACTGATTATGTGTACTACATTGTGGAGTAGAAATTCGTAAGTTATAGGTGTAGCAACATTCTGAAGTTGCTTATATTTATGTATTTACTCTTTAAAAATATAAACTCTTTTTATATCTTTAGGAAAGGGGTCTATCTAGTCCGATAAGCATAGGAAAGCTGCTATGACTTTTAAGATACTTTTTTTAACATGATTTTACTGCTTTTTATATGAAATAGCGGCACACCACTTTGTGTCTCTAAAGTTTAGAGTATGGGAGTTTTGGGGATAACAACCCTTAGTATTAAAGTTTATTTCCTAAGTATCTACTGAAGATATATTCATGAAATTTAAACTCAACAAGACTATCCCATAAGCATTTTTTATATATTTTATTCTGAATTTTGAGTAAATTATAAGTTGGGGAAAATTTGAAGTCTATTTTTTGGCGCTTTTATACATTGCCTCGTGAATTGACAACCAAAATTATAATAGTATGCATATATTAGTCTCTACCTCTCTATCTAGCTATCTATGCTATAAGTTTTTAAAAAAAATCTATTGAAATCTGTCATCATATACACGCTCGTATTAATGACATCAAAATATATAAGGGAAAAAAAAATTCAAAAACATGTATGTAACTGTTTTACATAAACCGCTATATATGAAGATTTCGTCTGAACAATAATAGACGAAGCAGTACTATACCTACATACGTTATTTTACATATCAATTTTACAATAGATTATAGTAAGTAGAATATAATAAAAAAAAAAGGTTTTCCAAATTAGTTATAACATGTTAACATCGAAGACTAAAACAAACTTCACAAATAAGAAGCATATTTTTATAAGTAAATGTTTTATGTGTATCTATTTCGTGTCCATTAATCATTCGGAGTTCATTATTTAATATGGCAGCCAATAAGTATTAGATACTGTCCATGTGAAAGAGTTTCTTTACATAATCTACGGTCCCTAAAAAATGCGAGTGTGAGATATGTAATTATTTGAATACTGCTGAAAATTCTAGTAGACCAGATGAAAATATTTTCTCAGAAAGTTTTACCGTTGATTAAAGCTCCTGCAAAATTGATATTTTAAATAATATTGCAATCTTTTAAAACATTGTTAATCATGTTTTACGCTCTTTTACTGTATACTGAAGGTAAAAAATTAAAATGTTATAAGATCGTATGTACTCTTTATGGTTTTTAAATCATTTAATTTATTTTGATATAGTGCAACCTCGATTTACCGATACTATAGGGAATCGGAAAATATTCGTTATATCAAGTAATTTGTTAAAACGAGGTCGTTATACAGAGGTTAGGATGGTTTACGAAGGTTAAAAAATTATTGTGCTCAGATTTTTCGTTTATCAGCCATTGCAAACTTTAAAACAACAGTGTCAAACAGCAGTGTTTATATTACTGAACGCGAAACAAAAATAACTGTCTTACGAAAAAGATTTAACAAATGTGAACCTGTCGAGATTTGAGTTTAATATATTTTTTTTATGGCAAATGACAAGGCAAACGAGCGTTCGAGTCACCTGATGGTAAGTGATTACAACCGCCCACAATATGAAATGAAATGTAGTAAACTGATAGGATTCGTTATGTAAAGGATATAACTTAATGAAATTTGTTATATAGAGGTAAATAATACTGTTTTTATATTTTGCAAGATTGAAAATTCGTTATAAAAAGGTTTTTAACAAATGTATTCGTAATGCAAAGGTTCATTTTGTATTAACTTTTACCAGTTTTATGGAAATATGAAAATTTCGTTAAATCGAGGAAATCGTTATATTGAAGGTCCCATTTTTTTGTAACTTATAGAGCATAGATGGTCATACATACATAACATATACAATTTTAGTAGGTGTCAATTCACTGGATGTTATATAAAAAATATATAAAAATTAGGATATTCAACATTCAGAGTTTTAATATCTTACATTAATTTTACTAATTAAACATACACATATGTTGTAATTAAAAGAAGAAATCCATTATTGTTTCTTATAATATACATGTGCAGTGGCCAATTAAGTTATAATTTTCAGTATATGTTTTTTTTTTAAACCCAACTGAAGTCAGAATAAGGTTGTAAGCCTTAAAATATGTAAAAGATAAAAAATATATACGACAAAAGTATAAAAAGAGCGTGCAATGTTTTTATAATGGGATTCCCTACGTTAGACTATTTTTACCTGCTCACCATTCTACGAAAGATGCGTGAATATGACAGGTACCTGGCGGGCATGGCACGTTTATGTCAATAACAAATACGTTGGATAATAAGACCACAATATTATTTTCCAAGTTTGTCATTAATTTTCATAATATCCGTTCCGATTATGAGAATTAATTGAGATATTTATTATAAAAATATATATTTTAAGTAAGTGAAAGAAGTTGCTCCCCACAAACGTACACGACAAATTGATTACAAATAAAATATATTAAAATATAAAAGTTAAATAACAAAAAGCCTTTAGTAAAAACATGTTGTTAAATGTGTTAAACAGGTAGGAGAAACACAGAATCGACAACATAGCGTTAATAACAAGGTGCATACATATAGTGATGTTTGGAACCGCCGCCAGCCACAGTGAATCATCACGTTACATTTTTTATCTCCAAAAGGCCGCAGAATGGATTCGATAACACTGCACTCCTTACAGCACGTATACACGCACGAACACATTATTGTCACTGCACTATATAACACTTTATCGGGTTTTCCCCACTGCAATCCAAATGAGACACTGCAATCCTTGAGATGCTAGCAAGATACACCGTTACGGCGGCGGCGGCGGCGGCGTCCACATTTTGTGCGCTGACTAATGACGAGGACATGCTTACATATTATTATTACTTTATAACCACAAAACTGCAAGCTCAAGCAAAGTTTTCTGTAGTTTTGTATATTATTGTAGTGTAAAATTATAAAAGTAGTCAACATCAACGCCACAGGTAACATCGAGCGACAAATACCGTCAAAAGGATCGTCGCAGCAGAGAGGAATAATAAAAACCATTTGCTGATATCATTTATGGTCTTAAATTACGATATTTTGACAACTTAGTGTTTGTTGTTTTTTTTGTTGTTGTTGTATTACGTAAAACCAGCCCCCAGTAGTAAATTTCAAAGTTTATTTCGAGTTGTGATGTAAGTAAATGCGTATTCTAAAACGTATCAGTATTGCATACATAAATATATTAATGTATATTATAAATTATTCAATGTATCTACAACAACCTAACCGTAAACAATGCAGTGAATGTTGGCATTTTGTCATCCTTTCGTCAGCGTCATAGCAAGCAGTTATCAGAACGAGGCGAAAATGGTATTTGTGTTCAATTCATACAGACATCCATCGATTACATTGTGAAATTAAAAAAGGAGCCTAATTATATATAAACGTTCGACTTTAACCACTCAACATCTAGGAAAGAGAAATATTTTAAAGCCTAATCCAATGAAGTGAGGAGGTTGTTAAAATTATTAAAGATCATTAATTAATTTAAAAATTAACAATTTTCTTTTTCACATTGTATAATGAAATGACTTGAATAGATTTGTAACAAAATGATATCAACATATGGCTATTCGCAAAAATAAACAATATTACTTACGAGAGGTGGTAACGCGAAGTGGAGACAGGGGCAGGTGTAGAATTCACGGAGGATGAAGAACCTGAGTAACCGGAGCCGGCAGGTGAGGAGCCAGCAGAGGGCGCGCCCGCGGACGATGGTATCGCAGCTGGCTCGTAATACTCCGTAGTGAGTGTTCTTTCGTCCAGCACGTGCTCCACGTTGTGTGCCTTTGATGCAGACTTGATGTCCATAAATGCAACAGTGGCACAAACACCGCTATTAGTACTCCCGGTCGTACTTGGGTTTGCGCTCTCCATTCGTCCCAGTAACTTGACATTCTGGACTCGGCCATAGCTGAAACAATTATATCACTTAACAATCACATAATGAGGACGGTTTATATTTATCGTGGCGCAAGGGCGCAAAGTGTGACTGTAAAAGCGACTGGTTGTGGGTTCGATGGAATGAGGAGATGAAATATTTAATTAAATTAATATATATTTTCATTTTTTCGTTCTGGCGTCGAGGCGAAAAGTGTTGGAAAGTTAACACTGAGTTCGTTCTGCCTAGTTTGCTGTGTGCAGGATACAACGTGAAGCTGTTAAAAAAAAATATTTTACTAGGTAAGTTTTTATGTATTTCTAGTATTTAACAGTCGCAAATACTTATAAAGCTTATCAAAATGGAATACTACAACTCAATAACTTGTTCTTCTTGTTTATGTAAATGAAACATAAAAAGTAATTAATTTGATTGCAACTTAAAATATACAATAAAAACTGTATTATTCAAAGAATAAAAGAGATACGCTCGGAACGTCATAATAAAAGAACTGAACTGAACAAAGAACAAGAGACTCGAATACTTGTGATGAAACACTGGTGATTTATTTTGTACATATGAAACTCACTGTAGCATGTTGTTTAGCACCAGATTGTTTTATAAGAAATAGAAGATGATCTTGTGGTTTGTCAGCATTTCAAATTATGTGACGTTTAAATTTACGTCAAGCAAGTGATGTTAAACCTACAAAATGTATGAACATCCACACAAACGCAAAACTCTGGTTAGACCTCTGGTGAGACTCTTCGCAAACGTTGTTTACTTATAATATCCGGGATATATGTAAGTATTAAAATAATATAGGATAAAAATAATGTAGGTATAATAATAATGAATAAACATTAGATTAAACATAAAATATAATATATTATCTAAACGACAAGCAAAATATATAAATTTTATGAATCATATGGACTTTTGTGGTACTAATAGGTTTCCACAAAGCATGACGCTTTTGCACTGAGCGCCTCCACTATGGCAGCCTTAATATTAAATATTATTAAAAAAAGATTTATAAATAAGTCCGCGATGGTATGGGTCTCCTATATATATAGACATATCATCGCGGAATAGGTATAATGAAAAAGATAAACATTGCTACCGTGGGTAACCATTATCTTTTTCATATCACAAAAAATATATATTTGTAACAATACACTATTATTCTTTATCCAATTAAATATATTATACATTTATTATAGATTATAGTTTTCCATTCAAATTATTACGTCGTATCATTTCAATTATTGTTAGAAAATTTAAAATGCAGACCCACCAGTGTCGCACTTTAGAGAGTAACCCCTGAAGAAGATAGTTTCTTTATATTGGTCTCATGATAAAAACGGTTTTAAGTAATGTATATATATATATTATCAATGTATATATATATTATATATATATATATATATATATATATATATATTATCAAAAGGTAACTTCATTATACCAATATAATGAAGTTACCTTTTGATTTTAAAAAAAATATTAGGTTTCAGAAAAAGCTGATATTTAAAAATATTATACAAAACACAGAAACCTGCCTAATCGTATTATGTATGTTTCATGTGTATCGTAATGACTTTTGCCATTACTGATTTTTTATGATAAATATATCTATACATACTAATAATAAAATCGTAACCAAGGGGTGTCTATACTTAAAAGATATTTTAAAAACAATGTTTTGGGGACCTTTATTATAGAACCCAAAAAAAATTTTTTTTTTTAGTCTGTTGGTCTGTGCTCACTAATCCTAAAAACAGCTTAATCGATTTAAATGCTGTTTTCACTATTGGATTGTGGCAAGTTCCACTTAACATTTAATATTTTTTTTATTTCAATCGGTTTAAAATTTTATGTCAATACAAAAGGTTGCATGCTGTAGCATATTGCTATAAAATTAGTGTTTTATTGAATTGGCTACAACTTTAGCTATCAATGTATGGTCCATATATTGTCTTAAAAATAGTGACATCCTAATATTAAAAAAGTAATTGAGCTGAGAAAATAAATAATAGTGTTGTCCAAGCGGGTGAAGCCACATGGTAGCCACTAGTTGACTAATATAAATAAAAAAGTCCGTAAGATAATATGTACAAATAAATTGCAAATTTAACCCTTAATAACAAAAAAATCAAAATACTTATGGAAATTTTGATAATATAACCTTTACTAAAAAAAAATCACATTCGAACACGCAAGATACCTAATTTCATAATTATTATATAATATTATAGTTCAAGCGGGCAAAACCGCGGGCGAATCGGTATTATTATATAAATACTATAACACAATAGTTTATCATACATAAACCTAATGATATGTCATTTGGTTGATAAGTCATAATCTAGCATATTTCCGTCTGGAGTTTATCAGTAATGTTGGTTTAAATATAAGAAAGTCAATGAAGATTGTTAAATAACATGTGTACACGCCGTGCCATAAAACGTTATGGCCGCCACGTCTTGCCGTGTAAGTTAACAAATAAAAAGGAGAAACGAATACAAGAACAACGTGGAATCCCTATCAAGACATCGATTGCTTCAAAAAGAATACCTTAATATTTTATAAGTACAAATGACGTATAAATGGCATAAAATATAAAGAGTTTGTATTTCATATAAACAATAAGCAGCTAGTGCAAAAACAAGGAGAAAGCTTTAAAACAATAATAATAAATATATTCTATAATATTTGAAACTTGTAATTTAACATAAAGCATAATAAAGTAAATTATACAGCACGAACACGCCATAATTGATATGAACACGTCTAACCGGGCGCCCTCGCTCGACACGACCGCGCCGCAGCGGGCAGCGCGCGTCGTCATGACGCGGCGAAACTACAAAAAATGCGCCGTTGCCACACCGCGCGCGGTATCGAACAACAAGCGCTGTTGCCGCCCCGTCAGACTTGCTTTACTACATATTTCATTATATTTCTTCTTTATAGCTAGTCATTCGTCGTTTGTCTCTAAACGAACGTTTTTATCTTTGTTATGGCAATATAAATATAGAGCGTGAATCAGTGGCGGGGTACTAATGTCGTATATAATTAACATTATTTCCAAATTAAACAATGGCCATTTTATATAAACGAGCTTTCTATTTAAATTAGAATGACTGTACCCCACGCAGCCTCATAATTAATGACTACACAAACTAAAGCAGCTTTTATATTATTATATTGGCTAATAGAGAACTAATACGATTATATATTTTCATTTTAAGAATATTGTTAATATAGATAGATTTGTTTCATTACAAACATTATAATATTTAGATATGTAATTTTATAGTTTCCATGTAATTAATAATTAGATGAGCCATAGCAAACAAACAACCTAAAAACACAAAATAAACGCACAATCTTTATAATATACCATTTATTTAAAAGAAATACAACGTAAAATAGATAGATAACGAGAAACTTAACAGCGGCAGAGTGATTAAATCGGTCGATGTCTAGTGCGACGTTGCCAAGTTTACTCTTACAACATGGCCGCGCCCGCTGTGCCCGTTTCCGTGTGAAACCAACACGCTGCGTCTGTGTATAAAAGCATAGGCGCTGGTAGTGGTGCGACGATGATAGCGCGAGCCGAGCCGAAACGAGCCGAGCCGACCCGAGCCGAGCGGCAGGATGCGACGGTGTTGGGGGCGCGGGCGAGGGGGGGGGGGGGGGCAGATACCGGCTCAATGACGTCAGACTACTTTCTGAATAACTACTTTACTTTGTTATGCTGACTACATACAGACTACTGACTAGTGAGTACGCGTTTTTAGATGTGATTTATAACTTTAGAAACCTTTTTACTATTAAAAAAAAACTGTTTAGAGCGTCGACAAATGTCGTCCTTGTGTTAGATAAATTGTAATGGTTTGTATATCAAAAGGTAGGTATAATGTACGTATATAAACTAAAAGCAATAATTTAACGTAACGTAAAAACCAGAAAACAATATGTAAAATGATAATATATGAATAGTTGCACAAATTATTGATATTCGTTGGGTTTAAAAATCAATCGTACATTTTCTCCGAGATACAAGTAAAACGAACAACATACAGTTACATTAATCTCTAAATAAATGTTTACTGCTTCGCTAGGGGGGAAATAGAACGTTATAAAACTGCATTGATATTTTGATATATTTATTTGAAACAAGAAAATAGATACATCAAACAGTTCAATGACCTCAAAAAATGCACAAGTACTTTCACCAAGCAATAACAAGTCATGTGTCTTAAATTTAGTCATTGGCTTTTTTTCCAAAGAGTAAATATATATGAAATGGTACGCTTAAGTTTGTTTGAGTTGCTAATAAATGTAAATTTATTCTTACAGTAATATATTTAAATATGATAAAAATATTTAGTTGTTTCTTGTGCCATAGAATACTCATACCACAAAATCTGAAATCGATAGGAGATACAATTTCATTTTATTTGATTTCACAGAGTTTATGGTATTTTTTAAGTAATATTAATATAGTGTATTATTATTTTATATAAATGAAATATAATATGTAATCAATATGTTCTATAAGGAATATCTATTCGTTGCGGCGGCCGGCGCCCATAAGTCGATTGTACAAAACGGGCCAGCGCCGCCAGCGCGCAACAGGGGTGAGGGGACAGGGGTTCAATCCGGTCGGGTCGGTCGGCGAGCCTGCGGCGGCCCGGGTTGCTCGCGCAGGTCGATAGAGCAGGACCGCGGGTGGGGCCGGGCCATACTGCACGGGGTGGTGCCCTCACTGTCACTACGCAAAAGTTGCATAATAACGTTATAACGTTCGCCTTCCATCATAACACTATATACACTATGTACTATATTTGTAATTATAAATAGATTAACTCTTCCTTAAAAATAATGTTTCAAAATTAAGCCACAGATGCAAGTATTTAGGCGTTTCTGCATCAAATAATTTTTTGGACATGTATGTAATACTTGTCAAAAAAATTAAAAATTAAATGATAAAAATAAATTACATATCATGTTATAAATATATGATCATTTTTGGAGATAATATATTATATTGTTTTAAATGAAAATGTATTTTACAGAGTAAGTAAGTCTTTAAACAGAAGTATACCTAGCCTTGTATGTACAGCTATATTTTTATAAACGTTTATAGTTAATTACCAATAGACGACTGTATACATAATAAACGTTGTTAATATTTACTTGTTGAGAAAACATTACGCATAAAAGACGAGGTCATATGTAAATAAACCATTTTCGTATTTCAGAAGCTGGCTGGCTTGTAGACTCAGATTCGGAATTAATCGAGAACTCAGCTGTTCTAATAAATAGATAAAAGCCGTTAGGACGTATCGTGCTATTAGTGATCTAGCACTCTACAATAGTCCTGGATAAAGTTGTGTAAAAAGTTAAAAGCATCGTTACTCTAAGAAATCTCTAAGTGAAAAATCAACTCACGAATAAGACAGTAAATTTCTCTCGTTTTTAACAACTTCAGAATGTATCATTAGCATACTATCGATACTTATTTTAGTGTAATATCTATTTGTTCACTCGATATATAATTTATAAATTCGAATAAAGTTCCTAAATTTTCCTATAGAAATATATATATAAAAAAAATCAATCACTGCTATGTATGCAAAAGGCTTAAATTTGACCTTATAATAAATTAAATTACACATCAATCGCGAAATCGTAAGAAAAGATAGAAAATGTGTACATCATTTAATACAAAGACAAAAGAATACTGATAAATATTAATTATCTTATTAATTTAGAAAATTGAATTTTCAATATGAGCTGCCTAAAAATGTAATTATGTACTTGAAATATATTTACAAACAATATAAAAAAAAAACAATCCTTCCAAACAATTCCATCATACTTTATGAATTAATTACGTCACTCACAGAAATTATTTCGGTAATTTGAGATTGTTATATATAAAAGTTGTTTTATGTTACGTAGAAAATAAAAATAAATATAAATAAAAATTAATATAAATTAAATTTTATTTCATTATGCTGTCATTCAAGTTGGCAACGAACGAATGGTTATTAATATAAACGTTATATATAATATACGATCCATAACGCCGACTATCTCCACTCTAGCTAGGCAGGCGCGCACAGGCCGCGGTGGAATTGGCCCGATACGTACAAAATAAGCGACGTTGCCGCACTTCTCGCCGCGCAGGGCGCCACTACATTTATCCAAGGCGAACAGAGCCGTAAGGTGTGTCGGTCGCCGGTTAGTTGCGAGTGAACAAACGACGGAATCAAAACTAACAGTCAAATTGTTTATTAAAGCGTTATTTTTTATATACATGTTAAATGTATTTAAATTATAAGTATTTATTTTTTATTTTTTTCATACTTGTATTCCATGACAATACAAAATTAGAACTCAATCGCTCCTGTTCTTTAATAATGATATATAATTTCTTGGTACTTATGTTTAATATAGAAATCAATATAATATATTTTTACTCAGAAGGTTGACGACCTGACACCGGTCCCCGCCTTCACAACCATGCTGCTTTTGGAGCGCGACATTGCACAATAGGTAGTAGTGAGGGCAATATATTTTACTTTAACAGTTGTTGTGTTACAAGTCCGCTATCGAAAAATATATATTGAAAGAAGAATTGAATAATTAATGTTTCTGTGTTTTAAAATTTGTTAATTTAAACAAAATACTTAATAAATGAACTTTTTTGTTATATTAGTTTAACATTGAAATACCGTAACTTGTCAATTTAATTAATAATTATTACAATAAAGAAAATAAAAGTATATTTGTATATATCTATGTGACCTTTAAATGCAGATATTTAAAAGAAAATATCTTACCTACTATAATTTTGTAAATATTTAAGTAATATTTTGGTTAAATACATAAATAATATATTTTTTTTAATTAAGTAAAAATATCCTATAGATATACAAGACGCTGTACTAGACTAGAGTACTGTGAAAAAAAAAATAACGAATATGATAAAAAGTTGCGACATAGAGAATTTAAGTACATATAGTTGTCCCCAAAACAACGTCAATGAAAATGGTATAAGCAGATCGACGATTGATATAGTATCTACAATACATAGATTATATTATGTGGCCACTACTATAGAAATCAATATAATATATTTTTACTACATGAGTTATTAGAGATTTGGTAAAAGTGATGCTATCGCACAATTAACACAGAGATCCTTATTCATAGCGTAGCGGTCGTTAGATCCAAAAAATATTGGTGTCCAGTGACGAATCAAGAGTCGTACAAAGTAGGCAAAGTCAATATGCGCGAAAAACAAAGCAGTGTTCGTTAAAAATATCAAACAAATGGGAAGCAAAGCACTCAAAGTGAAGCAAAAAATGCGATAATCACTAATCAAGGTGTCAATGTCAATCAGCCGTCACACCTGTCATTTAAAATATGATTGATTTTAATCGATTTAAAATGAATTTCTTTTAGTTTTTTCAATAATTAATTAACATTTTCTGTATTTATATGCACTATAAATACTAAGACTTAAATAAATGAACAAATGTTTTATTTTCGTAATACTGTAATGAATTATTTATCGATTAAGGAACTAAAACAATTTTTCTTATTTTTCTCCAATTTCAGATTGCCAATTGAGCTGATTTTTGGTATACTAAAATTACAAAAATATATATATTTTTAGACCATATCTTAACAAATTTTTTTTATTATGAATCGTTCGACAATTTCGTCATCGCCGTTTGTTTATCTAGAAAATTGATGCCTATAAAATATTTTCTTATAAAATATGAGGATATCAAAACTCGAGTATATGTATGGGTGATTCCATGATTTACAGTTATAAATAACTTAACTTAAAACTTAACAATAAATGATAACTTTTAAATGAAAACTGGGTAGTAACTATTTTGACATTTTAAGAAATAATCAAGATTTCTCTATTTTCGCTATCCATATCTTTTCGTATATCTCGTATATTTTATGGGAACTAATGCAATTTTGAATTTATTTTTATCAATGTAAGTAGCTTATAACAACAATTGGAAAGCACTAGAAGAAAATTATTAGTTGCAGCCCTACATTTTGCATACGTCGTACATATAATCTAATAAATGTGGTATTTAATATTTCGATTTTTAAGTAACAAATTATGAAATTATTAAACACACTTTTTTATTTTGGACAGCTCGTATTGAAATCACCTATTTAATATAAAGACAATGTTCTTTCTATCAAAATTACATTTATACCTAGAGTTTAGAGAATCATTTAAATCAAAAAGAGCCTAATCCCACTAAGAAAGCCTATTACGTAATTCTGATATATTAATTTTGAAGTAATATTAACCGATCTAATTAGTTTAGTTATGTTAAATTTTTGTATATTTTATATTTTGTATAATTTCAGTATAAGAATGATAACTATCATTGGTAGATGATATTATTTTCGCCATAACACATCGACTTTATTTACGTATTTGCCATGATCTTGTTTATTTGACGTATCTTAAAACTAAATAAAAATCAAAATGAAAAACTTTGAAGAAAAATCGTAACACAAGATTTTTATTTCTAATTAATCAATAATTTCTTTCTCTTTCAGCAACACCATGTTAACATATATAAAAGCGCTTCTAGCGCCTCTTGAATAATATAAATTTTTTTTTGCTATATCAGCTAACGACAATGACTAACTAACGACATATGTTCCACTGAACTTGACCAATGGATAATTAAGCAATTAATGAAAGACGATCATGCCATGATATAGTCCACTATATCAGTAAATCGTCATTTCTACGATGTGGCCACGACATACGTACACAAATGAGATGCTTGGACAAAAATAAAATACTGTAAATATAGTGAACGAGCTACCCCACGGTGCCATTTTAGTCCATTTTCGGAATTTCAAATAATATATATTTTGTTGAACTTGGTGGGGCTTAAGCAGAATTGAGGATGTTTGATTAAGAAAAACAATAACAGATAATGTAACGCACCGAAGACTTGACTCAACCTTTAGTCAAAAAATAAACATAGGAACAAATAAAAAATTACCCATTTTAAATTTATATAATAATGAAAAAAAAAAAAAAACAAAACGTTGAGTCTTATTTTTCCCTTTAAAATATTTTTTTATTATCAAAAAAGTAATTGTAAAATGA
This sequence comes from Heliconius himera, assembly GCA_021202915.1. NCBI lineage: Eukaryota > Metazoa > Arthropoda > Insecta > Lepidoptera > Nymphalidae > Heliconius > Heliconius himera. Next base: position 112,231 of record JAJHJA010000227.1, read on the forward strand.
TCTCATAATAAAATTAAATTTATACAAATATTATAAACCTGACGGGTTCGTTTGGTTATTGGCAGTTATTTCTGACTAAGAAAAAAAGAAAAAGAAATGTTTTTTTTATATTGCGTAGTCTCTGTATTAAGGGAGGCTGGGCTATACGAATATATTACATAACGTTTATTGATTCGAAGTAACCCACTATACCTGCCATGGTATCGGTCATAGTAAATCTTTTTTGACTGTGCGGACGAAGATCGGGTACAAGAGTACAAGTATTTGTTTTATTTTTTAAACAATGCGATGTTGTCGTAAGACAACAGGACACCTTATGAGGGAAAGAAATAAGGGGAATAAGTAGGTTGTATCATAATAATAATTGGCGGTGCCTCAATCCTTTTGTTAAAGTCAAAATTCAAAAAAGTAACTTTTAAGAAGATTTTGCTTTTGTGTGTTCAGCAATGATCTCTCAAAGGTATACAGAAAGATGTTAGTTAACTGAGGAGGTTGTCAAATTTTTATAGTAAGATCCTTTAACCCTAGATAGATAATCTACGCCCAATCGAATTAATCGATTTTGAAAAATGTATATAATTAAAAAAATAATTAAGTTCCTGCCATTTGAACGATGACAAGCTGCGTTGGACGTTGACCATCGGAGCTTGCAAAATACACCCATATCGCTCGGTAAATGCACCACTTTTGTCAGTAGCTTTCATACGTCGAAGTAGCGTATATAGTTCGTATGGTGGTTTTTAGTGTAAGTTTTACAATTTTTGCGAGAATGTATGAGTTTTTTGAAAATAAATTTCACATATTTATTATTACTTCTTATATATGTTATAGATTGTTTTTGCATATAACAAGAAAGTTCATAATGCTGCCGAATACCATAGGGTGACTACTCCACCAGTGGTTAAACTCTTGGATAAAGAAGATATATCAGAAAATGGAGCTGAAACTTCTGGAAGTGCTTCGCTAAGTATGTCAAGTTATATCACGCAAGAGCGTAACATTTTAAGAGACAGAAAAGATCATCGTTAGACGGCCACTAAATTTAAAATAATATAAATAATAAAAACTTGATTTTGAAAACTTTACATAATAAATTATAAAACTGAAGAGAAATTACTAAATGTTTAAGATTTATAAAGTAAGAAGTACCTACCTACCCAGTTAATTTTTTTTTCTAATAAAATGTGTATAAACTGTAATGTGTTCATTTATATTGTCTCCTAACACATACCTAATCTTATACATTGAGATATAATAATACATTCATAAACCTAGTATATACCAAAATCAAAATATGCTCACTCAAACATACGCACGTCAAGTCGACGTGTGATTATCTTTAGTGTACAGTGAAATACGGTCTATCTATCTAGGGTTAAACCAGTGTGAAACTTGAAGCCAATAAATAGCACATTATAAACTTATTAGTTCAGTTTACACTTGTGTGCATTGAATAACTGTCCACATCACCACTGAAGGTTACAAATTATATTAAAAGAGACGTAGATGTTAATGGAATAATTATACGCTGATGATAGTTCTCTTTGCGTTACGAATTTGGTCATCTATTAAACGATGTTGTAAAACAGTAGACAAAGAAAGAAATGCACGAAAAATATGACCTTAAAATAAAGAGAATAAGATTTGTCAGTGAAATTTATGGTATGAAGTTAACACTTAACCCCACACCAAACAGTGTCGCATATATTAAGAAAGTAAGTGGCGTCATTTCATATATATAAGTTACATAATTCCATTACAAATAGACGGTGGTGTAAGCCAGAACTTTTTTTTTAAATCAGTAATCAGTTTAAAAAAGTAATCGAGTGGCAGATAATGTAAACTCAAGCGCTTTTATAACTTCTGTATATATAACGAAATATTAATAAAGATATGTTTTATAAACTTTCAATTGGCTAATATCATCCCGTTCTCCTCATCCACGTCAGAACTGTAAACTTTGCATAAAAACTTAAGCGTATTTTGCGGTTGGACTAAATAAGAAATATAGAATATGTAATGCTGACAGGATAAAGAAGTCGAGAGATGATTAGAAAATGCCTGGAGTTATTGGTTAAAAGAAGACTAATGGACATGCACTCTCCCAGTGCTCACCTATGGTACACAGGACCTTTGGATAATTTACAGAAGGTTTGCCAATGTGCGGTGGAGAGCAGTAACTTGTCAAATTAAATAATAAAACCGTATGCGTTCTCGCATAAGCCACTGTCGAGGGTAATAAGGTTGCTAAGCTGGGCTGGATACGTCTGGCGCATGCCTAAACAACTTTGGGTAAAATTTTATTTTTAAAATTATGTTAAGAACTTGGCATCCATTTCGATTTCAATTCTTTTATCGGTAAAGTCAAATATCTTTATTCAAAACTAGTCGTTGGTCGTAACTTTGTTTGTGAAGATTATGAAGACGTCATATTGCAAATCCTGGTGTTCCCAGCTCCCGCAAGAATTTCAGAAAGTAAGAGAGTTTGTTTTTAAGTACTTTTTTTATGGTTGTTTATAGAACTAATCAAGCAGCAGAACTAATGAACCACGCGTCTCGGTTGTTTGTAAAACAGTCCACTGATAAGCCTTATTTTATTATTTTATGAGTTATAATTCCAACAATTTCTTTAAAATAATTAAATATGCAGTATGCAGCTACCATTGTTTCGTTAATGTGATATGTCTAAATAATTTTATTTTATTAAGTATTCATATAAAGTGACAGCTCCCTGGCCAATAATACTCCATTATTTTTATGTATGACCATGAATATTATCCTTTCTAATCATAAATATTTAAAAAACCGCCTAAATCTAGAGAAGCAATAATCAAACAAAAACAGTAAAACAACATTGGTCATATTTTAGTCAAGTTTAACGATTGGAACTCGGAATGGTGTCATGCTGCTGCTGATACTGAAGAAGACGCCTTCTTATTGTCCTACTGATAATGATAACTTTTATGAAAATTTGTGATATTAGAGTTTGATGGTGATACTGCTCATGTAAATTTTGACCAAATATTGCAGAAGTTACCAGATCCAGTGCTTACCGGTCAGGACGATAGGAATGGAACGTTCAATTTTTTATACGTTGTCTAAAAAATATTTTACTAGATCTAATTCGAGTCTAAAAGGGGGGATATACAGGGTGGAAGCGTCAGCGTTCCTTTTACGGGAACAGCATATAGGGATTTAAATATTTTAACCCCATACCTAAAGAAATTAATCAAGATTTTAGACGTAAGGTTTTTTTTTTTCACGATGTTTATCCATACCTGTATTTCGTGTGACGCAGTTACGCATAGATACCAATAATGTAAGCACATGCTACTACAGAAATACTACTAAAGGTTAAACAACTTTGAACTTTGCCGCCAATACATACGATTCGATTTCGGAATGAGGCGTACGCGGCGGTTTTCAGTTGATAGGTTTGTCTGCGTGCGTCGTTCTTTACAAATGGCCTTTTATTTTACAACGATAACTTTATTATTTATATTGTTTTAAAAAAAAAATCACTTTTCATTTTTGAAAAAAAAAAACTAAAATTTTGTATTAGGCCTTTATAGAGTATTTAAAACAGTGTGTATTTCATTTAAGTGGTGCTGACAAAAACACTCTGTATATATTACTTTCCCATATCTTCTTTACCAGTTTTTGCGAAACTTACTTTACGATGACTTAAAAGTATCAACCTAAAATAATAAATTGTAATACATGTAATGTTAATCAAAGTTTTTTTATTTATTATATTTTACCAATTATTAACATTAAGTTTAAGGACATACAAAGTTTAAAAAAAAGGTTCAACACCACAAAGTTGATTTTGTCAAGTGTAACATAAATGTTGTAATCTTTACGAAAAGTTACTATGATAAGTAGAATTTGTTTTAATATTTATTAATGTTAAAAATTAAATAATTTAAGAACGATACACCAAAATAAAGATTTTATATACTAACTTAAATAACACACTTATTTTTGTTAATAAAAATATTCCACTGGATAATTACAACAGTCCTATTTCCGTACGTCCTGTTACATAGTTTTAAATAAAATCGTCCATAACTAAAAAACCAGGAAGGAAATGTGTAGATTTTTTTCATATATCTATTTAATTTAATATTACCCTACATTTTGTAAACAAACATTCCCAATATTAAAAAAATGCTTAGAACTGTTTTGTATGACAAATATCTAAATAGCAGAGAAACATCTTTATATTGAAATGCTGCAATCAATTATTAATCTTGACTCACTCTCTTTTTTTAAATTAATCTTAAATATCATATAAAAAAGTGCGCCTGAATTTATGATAATGTGGCTCTTTCATTATATAGTATATATATCATCAAATGTAATGTTCAAGCGTTCAAAATTTCAGGTCAACTATTACTAAAAGTAATAATTTGGCTTACATGATAGAGAGAGAGAGATTTAGAGCCTACCAAGGTATCGTTTCAGTCGTTCACTTTTTATTGTGATAGTTTCGTAAACTATATGTCCAGTTTCTCGATTGTTTCGAAATTCATTTAATATATTTTTTTCGATTTAACGCAATGTTCGACAACGTGTGTATCTAAAATAATTTGTACGAAATTTCTACGTTTCCTATAGGAGATCCATATTAAATACAAATAAACGAACAAGAAAAGTACATGAAATACTACATGACATCTGCAGTCCTATTTTACAAATATTAAACAAACATTTAAATTAATTTAATATTAACAAAAGGAAAAAATCTTTTGACAATATACCATTAATTTACTCTTGTTAGTCACTTCACAACTATACTGTTTAATCTGATACTGTTTTAATAGTTCACCTGTTCGTACTAAGTTCGTCCTCGAAATCGATCGAAGTATACGGTATGTCAGCATACAATGGACTGACTACAAGCACTACATTCTCTTTCAAATTGGTATGAAGGTTGATATTATCATAATAGTGATTCAACTAAATTCAGAAATATTATTGAGTCAAGAAAATCGATCCCTGAACTTAACGAACTGATTGGAAATATTGAAGACTAAGACTGGGGCCAATTATTGTAGTCTTTTCTGGGTTCGAACATGTTTTCAAAGATAAGGACAACATTAAGTGTGGTTTTATCCAACTATTTATTAAACGTTTATTAATAAAAATTACGATAATTATATTTAGGACATAATAAAGAAACGTTATAACGCTATAATTTATAGTGATAATTTGAGTGATTTGTTTTGTAACAGTTTAAGGCGGGAGTAAACTTTTCGTACTTTTTATATAATTTCAATAAATTATTTAATAAAAGTATTCTATATTATTTGATAATTTAAATAAATATCAGAATAATAAAACCGGAATAATGTAACTAATAATAATAATAACAATTATGAAAAAAAGTATCTTGAAACATGCTCATAATGTTATGATATTTTTTTATAATTTTAAAATTAAACCTTGTGTAAGCGTTAGAAAACTCAATACACGCAGAAGATAGAAATTAGGAATATCGTACATCGACAATCGGACGAACTTGCAGATACCTTACATATAAACCGAAACGTACATATATTTGTACGTATTTATAACGATCCAATCGACACGACCGGTTTTGAATAGTCGCAGTATCTGTAAATATACATCCGGCTGAATTTCCAGGTTTTTCTTCTAAACTTAAACAATAAATTGCATAACGGTTTTAAACACAACATATTTAATTCTGTTCTTAGATAATGGCGTTCCGAATACAACATACTTTTATGAAAGACGTTTTCAAAGTATTGTCAATGTACCTATGTAAAATCCATATAAATATGAAACAGTAGGTACGTTAGTTGGGTACTATAAGGACAAAATGGATAACATCGGTGATTTTTTGTATCATTATAGTGTTTACATAAAAACTAAAGGATAAGATGGGCGATCTCTTCTAGTTCAGCCTCCCAGAGCCCGGTGACGCTGTAGAGGCCATCAGGGCAAACATACTGCTTATTCGAAAACCAAGCGATACAACGATACATATATAATGATCCATCCATGAATTTGTTTCATCGTTCCATTATTGGCACATTTTTATACTTGCCTGCCCTAAATAAACAATAAAGTATTATAAAATACTAGAAAAATCATAATAATATAATGAAAAGTAACCACGATAGATTGATACACTTAATAAAATTTGTCTACATCTATCTCGTACAATATTTATAAAAGATTGAGCATAGACCATTTGTAGCGCTAATTGATCGTTTTATTACTTAATAATTAGCTGAACTTGTGGTCAAATGTGTTAAAAGATTGTTTACGTTAAAGTTAGGGTAACGTACCGTTTAAAATGTTCTCTTATTCGATCTTCTCGTATGTTATCGGGTAAATTTCCAACCCACAAGTGCCGAGTCTCTCTAACCATCTTGCTTCAAACTCCACATTAGGAATCATTACCCGTTCGCGTCACTACGTGGCAAAAATCAATTTTGCACACAACGGTGCCGTACACATTTTGATTAAATCACTTTTTAATACACTATAGACATTGTGTTAATAACACAAGTTGCACTTTATGAAAAAACAACACTATGTTTCACTTCACGACATTCGAAATTTTTTCACAATATACACTTCACTATAAACACACTACGTAATAGACGCGAGCGTACTCTTCGCGGCTCTCGAATTGACAGTGAAGCCAGCTTAGACGCGAGTTTGCCGATAAGCTCCGCCTTCTGACCGCTGCCGCGCAAAGTGGAGTGGGTGACCAGTATTAAAATGATTTTTCCCAACGCCAAATGCCGTATATTAGCATTTACTTTAAGAAAAAAAATAAACTCTCTTCGACGTATTCTATTTTAATTTTTCAATTCTACTTTAAACGTATACGTAAGAATTTCTCACTTATAAAATATTTCTAAATATTATATGTATAAAAATTGTGGGGCGTATACTTAGCTTTAATACGATTAAACTTTACTAATCATAAATATTTAAATTTATTATCTTTCTATACCAGGCTTTGGCTGTAAAAATAAGAAAGTAAGAATTTAAGGAATATTTAGTGAATGGGTTACTAAAAAGATCCGCTGGCCAGCTTACCCTGAATGCACCCGTCCCTTTCTGTTTCATATACTGCTCTCTCCTTTCGTCTTAGAGAAATAGAAGCGAGTGTTGCTACCAGAAATGTTTACCTGTTTATTTACAATTTTAATGTATGTCATATTATAATTTGTTATTTATTAAATAGAAAATAATTGTTTTCAAACTTATTATGATTATATAGTATTTTTTTAAATTTATCCTTTGCTCTGATAATCCAACTTCTGTTTTCAGATTCTATATATACGTTAACCTTAGAAAATGGAATCAAGTAAAATACCATCAGTACAAGAAGGAGGATCAGTATATAGAGGCCAGTCGTGGCGCAGGGGCACAAATTGTGACTGCAAGCTAGTTGACTGGTTGTGGGTTTGATTCTCACCCCGAGGAAATGAAATATTTATTTATACTTATATTTTTTCGCTCCGGTGTCAGGGCCAAGAGCGGCGTTGAGTTCCGCCACTTAACACGCAATACCTCCTCGGCGGAAAGTGAGGACCGGAGTGTCTTAACACTAGGTTCCCTCTGCCTACGCTGCTGTGTGTGGGATACAGCGTGAAGGTGACATGTATAAAAAAATAAATCTCAAATAATGAGCTCTGCTCATTAAGAAATTAATTCTGTAATTTATAGAATTATTCGCTTAATTAGGTTAGATAATCAGATTTATGCATTGATTAGTAAGAACAATGACTAAGTACATTAATAATTTATTGTGAGAATAAGAAAGGACTAGAAATAAATTATGAAATTTTAATTCTCGTCCAAATTCCTGAAAATCTTTTTTGGCTATAAATTACAAAGTTTTCTCTTAATATTTTAGAAGTACTTCAAAAACTATAAGTAGTATAAGTAATATAACTATTTGTGTATAAGTATAACTATTTGTGTCAAGTAGGTAAAGTGCAAAAGAAAGAAAATTATTAAAATAGAAAAAAAAAACATTGGTTGCTTGAGATGAAGAGTGAATACAAATCTTGAAAACGACATTCTTCTGTTCCGACTATCTTACAAGATTTGTATAATAATTATGAATTTGAAAGATTTACAGCAAGCTTTTTCATTTAATGAGTTTAATTTACATAATTTTGGAGTAAATAGACTGGCATACATATGACCGATCTTATTAGGGTATCGTTTTTAATTTCTTCTACAAAATCTGTCCTGCATGGCTCACATCCATTATTGTATTCTAACTTTTTCAAATAGAAATAGGAATAATTTGATTTGTCTTTTTCAGTACTAGCAATAAAGAAAATTTGTACAAATGTCTACTGTCACACTGGAAAATGACAATTATAAATATTATATTTATAATAGTGAAATGGATATCGACACAGTAATTCATATTTCTAGATAAGTCCCTTTATTTGAAAAATATGTTTAATAGGTCTTCAAAAACATTGCGGCTCGGGTTCGTCTACAGTAAATACTTTTTATCTAGCAAACCGGAAATATTTTCAAACGACGCAATAGTTTTGAGTGATAGCTGTGTGAAACAGCTGAAAGAATTATGTGATACTAATGTATTTTTAAGATTATGTGTAGAAAGCGGAGGTTGCTCAGGCTTCCAGTATAAATTTGATTTGGACGATAAACTAGCTGACGATGACAAGTTAGTAAATTATATTAAATGTCCTTACTATTATTATGTCATAATTTCTTATGCTATTTGCCTTATCTGTAATTCGGAATAGTAGTATCCAAATATATCTCTTTTATTACATTCGTATGAAGTTTATATTCAGGCAGGGGTTCTCAGTAGTTTTACACAATACGCAATGCCTCCGGAATTCGGCGGAAAGTAGAGAACTGAGTGCCTTAACACTAGGTTCTCTCTGCCTACCCTACTGTGTGCAGGATACACGTGGAGCTTATTTTTCTTAGTAGTTGGCTACCTTTACATAATATTGTTTTATAAGACTTGGACCTTATTTCTTTTATTTAAATTAAATTTTATTTTTTACCACATGACCCTTGGGTCCAAACTGGGAACTTAGGGAACTTTTTTTCCCCCCTACTCACCCACCCCACACGATTAATTTTTTTTTTGAGATCATAGCCAGATCCAATGCATTTGCAGTCAGCTGCTGTTACTTTCCAAAATAAAAATATTATAAATAAAATAAAAAAATTACATCAGTTCCATTCTGTATCCTGCACACAGCAGGGTATGCATAGGGAACCTAGTGTTCAGATACTCCATTTCAACCGGCCTTGCGTTTGAGTTTTTTGCGGCCACAAGACCAAGACCAGAGCGAAGAAATGAAAATAAATATTTTATTACCTTGAATGGGGATCGAACCCACAACAAAGTTGATTTTACAGTCACACTTTGTGCTCTTGTGCAACCTGGCCAAAATAACAAGTTTATAAATACAGAATAACCTTAATGTAACAACCCTCAATGTAATGATTTCCTTGATTTAATGATTTTTTTAAAATCCCCTAAAACTTCCTGTAAGATACAAAATATATCTTTACATTACGAATACATTTGTTTAAAAACTTTTTAAAACAAATATAAAGAGAAAGTATTACTTACCTCATTTACCTTAAAGAATTTCATTAAGTTATAACTTTACATACCATATTGTATCAGTTTACCACATTCAATTTTATATTAAATTCATGTCTTGACAGATTCAGACTTTTTTAAATCTTTCAGTGATGTAAACATTGCTGTTTGACACTGTTTTTTAAAAGGCATTGCAATGGCTGATAAACAAAAAACCTGAGATCAATAATTTTTTAACCCTGTTAAAACTAATAGTAGACCATCATCATCATCTTAACCTCTGTATCACAAAACCCATTGTAACAAATTATAGAATACAGTAGAAACTCGATTAACCGGACTAATTGTTGTTGATAGGCATTTGGATAATCGAAAATCTGGATAATCCAAAGTATGGAAAATCGGGTTATCGGGTATTTAGAATATGTAAGTATGCACATACGTTGTGATATAAATTTAATTAAAATAACTAATACATTAAGTGATAATCAATGTTTATTAAGATATCTTAAGATGTACGACTATGGGACGCGGCGCAGGCGGGGTGATGCCAGATTCGACACGTTCATGCTTGCATTGATACGTCTTGTAGGTACATTTAATACAGTTGGTCTGTAGTCCGGATAATCGCGAATCCGTATAACTGAGGGCCGGATAATAGAGTTTCTACTGTACTTGATATAATGAGTATTTTCTGATTCCCTTCAGTATCATTAAATCAAGCTTGCACTGTGTTATGTTAAATTTAAATTCAAAAAGATCCATTTACAATTTCACATATTGCAATGTTTCAGAATATTTGAAAGAGATGGTGCTAAGGTTGTAGTTGATGAAACTTCTCTAGAGTATATTAAAGGATCAACCATTGATTACCACACAGAGTTAATTAGATCTGCTTTCCGAGTAGTACAAAATCCAAATGCAGATCTGGGTTGTTCATGTGGAGCTAGTTTTTCCATAAAGATTGATTAATTAAAAATGTAATTATTTATTTAAAAATATTTTATATAGAAATGAAATAAAAATGTTAGAATAAAACCAATTCTTTTTATTCTTCCATCTACCATGAAAAAAGGAAAAATGTAAATGGAGAAAAATAATCTCTATCTCTATATATAATAAGACAGTAAAAATATTTTGTCTGTACATTTAGTAATTTTGACTGAGATGGATAGAGGGACAGGGCTGTTCTCCTAAAAATGTTATTTTTAACCAAAAAAAGTGTAATTTTTAAAACCAGCGTGTAAAGCCGTAATTTTGCTGTGAGATGTAAGCTTGGACATTATAATACACGTTTATTGAAGTGGCATCTATGAACAACCCCTATTTATTTTATAAATGGAATTTTTAAAAAATGTGTTAAATCGGACAATGACGATTAGTGTAGAATAATGATTAAGCAACTGGAGAAAAATCATTTTTCTCCAGCGCTGGTACCAATAATGATTCTTTACAACATAATTGAAATTAAATACTTACTTATTTAGCTTCACGCTGTAATACTAGTGGGAAAGTCAGAGAGAACGGTACCCCAAACGCTACGGTCTCTATATACCTCTTTCACCTCGTCCTCTATCATCAACTTTTCATACATGCCATCTGGGGCGTCCTCATGCTTTTTACGTGATTTTTCTCCTTCATTATCTTTGATGCTGTATTTTCGAAGGTCTATCTTTATTACCGCTCAATTTTTCTTCATTAATCTTTTTTGCTTTTCCTTCATCATCATTCCATTTTCACGTTCTATTATATTCTCACCGTGAAAAGTATGATTGACTTATTCCTAGCGGATCAGTATATTTAAGGTTAAGTTGTGGACACACGAGTGCCTAGGATGCTATCTTGGGAACAGACCAATATGTAATCGTTGCTATAATAAGGAGTCTGTTTCATTTTGAGGTACGAGACGTCCAAACTTGGAGTCGAATTATCGCATAAGAAGCTGGAAGTTTTAAGATCCATCGATCAAAGAGGAATAAGTACTTCCAAAATATGAGACATCTTTGAAACAGAAAACGGAAATTCTATAAGAAAAGCAGCGACAGAAATATGTGGCAAATGATAAGGAGGTATAGTAAAAAGCACGGTAAATGTGTTGATAAAGTAAAAGACACTGTAGAGAAAAAAAGGCCGTTTGGATCATAAGGCCTCAGATAAATCTCTTTAAAAAAGAAAAAGGATATGCTACAAAGGCACCAAACGAAAGTACTGATAAAGATGAAGCGTGAAAGTTCTGAGAAAGAAAGAAATAAAATGTTAACGAGCAATTTTAGTAATTCCTAAGGTTGTTTATTAATTTACCACACATTTTACAGCAGTGAGTAGGTCGCAGGAGGTCCTAAACCAAGATTTTTTTTTTAAATATTTGACAAAAGTATAAGATGTTTTGGGAGACTACCTCGGTACAATACTTTAATGACTTCTCTTGTTGTAAAGTCTATGATACAAATTGCCGTGCGAGGGAAAATTTCCTTCCCAAGGAAAGAAAGACCAGAGCCTATTCTTACATTTGAAAGAAATGAAGAAAAGACGCACAAGCTTATTGCTGCCGATAACAGAATTAGCAGTGCCTTCACGCGCGCTTTCACTGTCTCACCAATGCATCTAGCATTAGTGAGATCGTGAAATAACAGAATAGTTGCACGTTTAGTAACACTGTGCAATGCTGACGAACGACGCTGATATACGGCAGCGAAACGTAGGTGTTGCAAAAGAAGAATGAAAGAAACGTAAGATATGTAACATTAAATCCCTCGTAACTAGTTATGTAAAATATCCTAAATTGTATGGGTTGTCGAAAATACACAATAAGACTAAACTGACTGTATCTTCAATAGTTAGCCAAATCGGTACGCCGAGGTATAAACTCAACATGCCATGGACTCTTACCATTTTGTTTGTGGGCTGAAAGATCTTAAGTTAGCTAACAAAGAAACCATACTCACATACTTCAATAGTGAATCTTACCCACGTTTATCTACCATTGGCAAATTTTTATTTCAAAGAGCCTACCAATTCTGTGACGCTGTACACCTAGGTGACGAGCTTTGATGGGTGAAGAATGCCTTTCATCAGAGCAAGATGCCTACTCCCCTCCAGCGTTATCAGAAGACCCTCAGTAGAAAGACAACCGGGGCTTCTATCATACGAAAAACAACTTTTGAAACAGACAGAATTGCAACATTTTAAGGGCATTTTAAGAGAAAAGCTTCCATTAAAACTATATTTAAGTCTAACAAGAAAGTAAATCCAATTCTTAAAACCAGTGAAACGTAATTTACCTCTGCAGTGTGTAGAGCTATAAAAACTAGATAGTAACTGAGATTTAAAATAAACTGTTCAAAAAAGGGGACGCATCGATATTGGGGGAATGCTCGATGTCAAGAATGGACCTGCATCGAAGTCAGCTGCGTCTGAGTAAAGAGCGGATAAACCTAACCATAATATCGGGTCTTATAACTCCCAAACCCTCGCTCGGGAGAAAAGCTATATACAGAGGTCACGAAAAAACATGGCATTTGTAAATAGATAGAAGAAGTAAAGAAGAAGTAAAACATACAGAGAGTAGGGCTGTTGGCGCTCCGTTCTCTCTGACTACCCCGCTAGGGATAAAGTGAGATGTAAAAAATAAAGAATAATGAAAAAAATAAATAAAAACAACTAAATAATATTAATAGAAATCGTTAAATTTTAGATATATTTTATTAACTCTAAATATAAAATTTAAGTTAAAGTAGCTTATTTTTGTACTGTTCTATATGCTAAAAATAGTAATATTATTTATAACGTTTCCATTACACTGAAACTAAATGCCATGTAAGTGATATAGCAAGAAGATTCAGAAGAATAAAATCTTAGAAAAATTCACGAACAAAATTTAGGTATTACGTAAATTTTTAGTCATAGCTGGTTTAAACATTAAAAATTCTTCACACAACCCATCAGTGAGTACTAGTACTATTAGAAATATGTCTAAGATTCAGGACTACAGCCTGAAATCAGACCCATTCGTCTACTCTAAAAGCTAATAATCATTGTCTTCGCCTACTTTTCTTCCAGCGTCATTGCCATCTTTTACAATTGTACTAGCAATGACGTCGCAACCAATGATGTTTTTACATAAAACACGTTGGAATTTTATGAAAAACTCATTCATGGTACGTGAAATTTGCTGGTTACAGATTTGTTCAAAATGTCAATATAAGTATATATTAACGATTGCCGAAACATTTTAAATCTATAAGTAGTAAATAAAGATATCAATGACGATTCATGTGCTAAAATTAGGAGAATCCAGTTTAAGAGGTATTTAAAAAATTGTTAAAGCATCCGTGGCGGCAGTTGCACCGTCGGAAATTAAAGCTCTGCATGCTAACATTATTATAAGCCAAAATAAACACTACGTTAGATAACGTATTTTCGTGGCAATATTTAAAACAAAAGCTCGCTCGATCAATGACGCTATTTTTATGAACTTTTTTTGCGATCGATTTTTGTGTAGCTACACCTAAATTATAAGCACGTTTTATTATTAAAAACTTTAAGTATGTACTTATTTCATTAAAAATAGCAAATAACATTAATATAGTTTATTCACGAATATTTTTGAAACGAAATAAGCTAAGAACACACCAAATCTCCACGTAAAATATTCAATTTTTTGAAGGTTTTTTCTTAAAATATATTTTTGTATATACTAAATCATCAAACTTGTCTAGACGCCTTGTTTATTATTTAGTTAAGTATTTAATACGATATTCATCTTATTAAAATTATTTACTATTAATGAGTAATCACAAGGAAATTAAAATTTGAGCGTTTTGGAGAACTGCCAGACACTTAAAAATAATAATAGAAAGCAAAAAGATTTTTTTTGAATTTCTTGTCTGTCTGTCTGTCTGTCGACATATTTTTGTCCACATTTTTCTCTGAAAGTACTGAACCGATTTACTTACTTGAAAATTTCACCAATTGCTTTGTTTTAACTCAACTTAACTACTAAAGTTTAGTTCATCAAAATCGGTTCATTAAAAAAAAAAGATATCGTCATTTGGAAGAAGTCGTAATTAATTCAACACAGAGATAAAGAACGATCTTGAAAGAAATATCAAGTAAATACAAAGATTTTTTGGTTGGTTCGTTCATATAATATATGTAACTAATTTTAATTTTAACGATTTCTATTAATATTCTTTAGTTGTTTTTATTTATTTTTTTCATTATTCTTTATTTTTTACATCTCACTTTATCCCTAGCGGGGTAGTCAGAGAGAACGGAGCGCCAACAGCCCTACTCTCTGTATGTTTTACTTCTTCTTTACTTCTTCTATCTATTTACAAATGCCATGTTTTTTCGTGACCTCTGTATATAGCTTTTCTCCCGAGCGAGGGTTTGGGAGTTATAAGACCCGATATTATGGTTAGGTTTATCCGCTCTTTACTCAGACGCAGCTGACTTCGATGCATGTCCATTCTTGACATCGAGCATTCCCCCAATATCGATGCGTCCCCTTTTTTGAACAGTTTATTTTAAATCTCAGTTACTATCTAGTTTTTATAGCTCTACACACTGCAGAGGTAAATTACGTTTCACTGGTTTTAAGAATTGGATTTACTTTCTTGTTAGACTTAAATATAGTTTTAATGGAAGCTTTTCTCTTAAAATGCCCTTAAAATGTTGCAATTCTGTCTGTTTCAAAAGTTGTTTTTCGTATGATAGAAGCCCCGGTTGTCTTTCTACTGAGGGTCTTCTGATAACGCTGGAGGGGAGTAGGCATCTTGCTCTGATGAAAGGCATTCTTCACCCATCAAAGCTCGTCACCTAGGTGTACAGCGTCACAGAATTGGTAGGCTCTTTGAAATAAAAATTTGCCAATGGTAGATAAACGTGGGTAAGATTCACTATTGAAGTATGTGAGTATGGTTTCTTTGTTAGCTAACTTAAGATCTTTCAGCCCACAAACAAAATGGTAAGAGTCCATGGCATGTTGAGTTTATACCTCGGCGTACCGATTTGGCTAACTATTGAAGATACAGTCAGTTTAGTCTTATTGTGTATTTTCGACAACCTATACAATTTAGGATATTTTACATAACTAGTTACGAGGGATTTAATGTTACATATCTTACGTTTCTTTCATTCTTCTTTTGCAACACCTACGTTTCGCTGCCGTATATCAGCGTCGTTCGTCAGCATTGCACAGTGTTACTAAACGTGCAACTATTCTGTTATTTCACGATCTCACTAATGCTAGATGCATTGGTGAGACAGTGAAAGCGCGCGTGAAGGCACTGCTAATTCTGTTATCGGCAGCAATAAGCTTGTGCGTCTTTTCTTCATTTCTTTCAAATGTAAGAATAGGCTCTGGTCTTTCTTTCCTTGGGAAGGAAATTTTCCCTCGCACGGCAATTTGTATCATAGACTTTACAACAAGAGAAGTCATTAAAGTATTGTACCGAGGTAGTCTCCCAAAACATCTTATACTTTTGTCAAATATTTTAAAAAAAAATCTTGGTTTAGGACCTCCTGCGACCTACTCACTGCTGTAAAATGTGTGGTAAATTAATAAACAACCTTAGGAATTACTAAAATTGCTCGTTAACATTTTATTTCTTTCTTTCTCAGAACTTTCACGCTTCATCTTTATCAGTACTTTCGTTTGGTGCCTTTGTAGCATATCCTTTTTCTTTTTTAAAGAGATTTATCTGAGGCCTTATGATCCAAACGGCCTTTTTTTCTCTACAGTGTCTTTTACTTTATCAACACATTTACCGTGCTTTTTACTATACCTCCTTATCATTTGCCACATATTTCTGTCGCTGCTTTTCTTATAGAATTTCCGTTTTCTGTTTCAAAGATGTCTCATATTTTGGAAGTACTTATTCCTCTTTGATCGATGGATCTTAAAACTTCCAGCTTCTTATGCGATAATTCGACTCCAAGTTTGGACGTCTCGTACCTCAAAATGAAACAGACTCCTTATTATAGCAACGATTACATATTGGTCTGTTCCCAAGATAGCATCCTAGGCACTCGTGTGTCCACAACTTAACCTTAAATATACTGATCCGCTAGGAATAAGTCAATCATACTTTTCACGGTGAGAATATAATAGAACGTGAAAATGGAATGATGATGAAGGAAAAGCAAAAAAGATTAATGAAGAAAAATTGAGCGGTAATAAAGATAGACCTTCGAAAATACAGCATCAAAGATAATGAAGGAGAAAAATCACGTAAAAAGCATGAGGACGCCCCAGATGGCATGTATGAAAAGTTGATGATAGAGGACGAGGTGAAAGAGGTATATAGAGACCGTAGCGTTTGGGGTACCGTTCTCTCTGACTTTCCCACTAGTATTACAGCGTGAAGCTAAATAAGTAAGTATTTAATTTCAATTATGTTGTAAAGAATCATTATTGGTACCAGCGCTGGAGAAAAATGATTTTTCTCCAGTTGCTTAATCATTATTCTACACTAATCGTCATTGTCCGATTTAACACATTTTTTAAAAATTCCATTTATAAAATAAATAGGGGTTGTTCATAGATGCCACTTCAATAAACGTGTATTATAATGTCCAAGCTTACATCTCACAGCAAAATTACGGCTTTACACGCTGGTTTTAAAAATTACACTTTTTTTGGTTAAAAATAACATTTTTAGGAGAACAGCCCAGTACCATATAATATTTTTTTTTTATAACTAGCAACAAAGTTTACAGCTGTCCTTGATAATAATTAATGCAAAAAATTGGTATATTCATATTTATTAAGGGTACAATTTATACGGTCATCAGAAATATTTTTAAGCCTAAGTACAAAATATAATAAATAATTCCAAAAAAATTAAGTTGACTATATAATAAAAAAATATTTGTAAAAACAAAAACCCCGACTGCATAAAACTAGAAGAAAATAAACAAGCCCAATAGTTTATTAGGATTAACAGTCGGGACCTCTTTAAATTATACGCCGTTCCTGGTAAAGATTTTATTGATTGAAGAATTACTTATAGGTCCCGACTGTAAATCCTAATAAACTATTGGGCTTGTTTATTTTCTTCTAGTTTTATGCAGTCGGGGTTTTTGTTTTTACAAATATATTTTTATTTTTCATTTTTTTGTTAGAATTTATTATGGTAATGATAATCATGATATACCTTTTTGAAATTCTGAAATTGAGCTCTTTAATTTGATACCCATATTGTAGTATTAGAAACGAAATTTTTTTTTTTCCCTTCGTCCAATGGCGTCCCACAGCCGCCATGATTATTTTTATTAACGTCACCTATCTAAGAACACTTGGGCTGCTAATACGAATCTAACGACACCTCAAATATGTAAATCCGTTCAGGGGCTCTGGAGATATGAGGTAATAAAGAATATTACATACATACAAGATACGCGCGAAAAACATAACCCTTCCTTAGCAGTCGGGAAAAAGTGTTCTTAAGTATATATTATGACCCGAAATAAATAAACCAACATTATAAACACACTTATTGTACAAATATTCTTTTTGTTTTCCAAAGCAGATATATGCTCACTAAAAAATATCTTACACAAAAATTTATATTATTATCAAAAACCTTACTCCAAATTAGTTTGGCGTCATCCAAATTAAATAAATTGTTCATTTGTAGCTCTGTTAATATTTTTTTTATTTGAAATGAAAATAAAACACATTTTCATTTATTACATGCACGCAGCGGTTGTGGGTTTGACTCGGGGGAATGAATTTTCATTTCTTCGCTCTGGCACCAAGGCAAAAGCCTGGCCTTGAGCTCCGCCTCTCATCTCTCTTTCATCACGCAATGCCTCGAAAATTTCACCGAAAAGTCGGGAACGGAGTACGGAATATTAACAGTAGGTTCCCTTTGCCTACTCTGCTATATGCGGGATACAGGGTGAAGCTGATTTTTATATTAAGATTGACATACCTATACTATTTAGTCATATTATCAAATTTAATTAATTTCATATAACAATTAACAAGTGATGTAGGTATGTTTAGAAACCCCCAGTGTATCATTTGGTATTTTAAAAATGTTCTAGCGATCGTTAGTTTTTTTAGCTCATCAAAAATAACTAAATTAAAAATCGTGATATACAATATTGGTAACATCTAATTAGTAACAATATATGATATTTGGTATGAAATGAATTTTAAATGCGTCCATATGTTTTTATGGCAGTCAATAATAAGAAAAATTCCATTTATTGACTAACATTTTACGAAACATAATTTGGCGACCATTTATCCATTTTGGTAAAAGTTTCGAATTTTATTGGTAGTAAAATAGGTACAATTTTGGGCGGCGTATAAACACAAGCCATTTATTAATATGAACTACCCCTTGACTTTCTAATTCTATACTGTCTGTGTCTGTACAGTGTACAAGGACATCTCTACTTTCTATAGTAATTAATGATAGCTAATAACTTGAAAAGTTAGCGACCAAAATTTGATTTCAGAATTCATATTATAAATTTAAGGTGAATTAATGAAAATAACTGGAAATGGTAAATATACAGATGACAAAATATTTTAATAGATATAAAATGTTTGCTCGTCGTAATTATAGTGTGTTATTTAATTTTATTCTATTAAAATGTGTCTCAACTTTGAGAAGAAGTTAGCTTTTGAGTGTTTTTACTTGTCAAGTATTTAAAAATTATTATTGAAAATGAAGAAAATAATTAGTGTCTATGGTACCGTAAAACGGGATGAATAGAAACATTTATAAATTTTAATTTTTAAGTTAAAATGTTTCTGGCTTTAAATATGAAAACAATCTCTGTTTTATATAATCTCTTTTTTATATCTGTATTATTGTATTCGTTTCTTTTTAATTACTACTTTCCGTTTTTTTAACTTCATTTATTTTTCTCATTATTCTTTTCATTTATTATACAATGTGTAATTGTAGAAAAATTTAAATGTAATTATAAAAATGTTTTCATGGGTATCCACAGATTTAAATCGTAATTTTATTAATTCATCTATATATAAAAACGTAAAACAAAAACTTTGGATCTCTTTTTAAGAAAATTGCGTGAGCGAAGGAGTAAGATAAAATTATAAGTAAGATAAATGCAGAAAGTTAATAGTTTCCAATAACAATTCTTATAAAGTCATTAAATCAATGAATAAAACATTACACAATAGTGGCACACATTAAACGTTGCTATGGTAACACCAAAGCGTATTATTGTACGGGTCAATGGGTTTTCTTTTTATTATATTTTTATAACTTGATCCTAATTAATCACCGAATAATGAAAGTAGTTTTTTGTCACTGAACACACACAAGTTTTATAATATAATAAATGTATAACTTTTCTATAGCATAAATTAATGCAATTCAACTGACGATATTCAAACGCCTTTCCCTAACTGTATTTCAGAGTTTATTATTATTATCAAAATATCGCAAAATGTATTTGCGTCAGAGATTTCCAAGACACACTGCTCTGTAGTCATCTGTCTGTGAAGGAGAGATGAAGAAGCTGCTTCCAGGAGTTGCTGAACACACAGCATTCGTGCAGTCTTCATCATGATCCACCGGTTTACCTTGGACGTATTGCCCTAATAACCCTTGACACAACCTGTAATTACCACATTCTGATCGAGGCGAAGAAATCGTTTGGGCTGTCTTGGTGCACTCACTGCTCATGCTTACTGACATTTTAAGGTGTCTTGAACTATATTGTGAATACTGGAAAGATGCCACACCATTGATGGCTTAGCTTCATTACCCCTATTCACGAGGGATGTGTTAAAGATTTTTACTCTTCCCTCTGACGTGATAAGTTTTTATTCAGCTGTAGCAATTTATTTAATAATTTTAATAAAACCATTGCAATAAGCAACTTATCTAAAAGTATGAATAACTTTTAAACTATCCGATATTACTCTACATTCTATTTTTAAATTTCGATTTATATAATAGGTTGGGGCTAAAGTATTTTCTTATTTTAAATATATTATTAGTAATCAAACCTCTTTGACTGTACTGCATGTAACTGGCTTGTTTTAATATCATTAAATAGGACACTCTGAAGATGCAATAAATAAAAAAAAACCCGTTCCCGACATTTATCAATCGTTTTTCAAGCAAGCAAAATTAACGTATGTGACGAAGAAATTCGGTACATTTTAACGTTTTATTACAAAAATGGTAAACATGCGACGAACGCCGCGAATAAAATTTGTGCGGTTTACGGATCTAATTTAACATGTTTCCAATTGCGATTCTTTGTTAAAACGTAACAATTCCGAACCATTTCTTAAACAGTTGATTACGAGTGATGAAAAATGGGTGACTTACGATAAGAATGTGCGAAAAAGATCATGGTCGAAGCATGGACAAGCCCCAAAGACGGTGGCAAAGCAAGGCCTGACCCCGAACAAGTGATGCCATGTATATGGTTGTATATGGTGGGATTGGAAAGGAATCGTCCGCTTTTGCCACTGGGGTAAATTATCAATTTTGACCTCTACTGTCAGCAATTATTACAATTAGACTAGTAACGTGTAAAAAAATCTTAAATCGCGTAGGCTATGGAAATTATTGACAATAGAGCAAAGTGATATACTACAATTTTATAGAAGACATCAATATCTACAAAATGTTCACCATGTGTAACTGTTACAGTTATGCCACAGTAACCTCATTTTCGAAGGAAAATGTGGAAACTAATTAGAACAGAGCCGCCATTAATAAATTTTACCCCGAAAAACAACATTTGCATGAACATATTTGATCAAAGTTATAGTCGGGGTGGACTCCCCAAAACATCACTATTTACGCTAAAATGAGGAGGCTATTTATATACTATCAAGTTATTCAGGTAAACTGATGATTGTTCTGACGGTTAAATTGTGGCTTTAACCTTGCGCATATTAACCTGTATATTATGTAAAGATTAATAAATAAACGGAATAACAATGTAGCTATTACTTTGATAATGAAGATGTTAAAACTAATATCAATAACTTTAATTTTTAAACAACTTCAAGACGAGCTCAATGTTCTTTACAAAAATTTACAAATAAATTGCAAACACTTATGTAAATATGCAAAAAAGACGATTTAAATGTAGTCAATTCTGTAGTAAGTTTTTTAATAAGAAGAATAACAATTTTTACTGTTGATGAAACTCTCAAACATCTATTCTATACTAATACTAGTTCTTAAAGTTACTCCTGGATAAAATCGCCAGTAATTAATTTTCGCAGTACTTGATTTTTTTTATTTCTATTTTCTTTATTTCCAAAATTTATAAGCCGATAGTTTTGAAATATTACATTATACTGAAGTCTACTATTGAGCTTGAGCGCCGACTCAACAATCGTGCTGTTTTCTTCAAGATTTAGATTTTTTCCAAAAATTTACAAATTTTCAAATATCTATCGCATCACTGAAAATAGGCTAATATACATGGAGGTGAAATGGATAGCTACGGAGGTCCTCTACCCATAGACAACCGTTGATCTTTCGATCACGTTACATCCTGTATATAAGTGAAAACTTGAGCACTATTGGTATGGACTTGTGGAGGACACTACAGAATAGGCGGTGAAATAAAAACCAAGTTTTATGCACATTATCTATATTATGGACAATATTAATAAACTATTAGCATAATGTTGATTTTGACAAATAAAAAAAATATGTATGTAATAGTTACAGTGCAGTGCCTTAAATAATTTTATAACTAATGAGATTGAGAAACATTAATAGTGGCCCATACACTTTCAAGTTTCGTGGCCGGAAGAGTGATCTTTGCTTCAGGTTGATTTTTATTAGGGGAATTGGCAGCAGATCTGAAAAATGCAGATTATAATCATTATTATAAAACAGTTGAAATTAAGAAATGTGATATTACTATTTAAAGAGAAAATATATTATAGAAAAGTATTTTAGTAGTGAGAAAAGATATTTAAAACAAGATGCCGAGATGTACGTTGTACGCTCATTCTTAGATCACGTTTACTGCGATCTCATATTGGGGGTATCGAACTACTTCAACGGCCTCATAACACAAAAAGGTCAAACTGTGATTGTGAAACATGTATTATGATTGTAATATATTAACTATTTTATTTCTTCTTACTACACAAGATGATGCTTGTAGATAAATAAAGAGTTATATAATGTTTGTCTTTTATGGTTGAAATTTGAAAACTTTTTCACCTGTACTGTTCACAAAAAAAAAAAAAAAATAAACAGCGTGAAGCTAAAAAAAAAAAACATTCAACCATATCATATATAACTTTTATCGAATATTGTAAATTTGTTCCTTCACATGTCTCTAGTCTTTACTCTTCAGAGCTTAAGTAGGAATATATTGTTATTTTTTCTTGATTATTTTTATTTTCTCAATCTTTATAAGCATCGTCTTTATTCACAAGAGGTTTTTAATGATAATCATACTTACTGCTGCAATTCCCCATTGAATGTAAAAGCATCATTGATTTTCTTTACGTTATGAGGAGAGTAACGGTTGTAGAAGCCCCAGATGCTGTTCATCAATTTGCTGTTATATTTCAACGGGGTTAGCTCCATCACTGTAATATAAAAAACCGTTGTGTTATTTGTTTGATGATTATTTTATTTTATAAATTATGTGTTGCTAAGAAATATTATACGCCTGTAATAAATAATAAGCAATTTGCTTACTAGTGAAAAATATTTACATTATATTATTATTTAGACATTTTATTATAGTTTTGTTATCTTACATTTTGTGTGAAAGTATTGCGGTGGTTCTGTATTCTTCTTTATATTGGAAATTTTCATATCACGCTGGGTTTCTCGAATGCGACCCGCCGAAAACGCCGAAGGAGGAATTGATGCCATATTTCTTTTACAGGCTAAAGTTAACATACATTTAAGAATTATTATTTAGGGTAATGTTAGTGAAGCTTATGTCTAAAATATACTTATCTTATTATGTATTAAATGCATTAGTTAAATTTATCTTAAATCATATATTTTATCAGGTCAATGATATCTGCCATCTTATGCACCAATAATTCCAAAGTTATGAAATATTTTTTAAATACGACATAATTGCAAAATAAAAAAAAAAAATAATCAGTGCCCTTACCTTTACACACTTTGAAAAAGGTGCCTTTTGGGGCAACGTTTACAAAGCCTCCAATAGGGCTTGGATGGAGACCAATGTAAGAGTAGAAATGGGACGCTGTACCGAGCACCATGAAACCTTAGAAATATAAAAAACTAATAAAAAGAAAGTATGAAGAAAAAGAAAGTTCGTGACAAGATACCGAAGCGAGCGGAGCAATGCGTGTCTGAGATAGCACTGTTCAAAATGGCTGCGAAATACTGACCCCCGCGGTGTTATCGTCGTCTACTCCTCACGGGTCACGCCGAGATAACGTTAAATTTACTTAAAACATAATATAATAATGTTTAACTTTATTACAAATATTTACCTATGTTTTAATATTTTGTGAAACTGTGAAAAACAAAATGTAAAGTTTATTTATTTTATGAAGAAATTTCAAGTAATTTGTGTAGGTGCAGAGTACGCTGTAAGGTATAAGATATCAAATCTAAAACAAAAAAAACTTATATTAGTATATTTGTAGGTTATAACTAAATAAAATAGTACATAGAGCTCTGTTTTAACCAAGCGCTCGATACAATGCGATATTCGGAACGCGGAAATAAGAAAACTATACATATATTGGTTTATGATAAGGTTCCTTTACCCACACTTGTGAAAGAATGACAAAGATAAGAAACAGAAAACTCGAACTTTGCTATTGACAATTTTAGATTTTTTTCTTACAGACAAATATATTATACTAAATCACTTAAATTAAATTTATAGTAAATATTTTATTTACGCTGAATCCCGCATATATGTAGGCAGTCAGAGAGAATGTACTAGAGCCACTAAACAATATTTTAGTGATGAAAAATAATTGACATTCCTTCTCACATCAGAACATTTGGCTTTTGGAAGGTCTATTTTAAGTCTCCACCAAACAGCTAGCATTCTTGCGCTCCATTTTTCTCGACAGTGCTTCTCTATTAAGGAAAATTCCTGATGAAATCTCTCGCCTTGTTCGTCACTCACAGCAGCCAAATTTACCAGAAAGAAATCCAGATGAGGTCCAGCATATGTATTTTTAAGGATGCATTATACCCCAACGTTTGATTTGACAAATATTCCCTTTTTAATTTTTGCTTCGTCGAGTTTGGGGAATTTCTCTTTCAGATATACAAGTCCACTGTCATCTCTAGGCATAGCTTTTACAACATTTTTTATCAGGCGGAGCTTCATGTGTAATAGTGGAATGCGGATTAAATTATGTTATCAGAAGTCATCAGGGCTAAAGGATCATTTTAAGCCTTTTTATGGCCTGAAGTGAGTGATTTATGCTTAGGCCACATTTTCTTTGTATAGTGATGTTTTTGTCCCTACTGTCCTATTCGCAAATGAAACAGCAAAATTTTGTGTAACCAAGTTGTAGTCCAAGCAAAAGTACAATGACTTTAAAATCGCCACAAATTTTCCAAGCGTGTTTACTCTTTCATATCAGAACGATGAGCAACCGGCACTGAAGAAAGAACAATCGGCTGTGGTTTGGATCATACTCAAAATATAAAAAAACTCATTCAAAACTTGGGTCATCTTCAGATACTTTATCGTGCTGACTTTAGAACAAGTTTCGGAGTATAATCTTGAATTTCTGATCGGTTCGGAGGACGTTCGGAGGCTTTGGTCTGTTGGCCGCAGACAAGTTAGTATACTGGGTAGTGTGTTTTGATTTGGTTGTAATGCCTTTTGTTTGAGCAAACAAAAATAATAAACACTTACACGATCCTTTGATTCGGTCCAAATCTCTATCGTCTGGAATCTTGGTTAGCCCTACCTAATAGTAGTCTCACACAGGTAACACAACAATTACGTGGAACTCAGGATTTCTTTTGATTCTTCACTGGAAATCAAAAATAGTTTAAATAGCACTGTTCAATTAATGACGTAAAATTTCGACGCTGAAATGTAAAAAATATTTCTTTACACACATAACCTGTCGCGGTCGTTAGAACACTTTTGTAGCATGTATTACGATGTAACAAACGTATACAGATATATGACGTAAGTTAGTCGAATGTAACAAAACGTGCTGTATTTTAGCTTTGATTAGATATGTTCGTGAAAATGTTGTTTTTTAAATTTTTCGGGGCAAATTTTGTTTTAAGTAAAAATTCTGGGGTGAGCACTAGACTATTTTGGAGTGAGCGTGGACCACCCGGGTGGGTGAAACCTACGTTAAGACACTCCGTTCCCCACTTTCCACTGAATTCTGGAGGCATTGCGTGTCAAGTTGGGGAATTCAACGCTGCACTGCACAAAGCAATCGACACCAGAGCGAAGAAATGAAAATATAAATTCTAATAAATATTTCATTTCTTCGACTGGGGATCGAACCCACAATCAGTCGATTTTACAGTCACACTTTATGCCCCTGAGCCACGACTGGCCTCAGAGTATTTATTTAGTTGCCACAAAAAAAATGCTTTTATTTGTGTAATAATTGTAATTAATTGAAATTATTATATGACCGGTGACTGAACTTTATCGGCAGAAAGGTACATTTGCATTGACTTAATCAGCAATAATTTCTATTCCAGGGAATATAATAGTAAATTAGTTATATTATGAACATAATTTCTTGATCTTTTTCTAATGAAAATAACTTAAAGTTATTTTTAACTCTCGCTACCATTGTAAACGTGTTACAGTTGTGGGTTTGATACCCACTTGAGGAAGTTAAGTATTAGGACTTTGAATAAGTTCCCGTTGTTTTTTTTTTGTTTAAAAAAAATATTTAAAATATAATGCTTACAATGACATAGAGTGTTGTCCATCATTAGAGACCACTTTCACCCATCTCTCTGGTAGCAATTGAATCCCCCGTCGGAAAAACGACTCATCTTTCGAGGCAATCCAGGAATCAAGCCATTTTTCGGCTTCTTCAAAAGAATGGAAGCGCTGCTCGCTTAAACCGTGCGCCATCGACCGAAACAAGTGGTAATCGGAGGGGGCTACGTCCGGTGAATACGGCGAGTGGGGTAGAACTTCCCATTGAAGTGTTTCCAGGTAAGTTTTGACTGGTTTTGCCACATGTGGCCGAGCATTATCATGTAATAAAATCACTTTGTCGTGTCTCTGCTAGTATAGTGGCCGATTTTCTTTCAGAGCGCGACTCAAACGCATCAACTGAAGTCGATAGCGAGCTCCCGTGATAGTTTCATTAGGTTTAAGCAGCCCATAATAAATTACGCCCTGCTGATCCCACCAAATGTAGAGAAGAAGCTTAGAACTATGGATATTTGGTTTTGGCGACGATGTTGATGCGTGACCCGGCATGCCCCACGATTTTTTTCGCTTTGAATTGTCGTAGTGAATCCACTTTTCATCCCTAGTGACGATACGGTGCAGAAAACCTTTTCTCTTTTGCCGTTGAAGCAACAATTCACACATGAGAAAACGTCGTTCTACGTCTCTCGGCTTCAACTCATACGGCACCCAATGCCCTTGCTTTTGGTTTTTGCTTTTTAAAAGTTTTGAAACTGTTGACGCATCTACTTGTAACGTTTTCCCGAGCTCTACTAACGTCTGACATGGATCTTCTTCAAGCAATGCCTCCAATTCTTTGTCTTCAAATTTTATCGGTGCTCCAGAACGCTCTTTGTCTTCAAGGTTAAAATCATTACTTTTGAAGCGCCTAAACCAGTCTCTGCACGTTGTATTCGACAAAGCATTGTCACCATATGTCTCAACGAGAATTCTGTGTGCTTCTGCTGCAGATTTTTTCTGAATAAAGCAGTGCAATAAAATTCCCCGCAAAAACCCTTTTTTTGGCACAAAAGTACACATTTTCACAAAGGGACAATAAATATGTAGTTGTCATTGTAGTAAACGCTATTCTACTATAATTTGAGGTTACATATTACAACTACTTTGGTGATTCGTTACCCTACGAAATTCCATGCACAGAGTGCCGCAACGCCATCTTTCAAAAAGCAGCGAGAACTTATTAAACGTCCTAATATTTTTTTTTTCATTTCCTCGCTCGAGTGCGACCGGGCCTCTGACTCGTGCTTTGTTGTTACCTATAAGGACACGCAACTCGCAATTCGACACGCAATGCCTACAGAATTTTGTGGAGAATTGAGAACGGAATTATCTTTCACTAGGTTGCCAGATTCCCTCTTCTAAATATAGTATTTGTCTCTTTTAAAATTTTATAAATTATTGTAATGTAATAAATTGTATATAAATTAATTTTAGCATAAAAAATTAAACAAATAAGCGTATAGTAATTAAATAAAATGTAATTTCTAGATAGTAAGATTTCAAATCAGGTTCTCGCTGTATCCCGCACACGGCAGGGTAGGCAAAGGGAACCTAGTGTTACGACATTATATTTCCCACTTTCCACCGTATTCTGGAGGCACTACGTGTCAAGTGGCGGAACTCAACGCCGCGCTTTGCCTCGACATCAGAGTGAAGAAATGGAAATGTAAATTTAAGTAAATATTCACTTCCTCATAATTGTTTAATTTCCTCGAGTGGAGAACGAACCCACAACCAGTCGAGGTTATAGTCACACTTTGTGCCCCTGCACCACGACAGTAAAATTAACTTCAAAACACGTAAAAACTATATTTTTTTAAAATATCACATGACAACAGTTGTTTATTATCATTTGAGGTCAATTTTAATTAAACTAATTTATTTAAAACTAGCGGCCCGCCCACGGCTTCGCCCGCTTAAAATACATGATTATTGATTTAATAAGGAGAATTGATTGACAACTCTAATGACTTCTAACATAATTTTGTATTACTTTAATCTGTAATATTCTAATATGATTTGTTTACGACATTATCGTAACTTCTATAAGAATTTTTGATTTAATTTTGATTATTTCGAACTAAAAAATATGACCAATGTTGATATTTGATATTCATAAAATATACATGCTAATTATTTATTATATGTATATATTTTTGTTACATTACGTTCTTTAACCTATGTTTTGTTTTAAAGCTCTGTTAAATGTGCTGATGTCAGTTAATAATTTAATGTACTGCTTCAGAAACAGCCTTAAATGTAAAATTATGGATTTGGGTAAGGATTCATAATATTTTTTGTAAAATAACTGTAATGTTTGCATATTAACTCCTCTACAGTTTTTAAATTAGTTACACATATTATTAGCTAAATGTACAATTGGTAAATATGTAGTTATTACAGAGTACACGTAGAAACGATGTTTTTAGGCATTTTTATATAGATTTATTTCAAACTAAAAAACGAACCAAAAAATCTATGTGTTTGCTTGATATCTTTTTGAAGATCAAATCGTTCTTTATCTCTGTGTTAAATTAATTACGATTTCAATTTTGTTTAATTTATTGTATAAAATATTGTATAATAGTGCTTCAAAAATATATATTTTTATCAACAATCATATAACCCAGACGTTTCGAACGTCATTCTTTAGCCAGGGTCATACCAGCGCGATTTCTATATAACATTCGCTGGCAAGCTAATGCCTTGAGTTCATTCAAATGACGATAACTTTTTTTTTAATGAACCGATTTTGATGAACCAAACTTTAGAACCTAAGTTGAGTTAAAACAAAGCAATTGGTGAAATTTTCAAGTAAATCGGTTCAGTAGTTTCAGAGAAAAATGCGGACAACAATATGTCGACAGACAGACAGACAGACAGACAGACAGACAGACAGACAGACAGACAGACAGACAGACAAGAAATTCAAAAAAAATCTTTTTGCTTTCTATTAGTCTTTTTAAGTGTCCCTCTATCCATTTCAGTCAAAATTACTAAATGTACAGACAAAATATTTTTACTGTCTTATTATATATAGAGATAACAATAAATATTAACAGTTACTGTTATAATTATCATACCTACTCGATTATAAAAAAAGTGTTTACAGATGATAACTGTCATATTGTCACTTCAAGTCGTCATGTTCTATCGTGGCCTCATTTATATCCCGGGAAAAAAATATTTTATGCATGTTTACGACTCTAACGTCCTAACGTTTTTGCTTCTTAGCGGGGAAATTATGATCTTTTGTTTTTTAGTATTTTATCACAATGATTAAACTATTATATTATATATATGTAGATTGGGAAATGGGAATGTAAACTGAATTCTAATTAAATATTTAAAGCAAATCAGTTCAAAACCAATTAAATGGTTTTATTTCGTATATTTTTTTCTGCAAGACAAAGCGCGGCATTGAGTTCCACCGCTCAATAAGCAATGTCAAAAGATCGGCGGAAAGGTGGTGAAAAGGGTTAAGACTTAGTTAAGTATTACTACTTACACTAAAGCACTTCCTTCCTTCCTCGCTATGTGTCATAAGCATGAAGCTTTTTTTTATATTGCTTCAGAAAAATATAATTCTGTTATATTTCTTTTACATAATTATATTTTTAGGAAACAAAACTGGTGAATATTAAAAATTACCTGAACTTACTCAGGATAGCGCCGACTACATTGAATTTGTCAGCTTATTTTTTAAATTCTTATAAACATCTTTCTAGACTCTCTCCAAGTCCTCAGTTGTTTCAAATTGACATTGATTTGAATTATATTCGAGCGTCGATCGATGAAGTCGAATAAACGTTTAAATATCTGGACCCTAATATAACAACATACATAAATTATTGATATTTAAATTGTTTTTGACGTCAAGTACAGCTCTGCGTCAGAGCGAGTGTAAGTAGGTCTAATTCGTCATGTATTGTCTAAGCGTCATGCATTTTAACATCAATTGCATCAGATTAAAATAAAGAGAAATTATTAGAAAATAAATATATTTACTACAATAATCAATAATTATTTATTACTGTTTCTCGTTGTTTACATATATTAGCTTTCTTTGTTTATTTCATTTTATGTTGGAATAGTATTGACGCCATTGTGATGCAATTACAAATTTTCCATTGATATAAGATATTCTTATGTCATGTGTTTTGCATTTGGTCACAATTTCGTTAGACTAAATCAAAGATTCTAAGACGTTTTATTTTAAAAAGACGATAAAGGTTTTTTTAATGGGAACCCAAAATAAAACACTATAGATAAATTTACGTGTATATTTTATTTAACATATTTCGGCTCTTAAGTCTACACAAATTGTACAACAGGATCATAAGTAATATCTTTGTAATATTCTATTAACAAAAAAATATTACAATTTCAAGCGTCGTTTCACAATTAAACCAATGGCTCATATTGCAATAAAATTGATATAATAATATGAAAATTTGAAAAAAAAAAAAAATTATAGTAAGAGGGGTACATATTCAATCTATTTAAGTACCTTGGTGCTGACATAAAATCATTAAAACATTAAAAGTACAATTAAAATGCTGCTCATTGAAAAATATTTACAATTCTTAGTTATATAAATAAAAAAAATTGTATATTTCATTCCAAATAGTAGTATATTGGGAACTAATAAATCTCGATGCATTCGGCTTACGTATGTCGTATAATACATAAATTGTATACAAATATATGCATTAACAAAAAAAAATATATAGTGTTACGCTTACACGCTACTAAAATAAAATAAATAATGAAATAAATTATGGCGTGAATGTTACTTGGGCCGAGATGTGATGGAAAATACTGCCTCGCTCAGTCAGCACCCACTCCTGGAGATTAATCCTATGAATATACATTTAAAAATATATTAATATTTTTTTAAGCCTGCGCATAGCAGGATAGGCGGAGGGAACCTCGGAACTTAATGTTAAGACACTTCCGTTCTCCACTTTCCGCGGAACTCAACGGCATGCTTTGACTTGTTACCAGAAGAAGGAAATAAAAATATTAATTACTTCCTTTCTCCGAGTGGAAATCGAACCAACAACCGACGCGCTTACAGTAGCATGCCTGACCCTGCGCCACGACAACCTCTAATAATTAATAAATGCATAAAGATAAAAAAAAAGATCCAATGACACGAAGAAATAGTATAATAATCATTCATTTTTTTTTTGCTTTGTAATGTGTAAGTAATACATTGTAGATACGTAAATCCAAATCTTTGTATAATTTTAAATAGAACTTAGTTATAAGTCAAAAAGATAGCTTTAAGTATAAGGTTTATATTTAATTTTGTTAAGGCCATCGCGGTGAGTAAACTGAAGTTGAATCTGTTGTGGGTTTAATCTCCACTCGCAGAAATAACAGTACTTACTGTTTGGTTCTGATATTAGAAGCGGGGGAATGTAGTGTCTTAATTCTAGATTCCCTTTGTATATTCAGGTATGCGGAAAATCTTGAAACTTATTTTTTTTTTCATTTTACGCTTTATTCTGTATGAAGTAACGATGACAGTCAATATAGAGGCTTAAGACTGTTAACTGTCTGACTGAAATTCAGGTTTAAATATTATTTTCATAAACATTTTTTTAAATATTTTAATATATGGGACTGTATGGCGCAGGGGCACAAACGTGTGAGTGTAAACGCTAGAACTTAAATCGAACCCACTATGGGTTCGATTTAAATTTGGGGAAATGAAATATTTAATATTTTCATTTCTTCGATCTGGTGTAGAGGCAAAGATAGTGTTGAGTTTAGTCGCTCAACACGCAATGCCTTCAGAAAATGTCTAAACACTACCTCTGCCTATATATATACATATACACACCGCGTACCGTGCCGTGTCCCGGGCTAGTAGGTGCGTATGACGGGCGGCACGGTGTGGCACTCGGCCGCGTCCAGCGTGCGGTCGATGACGGCGCGGTACGACAGCGCGGTGGCGCCGCTCGCCACGTCCGTCGCCGACAGCGTGTGCTTGCGCCAGTGCTGCGCGAACGGCAGCTTGCTCTGCAATGACATATAGCCGCATTTGAAGATCACTAAATATTATATCATGTGCTAGATCCCAATCATATACTCCGGTCCCATATTTTCATATTTTCGCAACGGCGGAACTCAACGCTGCTGTTTGCTACATTCAAACTACAAATTTTATGTCTTTGAGAGTGAAAAACTATTTGCGAAATAAAATGATTGAAGATAAAAAACATAGTCTGTGTATTTAAGTAAT
Source organism: Heliconius himera (assembly GCA_021202915.1). Classification (NCBI taxonomy): domain Eukaryota; kingdom Metazoa; phylum Arthropoda; class Insecta; order Lepidoptera; family Nymphalidae; genus Heliconius; species Heliconius himera. The sequence goes on from JAJHJA010000227.1 coordinate 144,987, forward strand.
TTACATTATATCCAAATATGTAACAGATAGTTATTTAAAAGTTCATATCCTATTATATAAATTCTAAAGTAACTCGTATCTGTCTGTCTGTCTGTGTCGCAATCACGGCCAAACCGCTGATCCGATTGTAATAAAATTTCATCTTTTTTCCTCAAAATTGTAATATTCTCGATATATAAACATCTTTCATGTATATTAAAACATCTTTCAATTTAACATGCAATTTATTATGCCATGTTAATAACAACCGTTGCCAAGCAACAAGGAATTTTGTTGCTTTAAGAAAAGGTCGCCCAATGGGCTTTCTGAACTCTTACATAGCGTACTCTGATTCAACTTTATAAGAAAAGAGAAAGAAAAACATTGTATTACAAAAATATTGTTCTTTAAGAAATGTATTAACAGTCCGCGATGTTATATATTTATCTCTGAAATTTGAGCCACAGTAACCATTTAATATATTTAATTTAAATTCAAATTTATCAGATTATTGTTAATGTATTTTATATAATTTGGTATTCTTCCTTGTGAAAATAAATATAATAGGCACCTTTAGCATTTCATCTAGATTAAATAAATACTTGAGGAAATATCAGTGATTCAAAATGACCTCTTTGGTGACGTTTACTTATTATTTTTGTTCATTTTAATTAGTTAGGTATTTATTTTAATATTAAGATTTTCCTTTAGTTAGGTTCACTTATTTTTATTGTTCATTTCAATTACTCAGGATTTTTTCTAATAATAAGATTTTTTTACCATATTAATCTTGTTCGGCTTATTTTAATTATTTAGACTTATATTTTCTTACTAATCCTAATGAAACTGAATTCAATAATTTCATAATTTCATAAATATTCGTATAATTCAAGCGGACGAAGCCACGCGGGTCCGCTAGTATGTATATATAATTCTAAAAATACCTGTCCATCCAAAGGCTTAGAATAATCGTATTCATCTCTCCTGGTCTTGAAGTCCTCTCTGGCGTGAGCTCCCCTAGATTCCTCTCGGGCGAGTGCCCCTTCTACTATTTGCACTGAATTGATTAGAAGGTTCTGGAGCTCCAAGGTCTCTACGAGGTCACTGTTCCATATCAGTGATCTATCCGATACTTTGACGTCCTTCATTTGCTTGTAAATCTCGTGGATTTGTTGTTGACCTGTTGAATTAATTATTTATTTATTTTTAAATTGTTTGGTTCATATAGCAGAGTAGGCACCAAGTTTTGAGACACTGTGTATTAAGTGGCAGTTATACCAGCGAATCATTCACCCAAGTAGAAATTGAACCCACAACGGTCGCCTTTATAGTCAGACGATTTCACACTGAGTCACGACAGCCCAAAAATCATTTACGATATAAATAAATATTGTGTTTTAATTGCAGCTAATGAAAATAAATATTTATTAGATGCGATATTTAAGACAGCCGCTTAAGGTGTTTATAGTAAACAATACTATCAAATAAAATAAACATATTGGATGTAAGCGCGGTGGCTGTGGATTCGAACACTATGCAATGATTGCATTTAAAATGTCTTCAATTTCCTATTCTAATAGACGTGGTGCTGAGTTCTACGACTCAGCATGGAAAGTGAAGAGAATAGTGTCTTAATACAGCGTGGTTCCGAACGCACCAGCCAAATAACGAGCAAAAACTCAATATGAAAAAGTAAACGTATTTTCAACAAATTCTCCTTCCCTAAAACTAACAGGCGCGCTGTTAATTAACAATTAAACAAAACACGAATTAGATAACCTAGGGACTTTTCTTATATAATCTATGCTAAATATGTTCATATTATGCAAAAGTGAACGGAACACTTGGAAATGGCCTTTATTAACCTTTGTTTTACTTCAAACATGTACATAAATATAATTTTGTTATTTAATATAAATATTATAATTAGCGCATTCACATGCATAAAAGACAAAAGTAATTTAAAAAACTATAATAATAAAGCTGTATGGGACTGGTGACCCCATGGACCTGAGTCCTCTGGAGAGGAATTGTAATCTATCCATCGCCTCCGTCTTGCCTATGTTGGCGGGTAGAGTTGAGCGCTAGATCTATATATGCTTGAAAGGTGAAAATGTCTTCAATCTACATATAGTTATTTCAATCTGCATCATGATATCAAATAGATTAGATTGCATATACATGAATCATTGCTGTTCCGTTGCAAACGGGACGGTGCACTAATTTTTAAATTGTAATGTTTTAATGTATTTTTTTTAAATTCGATGTAATAATAACTAACCTAGTCTGTAAGAAATATTATTTACTAACCATAATGAGTCACTGGTCACTTGAATAAAGTATATTATTATTATTACTATAGTAGCGGGGAAATCCGATCACGAGCTTTTTGTCATGGTGAATACGGTGCAAACGATGATGGTGCTCCCATTTAGTGGGAAGCATGTCACATACGTCAACTTAAGACTATAGAAAAGGTGGATGTTCGTTAGTCCGCCCGGTAACCACTCCATCCAAATTTCATTCCATAGTCCCTATTTAGTTTTCAGATTTTCCAAAGTTCCTACGTGAAAATCCGGTGACTATCTCTGAGCAATTGCCTGTGCTTACTCAGAGATATTTTTAAAACTTTTAAGTGTTATTCTACACTTAAGAAAGAAAAATACTAATAAGTATTTGGAAACCTTCCGTCCGTCCGTCTTGGAAGGTTTCCAAAGAGGTGCGGGTTCAAATTTCCCTACGTTAAAATCTTTATACGTTTTCCTAATAAGTATTATACTCAGAGATAGATCCCCCAGTTAATGTGTCACAGGAAAACCTTTATATATTATCTAATAGACCTGTACGTGCTGGACGTGTGCCACAAGCACCGCAAGCCTTCCGAAAGACCGTATTTCCTTCCGTTTGAACCGTCCTTTGAACTCGAGATTCTTTAGGAAAGTGTAACATATTTAAAAACTAATAATATCTCTGGTGCTGAGTTTAGCGATGCAACCCTCAATCTTTCATATTCGGAAAACACATGTATCACTAGGTTTTTTCTCCCTACTTTTTATGCGGAATAAACGTGAAACTGATATTTTTATGTATAATATAACATTATTGTATAAATTTACCTTCTTCAAGAGTACTCTTCTGTCTGAACACAGCTGCATTTTTTTGCATGCATTTCTGCATGCGCAGGCGCAGGTCGGCCGTTGATATGCTGCCGTCGGCGTATCTTACTTTGTCCAAGTTTGCAATGCTTTCTTGTCCAGTCGACTGTATTCAATAGGATAATAATAATATTGTTATTATATATTTAACTTATGTAATATTAAAACTAAAACTAAGCAAAATAATCTCTAGAAAAATTATATATAACAATGTACTTATAATGTGCATATATCTTCGCACTCTGTTTAGGAAAACCTACCAATATAGAACTAAATTCATGTAGCGAAAAGTCCTAGGAGTAGATTTTAGTATATTTTTTGCAGTACTTAATTGTAATAAAATAATAGTTTTAAAGTTAACACATTTTTATCATTTTACGCTATGGGATATAGCGGTAAGCAGAGGGAACCTAATGTTAAGACAATCCGTTCACCACTTTCTGCCGAATTTTGGAGGCATTGCGTGTTGAGTGGCAGAACTCAACGCCGTGCTTTGCCTCGACACCAGAGCGAAGAAATGGAAATATAAATTTAAATAAATATTTCTTCGAATGGTGATCTAACCCACAACCAGCCGTTTTACAGTCACACTTTGTGTCCCTGCGCCACGACTGGCCTCAAGTTAAAATTTTATTTCTTTAAATAAGTATCTGTGTACTTCTTTATCATAAATAATAAAAATCAAGGTTCATCTATATTTCGGGAAGGTTTAAGATACAATAATTATAGCAATTAATCGTTTTATTTATATTTTTTAGTAACTCGAAACAATTTATAAGTTTAAAACAGATTCTCTTATCAATATTATAAATAAGCCTTGAGATTTATAGTACATAAACATTTAAAATAACAAGTTTAGTTAGGTTGGTGTGTATTGGCCTCAGCTGTGTAAATATTTCGCAATAGTCAAATATGTATAATACAAAGTATATTTTACAAAACTGCTAACTGATGAGGTAAAAATTAAAGTCGAATTGATCATGATCCATGAAAGAGAATAAAAAGTAGAAAATTACTATTATACTAGTAGAAATTTACTAATAATATTAGTAGGTATAGCGAACCTAGTGTGAAGACACTCTAATGACATGAAATAAAAAAATAAATTTAAATAAATATTTCATTTCCTCGAGAGGTGATCGAACCCACAACCAGTCGCGTTTACAGTCACACACACACTAGTTCCCTTGTGCCATGACTAGACTCCATATGTACAGTACAGATATATGTATATCTGGGTTAAGTGGTAGTGGTTAAAGACCTATCGACTAAAGAACTTACATGCCAAAGAGGTATGGAAAGAAGGATGTTGTTCCTGAAGCTTAATGACAAATGGAATATCATAAAAGTAGTCATATCTAAAGTAACAGATCTGAAATTTAAAACAAGAACTCTGAAATGGATTGACCATAGGATGAGCTAAATGGATAAGTTATCCCAGAAATGAGAATAGATAAACAGGAAGGGAAATCTGAAGATTGGAGGATGATCTACCAAAGAGATGGAGACGGCTAGTAAGAAATGGAGGAAATGGACGAGTCTTATGTTACAAGAAAACTTCACCTGGTTGCAAATAATGTGCAATAGTATAAGCAAATAGATTATGTATATTTTTAATTAAACTCTTAAGCTACCTATCTCACTTTCATAAAACATAGCAGAGAACTTCCCCGATGAACAATAAAAAAACAGCACTCAATTTGGTCTATTAATTCAGGAGGTACATATAGTGCTACAAACAGGTATATAGATAGACGTTAAACTTATGGACACCCCCCCTATTGCGTGGGAGGTTAAAAAAAAATTATTAGATTTTCTATAATTATTTATAAGAAACTTATCTCAGAGAATAAAGACTATTTTTATTTTATTTTTCTTTATATTTTTACAACAAATTCAATACATTATTACAATAAATAAATATATACCATACATAGCACTACAAAGTTACGGTGAATTATGAGTTCAACAGTAGACTGTGATAACCCCTCGTCCCACGGATCTATTTCTTATCATTTATAGGTGTCAATTTACTCGTGTCTCACATTAAATATTTAGAAGACCGTGCGTGACCAAATAAACGCAATATAAACTTTATTATACAAAATAGTAAGTTTAAGTAAAATAAAAACTTATAAGAAAAAAAAAATAACATTTATTCTTTATCAATGAACAGCCGTCAAAACATTATCTGTGACCAAATAGATCATAATACAATCAATTGCTCACATATTTTTTGTTTTAACGTATATCCCGCATTTTGCTGATGATTTTTAGTAAATAAATATTACCCCAAGAAAAATTAAAAATAATTAATTAAAAAAAAAACATCAACTACATTGTAAAGGCGTTACGTTAATAATATAATGAGAAAAATAATAAAAACTTCGTCAGATCATGTGACTGCACTACCATCTTTTCACTAAATATCAAATGGCATAGGATAAACTAAATCTTTAAAAAAATAACACATTATATTAAATTATAATTGCCTATAAAACATGATTATATTAAGACAGGATAGTGTGACATGACAGGAACTAAATTATCGTTATGACAATACATATATATATATATATATATATATTATATATATATATATATATATATATATATTTATATTATATATATATATATGTAGCTTCTAATAACCTTTGTGAGTTAGATTACACGAGAGAAAGTCCAAATACATAGAAACTAATTATTTAAATATATATATATATATATATATATATATGTATGTCATAACGATAATTTAGTTCCTGTCATGTCACACTATCCTGTCTTAATATAATCATGTTTATAGGCAATTATAATTTAATATAATGTGTTATTTTTTTAAAGATTTAGTTTATCCTATGCCATATATATATATATATATATATATATATATAATATATATATATACATAAGCATGTTTTCGATATATAAATATCAGATATGGGTTTTATCAGTACCTACCGTTGAGCTAATTGTAATATATTAGTGTATAACTGTCACCTAAAACCCAATTAGTACGCAGAAATATAATAAAAAATTATGTTAAAGCCGTCGTGGCTTAGTGACAGCGTGTGCCTGTAAACGCGACAGTTGTGGATCGATTCTCAGTCCTGGAAAGAAATTATTTAATATTTTCATTTTTGCGATCTGAACAAGAAGAAGCGCAGCATTGAGTTAGCCACTCAACACGCATTAAGCTCAACACTAGGTTCCCTCTGCCTAACCTGCTCTATACGTCTTCAGCTTACCTGATCGAATCCGCAATGAAGAAATACACAGAATGACAGGTACTAGTGAGGATGTCACTGTGAGAATAAAGAAGAAAGTGCAAAGTGCTGATTTGGGCATGTCGAACGAATGAGTGATGTAAAAGATGGCAAAAAATATTTATGATGGAAAAGGTTGACCTTCGAAAACATAGTATCAATAAGATACTGGTGGAAGGTTACGTCAAACGCATAAAGTTGGTGACAGTGGAGGAGACGAAAAAGGTGTGCAGAGAACGGAGAGAGTCGGAGAGAACGGAGCGCCTCGGTTTGGCGCTCCGTTCTCCGTCCGACTACTCCGCTAGGGATACAGCATGAAGCGTTAATGTGATTGAAATTAAACTATAAAGAGGCCTTTGCATGAAATACCTCCAAAACGTTAAATTTGAAATAAGGAGATCTGGCAAAGATCTATCTACCCAGTGGCTTGCAACGCGTGAACGCCAATAGCTAAAGCTCGGGCTCAGTGGCGAGCAATTAGAAAAGACTATATCCAGCAGTGGACGAAGACCAATAAACGATGATATTAGCTTTTTCAATTTTAAGCAATCTGTTGCTTGAAGTATCAGGCCATAAAGTGATGGCCTCGCCCGCTGTGGCTCCTTGCATACTCACATCTCTCAGAGGGGGCTGCTGGTCCCCGGGGCGGCTGGTGTCGGCGACGGTGAGCGCGCAGGCGCGGCCGAACACCACGATGTCGAGGAGCGAGTTGGCGCCGAGGCGGTTGGGGCTCCTCCTTGCATACTCACGTCTCTCAGAGGGGGCTGCTGGTCCCCGGGGCGGCTGGTGTCGGCGACGGTGAGCGCGCAGGCGCGGCCGAACACCACGATGTCGAGGAGCGAGTTGGCGCCGAGGCGGTTGGGGCTCCTCCTTGCATACTCACGTCTCTCAGAGGGGGCTGCTGGTCCCCGGGGCGGCTGGTGTCGGCGACGGTGAGCGCGCAGGGCGCGGCCGAACACCACGATGTCGAGGAGCGAGTTGGCGCCGAGGCGGTTGGGGCTCCTCCTTGCATACTCACGTCTCTCAGAGGGGGCTGCTGGTCCCCGGGGCGGCTGGTGTCGGCGACGGTGAGCGCGCAGGGCGCGGCCGAACACCACGATGTCGAGGAGCGAGTTGGCGCCGAGGCGGTTGGGGCTCCTCCTTGCATACTCACGTCTCTCAGAGGGGGCTGCTGGTCCCCGGGGCGGGCTGGTGTCGGCGACGGTGAGCGCGCAGGCGCGGCCGAACACCACGATGTCGAGGAGCGAGTTGTCGCCGAGGCGGTTGGGGCTCCTCCTTGCATACTCACGTCTCTCAGAGGGGGCTGCTGGTCCCCGGGGCGGCTGGTGTCGGCGACGGTGAGCGCGCAGGCGCGGGCCGAACACCACGATGTCGAGGAGCGAGTTGGCGCCGAGGCGGTTGGGGCTCCTCCTTGCATACTCACGTCTCTCAGAGGGGGCTGCTGGTCCCCGGGGCGGCTGGTGTCGGCGACGGTGAGCGCGCAGGCGCGGCCGAACACCACGATGTCGAGGAGCGAGTTGGCGCCGAGGCGGTTGGGGCTCCTCCTTGCATACTCACGTCTCTCAGAGGGGGCTGCTGGTCCCCGGGGCGGCTGGTGTCGGCGACGGTGAGCGCGCAGGCGCGGCCGAACACCACGATGTCGAGGAGCGAGTTGGCGCCGAGGCGGTTGGGGCTCCTCCTTGCATACTCACGTCTCTCAGAGGGGGCTGCTGGTCCCCGGGGCGGCTGGTGTCGGCGACGGTGAGCGCGCAGGCGCGGCCGAACACCACGATGTCGAGGAGCGAGTTGGCGCCGAGGCGGTTGGGGCTCCTCCTTGCATACTCACGTCTCTCAGAGGGGGCTGCTGGTCCCCGGGGCGGCTGGTGTCGGCGACGGTGAGCGCGCAGGCGCGGCCGAACACCACGATGTCGAGGAGCGAGTTGGCGCCGAGGCGGTTGGGGCTCCTCCTTGCATACTCACGTCTCTCAGAGGGGGCTGCTGGTCCCCGGGGCGGCTGGTGTCGGCGACGGTGAGCGCGCAGGCGCGGCCGAACACCACGATGTCGAGGAGCGAGTTGGCGCCGAGGCGGTTGGGGCTCCTCCTTGCATACTCACGTCTCTCAGAGGGGGCTGCTGGTCCCCGGGGGCGGCTGGTGTCGGCGACGGTGAGCGCGCAGGCGCGGCCGAACACCACGATGTCGAGGAGCGAGTTGGCGCCGAGGCGGTTGGGGCTCCTCCTTGCATACTCACGTCTCTCAGAGGGGGCTGCTGGTCCCCGGGGCGGCTGGTGTCGGCGACGGTGAGCGCGCAGGCGCGGCCGAACACCACGATGTCGAGGAGCGAGTTGGCGCCGAGGCGGTTGGGGCTCCTCCTTGCATACTCACGTCTCTCAGAGGGGGCTGCTGGTCCCCGGGGCGGCTGGTGTCGGCGACGGTGAGCGCGCAGGCGCGGCCGAACACCACGATGTCGAGGAGGCGAGTTGGCGCCGAGGCGGTTGGGGCTCCTCCTTGCATACTCACGTCTCTCAGAGGGGGCTGCTGGTCCCCGGGGCGGCTGGTGTCGGCGACGGTGAGCGCGCAGGCGCGGCCGAACACCACGATGTCGAGGAGCGAGTTGGCGCCGAGGCGGTTGGGGCTCCTCCTTGCATACTCACGTCTCTCAGAGGGGGCTGCTGGTCCCCGGGGCGGCTGGTGTCGGCGACGGTGAGCGCGCAGGCGCGGGCCGAACACCACGATGTCGAGGAGCGAGTTGGCGCCGAGGCGGTTGGGGCTCCTCCTTGCATACTCACGTCTCTCAGAGGGGGCTGCTGGTCCCCCGGGGGCGGCTGGTGTCGGCGACGGTGAGCGCGCAGGCGCGGCCGAACACCACGATGTCGAGGAGCGAGTTGGCGCCGAGGCGGTTGGGGCTCCTCCTTGCATACTCACGTCTCTCAGAGGGGGCTGCTGGTCCCCGGGGCGGCTGGTGTCGGCGACGGTGAGCGCGCAGGCGCGGCCGAACACCACGATGTCGAGGAGCGAGTTGGCGCCGAGGCGGTTGGGGCTCCTCCTTGCATACTCACGTCTCTCAGAGGGGGCTGCTGGTCCCCGGGGCGGCTGGTGTCGGCGACGGTGAGCGCGCAGGCGCGGGCCGAACACCACGATGTCGAGGAGCGAGTTGGCGCCGAGGCGGTTGGGGCTCCTCCTTGCATACTCACGTCTCTCAGAGGGGGCTGCTGGTCCCCGGGGCGGCTGGTGTCGGCGACGGTGAGCGCGCAGGCGCGGGCCGAACACCACGATGTCGAGGAGCGAGTTGGCGCCGAGGCGGTTGGGGCTCCTCCTTGCATACTCACGTCTCTCAGAGGGGGGCTGCTGGTCCCCGGGGCGGCTGGTGTCGGCGACGGTGAGCGCGCAGGCGCGGCCGAACACCACGATGTCGAGGAGCGAGTTGGCGCCGAGGCGGTTGGGGCTCCTCCTTGCATACTCACGTCTCTCAGAGGGGGCTGCTGGTCCCCGGGGCGGCTGGTGTCGGCGACGGTGAGCGCGCAGGCGCGGCCGAACACCACGATGTCGAGGAGCGAGTTGGCGCCCGAGGCGGGTTGGGGCTCCTCCTTGCATACTCACGTCTCTCAGAGGGGGCTGCTGGTCCCCGGGCGGCTGGTGTCGGCGACGGTGAGCGCGCAGAGAGCGCGGCCGAACACCACGATGTCGAGGAGCGAGTTGGCGCCGAGGCGGTTGGGGGCTCCTCCTTGCATACTCACGTCTCTCAGAGGGGGCTGCTGGTCCCCGGGGCGGCTGGTGTCGGCGACGGTGAGCGCGCAGGCGCGGCCGAACACCACGATGTCGAGGAGCGAGTTGGCGCGGTTGGCTCCTCCTTGCATACTCACGTCTCTCAGAGGGGGGCTGCTGGTCCCCGGGGCGGCTGGTGTCGGCGACGGTGAGCGCGCAGGCGCGGCCGAACACCACGATGTCGAGGAGCGAGTTGGCGCCGAGGCGGTTGGGGCTCCCTCCTTGCATACTCACGTCTCTCAGAGGGGGCTGCTGTGTCCCCGGAGGGGCGGCTGGTGTGTCGGCGACGGGTGAGCGCGCAGGCGCCGGCCCGAACACCACGATGTCGAGGAGCGAGTTGGCGCGAGGAGGTTGGGGCTCCTCCTTGCATACTCACGTCTCTCAGAGGGGGCTGCTGGTCCCCGGGGCGGCTGGTGTCGGCGACGGTGAGCGCGCAGGCGCGGCCGAACACCACGATGTCGAGGAGCGAGTTGGCGCCGAGGCGGTTGGGGCTCCTCCTTGCATACTCACGTCTCTCAGAGGGGGCTGCTGGTCCCCGGGGCGGCTGGTGTCGGCGACGGTGAGCGCGCAGGCGCGGCCGAACACCACGATGTCGAGGAGCGAGTTGGCGCCGAGGCGGTTGGGGCTCCTCCTTGCATACTCACGTCTCTCAGAGGGGGCTGCTGGTCCCCGGGGCGGCTGGTGTCGGCGACGGTGAGCGCGCAGGCGCGGCCGAACACCACGATGTCGAGGAGCGAGTTGGCGCCGAGGCGGTTGGGGCTCCTCCTTGCATACTCACGTCTCTCAGAGGGGGCTGCTGGTCCCCGGGGCGGCTGGTGTCGGCGACGGTGAGCGCGCAGGCGCGGCCGAACACCACGATGTCGAGGAGCGAGTTGGCGCCGAGGCGGTTGGGGCTCCTCCTTGCATACTCACGTCTCTCAGAGGGGGCTGCTGGTCCCCGGGGCGGCTGGTGTCGGCGACGGTGAGCGCGCAGGCGCGGCCGAACACCACGATGTCGAGGAGCGAGTTGGCGCCGAGGCGGTTGGGGCTCCTCCTTGCATACTCACGTCTCTCAGAGGGGGCTGCTGGTCCCCGGGGCGGCTGGTGTCGGCGACGGTGAGCGCGCAGGCGCGGCCGAACACCACGATGTCGAGGAGCGAGTTGGCGCCGAGGCGGTTGGGGCTCCTCCTTGCATACTCACGTCTCTCAGAGGGGGCTGCTGGTCCCCGGGGCGGCTGGTGTCGGCGACGGTGAGCGCGCAGGCGCGGCCGAACACCACGATGTCGAGGAGCGAGTTGGCGCCGAGGCGGTTGGGGCTCCTCCTTGCATACTCACGTCTCTCAGAGGGGGCTGCTGGTCCCCGGGGCGGCTGGTGTCGGCGACGGTGAGCGCGCAGGCGCGGCCGAACACCACGATGTCGAGGAGCGAGTTGGCGCCGAGGCGGTTGGGGCTCCTCCTTGCATACTCACGTCTCTCAGAGGGGGCTGCTGGTCCCCGGGGCGGCTGGTGTCGGCGACGGTGAGCGCGCAGGCGCGGCCGAACACCACGATGTCGAGGAGCGAGTTGGCGCCGAGGCGGTTGGGGCTCCTCCTTGCATACTCACGTCTCTCAGAGGGGGCTGCTGGTCCCCGGGGCGGCTGGTGTCGGCGACGGTGAGCGCGCAGGCGCGGCCGAACACCACGATGTCGAGGAGCGAGTTGGCGCCGAGGCGGTTGGGGCTCCTCCTTGCATACTCACGTCTCTCAGAGGGGGCTGCTGGTCCCCGGGGCGGCTGGTGTCGGCGACGGTGAGCGCGCAGGCGCGGCCGAACACCACGATGTCGAGGAGCGAGTTGGCGCCGAGGCGGTTGGGGCTCCTCCTTGCATACTCACGTCTCTCAGAGGGGGCTGCTGGTCCCCGGGGCGGCTGGTGTCGGCGACGGTGAGCGCGCAGGCGCGGCCGAACACCACGATGTCGAGGAGCGAGTTGGCGCCGAGGCGGTTGGGGCTCCTCCTTGCATACTCACGTCTCTCAGAGGGGGGCTGCTGGTCCCCGGGGCGGCTGGTGTCGGCGACGGTGAGCGCGCAGGCGCGGCCGAACACCACGATGTCGAGGAGCGAGTTGGCGCCGAGGCGGTTGGGGCTCCTCCTTGCATACTCACGTCTCTCAGAGGGGGCTGCTGGTCCCCGGGGCGGCTGGTGTCGGCGACGGTGAGCGCGCAGGCGCGGCCGAACACCACGATGTCGAGGAGCGAGTTGGCGCCGAGGCGGTTGGGGCTCCTCCTTGCATACTCACGTCTCTCAGAGGGGGCTGCTGGTCCCCGGGGCGGCTGGTGTCGGCGACGGTGAGCGCGCAGGCGCGGCCGAACACCACGATGTCGAGGAGCGAGTTGGCGCCGAGGCGGTTGGGGCTCCTCCTTGCATACTCACGTCTCTCAGAGGGGGCTGCTGGTCCCCGGGGCGGCTGGTGTCGGCGACGGTGAGCGCGCAGGCGCGGCCGAACACCACGATGTCGAGGAGCGAGTTGGCGCCGAGGCGGTTGGGGCTCCTCCTTGCATACTCACGTCTCTCAGAGGGGGCTGCTGGTCCCCGGGGCGGCTGGTGTCGGCGACGGTGAGCGCGCAGGCGCGGCCGAACACCACGATGTCGAGGAGCGAGTTGGCGCCGAGGCGGTTGGGGCTCCTCCTTGCATACTCACGTCTCTCAGAGGGGGCTGCTGGTCCCCGGGGCGGCTGGTGTCGGCGACGGTGAGCGCGCAGGCGCGGCCGAACACCACGATGTCGAGGAGCGAGTTGGCGCCGAGGCGGTTGGGGCTCCTCCTTGCATACTCACGTCTCTCAGAGGGGGCTGCTGGTCCCCGGGGCGGCTGGTGTCGGCGACGGTGAGCGCGCAGGCGCGGCCGAACACCACGATGTCGAGGAGCGAGTTGGCGCCGAGGCGGTTGGGGCTCCTCCTTGCATACTCACGTCTCTCAGAGGGGGCTGCTGGTCCCCGGGGCGGCTGGTGTCGGCGACGGTGAGCGCGCAGGCGCGGCCGAACACCACGATGTCGAGGAGCGAGTTGGCGCCGAGGCGGTTGGGGCTCCTCCTTGCATACTCACGTCTCTCAGAGGGGGCTGCTGGTCCCCGGGGCGGCTGGTGTCGGCGACGGTGAGCGCGCAGGCGCGGCCGAACACCACGATGTCGAGGAGCGAGTTGGCGCCGAGGCGGTTGGGGCTCCTCCTTGCATACTCACGTCTCTCAGAGGGGGCTGCTGGTCCCCGGGGCGGCTGGTGTCGGCGACGGTGAGCGCGCAGGCGCGGCCGAACACCACGATGTCGAGGAGCGAGTTGGCGCCGAGGCGGTTGGGGCTCCTCCTTGCATACTCACGTCTCTCAGAGGGGGCTGCTGGTCCCCGGGGCGGCTGGTGTCGGCGACGGTGAGCGCGCAGGCGCGGCCGAACACCACGATGTCGAGGAGCGAGTTGGCGCCGAGGCGGTTGGGGCTCCTCCTTGCATACTCACGTCTCTCAGAGGGGGCTGCTGGTCCCCGGGGCGGCTGGTGTCGGCGACGGTGAGCGCGCAGGCGCGGCCGAACACCACGATGTCGAGGAGCGAGTTGGCGCCGAGGCGGTTGGGGCTCCTCCTTGCATACTCACGTCTCTCAGAGGGGGCTGCTGGTCCCCGGGGCGGCTGGTGTCGGCGACGGTGAGCGCGCAGGCGCGGCCGAACACCACGATGTCGAGGAGCGAGTTGGCGCCGAGGCGGTTGGGGCTCCTCCTTGCATACTCACGTCTCTCAGAGGGGGCTGCTGGTCCCCGGGGCGGCTGGTGTCGGCGACGGTGAGCGCGCAGGCGCGGCCGAACACCACGATGTCGAGGAGCGAGTTGGCGCCGAGGCGGTTGGGGCTCCTCCTTGCATACTCACGTCTCTCAGAGGGGGCTGCTGGTCCCCGGGGCGGCTGGTGTCGGCGACGGTGAGCGCGCAGGCGCGGCCGAACACCACGATGTCGAGGAGCGAGTTGGCGCCGAGGCGGTTGGGGCTCCTCCTTGCATACTCACGTCTCTCAGAGGGGGCTGCTGGTCCCCGGGGCGGCTGGTGTCGGCGACGGTGAGCGCGCAGGCGCGGCCGAACACCACGATGTCGAGGAGCGAGTTGGCGCCGAGGCGGTTGGGGCTCCTCCTTGCATACTCACGTCTCTCAGAGGGGGCTGCTGGTCCCCGGGGCGGCTGGTGTCGGCGACGGTGAGCGCGCAGGCGCGGCCGAACACCACGATGTCGAGGAGCGAGTTGGCGCCGAGGCGGTTGGGGCTCCTCCTTGCATACTCACGTCTCTCAGAGGGGGCTGCTGGTCCCCGGGGCGGCTGGTGTCGGCGACGGTGAGCGCGCAGGCGCGGCCGAACACCACGATGTCGAGGTGCGAGTTGGCGCCGAGGCGGTTGGGGCTCCTCCTTGCATACTCACGTCTCTCAGAGGGGGCTGCTGGTCCCCGGGGCGGCTGGTGTCGGCGACGGTGAGCGCGCAGGCGCGGCCGAACACCACGATGTCGAGGAGCGAGTTGGCGCCGAGGCGGTTGGGGCTCCTCCTTGCATACTCACGTCTCTCAGAGGGGGCTGCTGGTCCCCGGGGCGGCTGGTGTCGGCGACGGTGAGCGCGCAGGCGCGGCCGAACACCACGATGTCGAGGAGCGAGTTGGCGCCGAGGCGGTTGGGGCTCCTCCTTGCATACTCACGTCTCTCAGAGGGGGCTGCTGGTCCCCGGGGCGGCTGGTGTCGGCGACGGTGAGCGCGCAGGCGCGGCCGAACACCACGATGTCGAGGAGCGAGTTGGCGCCGAGGCGGTTGGGGCTCCTCCTTGCATACTCACGTCTCTCAGAGGGGGCTGCTGGTCCCCGGGGCGGCTGGTGTCGGCGACGGTGAGCGCGCAGGCGCGGCCGAACACCACGATGTCGAGGAGCGAGTTGGCGCCGAGGCGGTTGGGGCTCCTCCTTGCATACTCACGTCTCTCAGAGGGGGCTGCTGGTCCCCGGGGCGGCTGGTGTCGGCGACGGTGAGCGCGCAGGCGCGGCCGAACACCACGATGTCGAGGAGCGAGTTGGCGCCGAGGCGGTTGGGGCTCCTCCTTGCATACTCACGTCTCTCAGAGGGGGCTGCTGGTCCCCGGGGCGGCTGGTGTCGGCGACGGTGAGCGCGCAGGCGCGGCCGAACACCACGATGTCGAGGAGCGAGTTGGCGCCGAGGCGGTTGGGGCTCCTCCTTGCATACTCACGTCTCTCAGAGGGGGCTGCTGGTCCCCGGGGCGGCTGGTGTCGGCGACGGTGAGCGCGCAGGCGCGGCCGAACACCACGATGTCGAGGAGCGAGTTGGCGCCGAGGCGGTTGGGGCTCCTCCTTGCATACTCACGTCTCTCAGAGGGGGCTGCTGGTCCCCGGGGCGGCTGGTGTCGGCGACGGTGAGCGCGCAGGCGCGGCCGAACACCACGATGTCGAGGAGCGAGTTGGCGCCGAGGCGGTTGGGGCTCCTCCTTGCATACTCACGTCTCTCAGAGGGGGCTGCTGGTCCCCGGGGCGGCTGGTGTCGGCGACGGTGAGCGCGCAGGCGCGGCCGAACACCACGATGTCGAGGAGCGAGTTGGCGCCGAGGCGGTTGGGGCTCCTCCTTGCATACTCACGTCTCTCAGAGGGGGCTGCTGGTCCCCGGGGCGGCTGGTGTCGGCGACGGTGAGCGCGCAGGCGCGGCCGAACACCACGATGTCGAGGAGCGAGTTGGCGCCGAGGCGGTTGGGGCTCCTCCTTGCATACTCACGTCTCTCAGAGGGGGCTGCTGGTCCCCGGGGCGGCTGGTGTCGGCGACGGTGAGCGCGCAGGCGCGGCCGAACACCACGATGTCGAGGAGCGAGTTGGCGCCGAGGCGGTTGGGGCTCCTCCTTGCATACTCACGTCTCTCAGAGGGGGCTGCTGGTCCCCGGGGCGGCTGGTGTCGGCGACGGTGAGCGCGCAGGCGCGGCCGAACACCACGATGTCGAGGAGCGAGTTGGCGCCGAGGCGGTTGGGGCTCCTCCTTGCATACTCACGTCTCTCAGAGGGGGCTGCTGGTCCCCGGGGCGGCTGGTGTCGGCGACGGTGAGCGCGCAGGCGCGGCCGAACACCACGATGTCGAGGAGCGAGTTGGCGCCGAGGCGGTTGGGGCTCCTCCTTGCATACTCACGTCTCTCAGAGGGGGCTGCTGGTCCCCGGGGCGGCTGGTGTCGGCGACGGTGAGCGCGCAGGCGCGGCCGAACACCACGATGTCGAGGAGCGAGTTGGCGCCGAGGCGGTTGGGGCTCCTCCTTGCATACTCACGTCTCTCAGAGGGGGCTGCTGGTCCCCGGGGCGGCTGGTGTCGGCGACGGTGAGCGCGCAGGCGCGGCCGAACACCACGATGTCGAGGAGCGAGTTGGCGCCGAGGCGGTTGGGGCTCCTCCTTGCATACTCACGTCTCTCAGAGGGGGCTGCTGGTCCCCGGGGCGGCTGGTGTCGGCGACGGTGAGCGCGCAGGCGCGGCCGAACACCACGATGTCGAGGAGCGAGTTGGCGCCGAGGCGGTTGGGGCTCCTCCTTGCATACTCACGTCTCTCAGAGGGGGCTGCTGGTCCCCGGGGCGGCTGGTGTCGGCGACGGTGAGCGCGCAGGCGCGGCCGAACACCACGATGTCGAGGAGCGAGTTGGCGCCGAGGCGGTTGGGGCTCCTCCTTGCATACTCACGTCTCTCAGAGGGGGCTGCTGGTCCCCGGGGCGGCTGGTGTCGGCGACGGTGAGCGCGCAGGCGCGGCCGAACACCACGATGTCGAGGAGCGAGTTGGCGCCGAGGCGGTTGGGGCTCCTCCTTGCATACTCACGTCTCTCAGAGGGGGCTGCTGGTCCCCGGGGCGGCTGGTGTCGGCGACGGTGAGCGCGCAGGCGCGGCCGAACACCACGATGTCGAGGAGCGAGTTGGCGCCGAGGCGGTTGGGGCTCCTCCTTGCATACTCACGTCTCTCAGAGGGGGCTGCTGGTCCCCGGGGCGGCTGGTGTCGGCGACGGTGAGCGCGCAGGCGCGGCCGAACACCACGATGTCGAGGAGCGAGTTGGCGCCGAGGCGGTTGGGGCTCCTCCTTGCATACTCACGTCTCTCAGAGGGGGCTGCTGGTCCCCGGGGCGGCTGGTGTCGGCGACGGTGAGCGCGCAGGCGCGGCCGAACACCACGATGTCGAGGAGCGAGTTGGCGCCGAGGCGGTTGGGGCTCCTCCTTGCATACTCACGTCTCTCAGAGGGGGCTGCTGGTCCCCGGGGCGGCTGGTGTCGGCGACGGTGAGCGCGCAGGCGCGGCCGAACACCACGATGTCGAGGAGCGAGTTGGCGCCGAGGCGGTTGGGGCTCCTCCTTGCATACTCACGTCTCTCAGAGGGGGCTGCTGGTCCCCGGGGCGGCTGGTGTCGGCGACGGTGAGCGCGCAGGCGCGGCCGAACACCACGATGTCGAGGAGCGAGTTGGCGCCGAGGCGGTTGGGGCTCCTCCTTGCATACTCACGTCTCTCAGAGGGGGCTGCTGGTCCCCGGGGCGGCTGGTGTCGGCGACGGTGAGCGCGCAGGCGCGGCCGAACACCACGATGTCGAGGAGCGAATTGGCGCCGAGGCGGTTGGCGCCGTGCACGGACGCGCAGGACGCCTCCCCCGCCGCCAGCAGCCCCGGCACCACGCGGTCTTGCCCGTCGTGGTGGGTTATCACCTAACGGTCAAAATACAAAATGGTAATATAGATGTGTTGTGTGTACACATACTAAGATCGTAAGAGGAAGTAAACGGAATATCCAACACAAAGAAAATTTCTCAAACTAGTAGTTCTTAAGGTTTGTGTCAACCAAAAAACTACACACAAACTGACGCCCACACCGACAAAATCATGACTGTTTCAGGTACGCCAAAAATACGTTTAATGTACAAACTAATAAAATAATATAATTAATAATATACATGTACACAAACTAACCTCTCCTCTAAAGTTTGTGGGTGTTCCGCCCATATTGTAGTGTACGGTGGGCAACACAGGTATGGGTTCCTTGGTGACGTCGACGCCGGCAAAGATCATGGCAGTTTCAGATATGCCGGGGAGACGTTGTTTGAGCTGTTCTGGCGGCAAGTGGTGCAGTTGAAGGTGCACGTGGTCCTTTTCGGGGCCGCAACCGCGACCTGAAAATAAATAAACAAAATGAAATCTTATTATCTATACTAATAATAATGTTAATCGTTTCAACATATCTCATCGTTTGTGCAGTCAGTTACCCAAGGCAAATAGAATGAATTATACACATTTTTCCAATTTCAACACAGGGATGTAGCGTCATCTAGTAATCACTAAATAATTGATAATTAAAAAACTTCCGACACAAAAAGAACTTTAATTATCACATCTTATAATCAATTATCAAATCTGATAGTCTTTAAGCAATTGAATATATTTTCTTGAATCAAGAACACTCTATTAAATAACTTTTCAAACAAAAAATAAACTAAATCAAAATCAATTCTTCATTTAAGGCAGATACATATATACATACATAGACGTATAATATAATATATAACAAACTTCTGTTTTCGCAGGGGGTCAAAAATAACCATATAAAAAATTACCCTCCATAATCTCAACAGTCATAGCCCTAGACACAACGTCCCGACTCGCCAAGTCCTTGGCGACGGGCGCGTACCGCTCCATGAAGCGTTCTCCCTTGGCGTTGACCAGGAAACCACCCTCACCACGGCAACCCTCCGTCATGAGACAACCAGCGCCGTAGATTCCTGGGATATTGATATGCTAATTAGAATTTTATCTTTTAAACTAAAAATAAAATAGAAAAATTAAAATAAAAAAATACGTAACAATAGTTTTTTGTGTATTTTTAATTTTATTCTAGGATTTTTATTCTTCAAGAAAAAAATGAAAGGCTGATCTAACATTTTGGAAAAGTCTAAAAAATCTATCAATTTACAAAATTATAACCATATCAACAAGCATTGAACTAAAATAGGCTTTATACTGTTTTTTTTTGCTTAAACTGTATCCCGGATACAGGCTGAACTGAACGCCGCATTTTGTCCTGTTGCAAGAGCAAGGGGATTAAAATAATGCATTTACCCTGAGTGGGAATAGCTTACTAAATAGGTTTGTTCATTATAAATCATCTTCTTACAGCATCGTGCACACAGCAGGATAGGCAGAAGGAAGTCTCCATTTTCTGCCGAATTATGGAGGCATTGCGTGTTGAGTGGCGAAACTCAACGCCCCAACACCAGAGCGAAGAAATGAAAATATAAATTTAATAAATATTTTATGTCCTCAAGTGGGCATCGAACCCACAACCAGTCGAATTTACCGTCACAATCAGTCACATTTGAGACCTTGCCACGACTGGCCTCTTTTATTATAAATTACTTTTTATCCATTATAAATATATATTATAAAAAACATAACACCAATAATTTCTTCAAAACGCTCCTGTAATAATAAAGTCCCCCAACAAATGGCGATTACCAGTGGGGTGGAACTGCACGAACTCCATGTCCTCGTTCTGCAGGCCGGCGCGCGCCGCCATGGCCGTGCCGTCGCCCGTGCACGTGTGCGCCGACGTGCAGCTGAAGTACGAGCGCCCCGTGCCGCCCGTCGCCAGGATTGTGTTCTTTGCTTGGAACCTATAAATATTTTAACATTTTTTGTGTTATGCTATACTAAAAATAGAATACAGATTTAAATGAAAAAAACCGATAAAAAATTGTTCGTAACGAAGACTCAAACGTGCGCGTGAGACCGTCCAAATGTTCTGAAAAGTGAGCCCTACTACTGCATTTGATATACAATACTTAGCAATCTATCACGAAATTATTATATGTTTATTAAAACTTTTCTACATAGTTCGCATAGTAATAATCTTGAAATGTTTTAAATTTCTAAAAGAAAAATGTAATTTAATGATTTTTTAAAAAATATTAAATATTTTTGACATTTTTTTCAAGCGTCATTTCACACTTAGGAAAGAAAAGTACTTATTTAGAAAACGTATAAAACATTAACGTAGCGGGATTTGTACCCGCACCTCTTGGAAACCGTCCAGGCGCTCTGATCACTAAGTCATACCTTCTCATCAAGCTACGTCGAAATTCTTATATACTTATTACAACTTATGTCAAAACCGCGTTTAGCCTCTTTGAAGAAACATTAAAATTACTAAATAACTATTTTACCTATGTAAAGTTCCATCTTCGAGGTTTAAGGCAATGCAGCCTTTGCAGACACCATCTTCCATCAACAGGTCCAAGGCAAAGTATTCAATGAAATATTCGCAGTCGTATCGTAAAGATTGTCCATACAGTGTGTGCAACAAAGAGTGGCCAGTTCTATTGAAATAAACAAATATTGTAGAAATTAACAAAACATATTAAAACCCTAAAATTAATATTTATCGAATACATCAAATAATATAAAATACTAATACATAAATCTACATATCCATACATATATTAGAAATTTAGAAGTAACTCTGTTTGTCTGCCTGTGTCGGATTGCACGACCAACTGCTGATCCGATTGTGATAAAATGTCATATAGAAATACTTGAGGGTCTTGGAATTAACATGGGGCATTTATTATTTTTAATATTAGGAATTTCCTTTAGTTACTTTTAGGTCAGTCGTGACGCAGGAGCACAAAGTGTAACTGTAAACGCGCTGGGTTTTGTGGATTCGATCCCCAGTTGAGGAAATTAAATATTATTTAAAAAATTTATTTTTATTTCTTCGCTCTAGTGTCACACCACACAACAATTTTGAATTATTTTTATTACTTTTACCTAATTTGTTTGTTAATTTTAATTACTGAGATATTTTTACTATGATTAAGAATTTATTTTCATTTAGGCTTATACTTGCTTTTTAATCCTATTGAAAACTAAAAATAATTTCATACATATATTTAATAATAAAAATATTTGTATAATTCAGGCGGGCGAAGCCGCGCAGGTCCGCTAGTCCCTAATATATTGATGTTGTATAATAATATTCATAATGAATTGAAAATTATAATGCTATAATTACAAATAGTTATATTAAATAAATTGACTAAAATGATGTCCTCATATTGGACAATTACTAAACTAATAATCTTAAACAGATTTTTTAAATATTCGTAAAGATTTCGAATGTGATTAAGTGAACAATGTCTCATAGAACTTAATTGAGTATAGCAACATACTGGACATGCCTACCAGACATAAGTCTTGAAAAAAAATTCAAGCAACTATTCCATTTTTGATACAAAAAAACACTATTTATAAATTATTAATAAAATACATATAAATCACCTGTCAGCCACAGCGCAGCATCTATGAGCCTGACCACCTTTGCCAAATTTCAGAGATTGTCCACCAAAAGCTCTTTGGTATATCCTGCCTTCAGGTGTTCTTGAGAATGGCATACCATAGTTATCGAGTTCAATTACAGCATGAGGAGCTTCTCTAGTCATGTAGTGGATGGCATCCTGTTAAGTTTATTAAAAAATATATTATTCTACTTCTTTGTTATGTCTATATCATAATATACCAGCATTTTGAGACACAAATGCAGTCAGCATTTGAAACAATTATTTCTAGCATTCTATACTTCTGTTTACATTCATGTGACTAGTCTGAATGTTATTAAGAAAATTTACATTTCCATATTACAAATTGATAAACATATATTTTTAAAAATCCGTTTCATGCTGTATCCCACACACAACAGGTTGGGCTGAGGGAACCTAGTGTTAAGACACTCTGTTCCCCACTCTCCGCCGAATTTTGAATGCATTGTGGGTTGAGTGGCAGACCTCAATGCAAAGCTTTGTCCCTACACCAGAGTGAAGCAATATAAATATAAATTCAAATAAATATTTCATTTCCTCGAATAGGGATTGAGCTTTAAACCAGTTGTGTTTACAGTCACAATTTGTGCCCCTGTGCCACCACTGGCCCATCTACCAAATATTTTTAAGTTATGAAATATTATAAATGTTTAGGAGGCCAAATAAAGCTACTGCTACTTGTTAATCTTCATAATCCTTGGTAAGACAAAGTGTTTTTTAAATATGTAGTATTGTGAGCTATCTTATGGTAACATAATGAAATTTGTTAACTATTTAAGTTCAAAATAATTTTTCAGCATACTCAAATCTATTATGTGCTAACAGATTTGTCTATAACAAAATATATTTTTATAAATACAGTATTTAATAAAATAGCATAGCTATCCTCACAAATTATACAATACGAACATTCCTTTGTAGAACTAGTGTGTAAAGGCTTAATTACATTCTGGTAATTTCCACAATAATACACTAAACATATTAATAATGTGTATTCACCTGATCACCAAGCCAGTCAGACCCTTTGACAGTATCATACATGTGCCATAACCAGCTGTCTTCTTCCATGTTGCCTGAAATATTAATTCATATTGACCATTATGAACATAAAGCTTAAGATATTTAAATAGATCTCTTATTAGAATTTTAAGTTTTGTTATCACTTTATTTTTTCAGCTTCATGCTTTTTTCCTCTATAGCAAGGTAGACAGAGGGAACCTAGTGTTAAGACAGTCCATTTGACTGACTTTCACTGAGCTTTGTCAGCATGAGTATGAATATAAGTTAAAATACAATCATTTTTCCAGCAGTCAACCCAGAACCATCACATTTATAGTCAGATAGTATTGTGATTCAATTTAATGTATACAAAAAATAATAATTGAGTGACAATTAAGTTATTAAAACTAACCTAAGGCAGCATTGATGCCACCCTGAGCTGCAACAGTGTGAGATCTTGTTGGAAATAGTTTAGTTACAACAGCTGTCTTAAATCCTTCTTGGACTAAGCCAAAAGCAGCTCTAAGACCCGCCCCACCAGCACCAATGACCAATGCATCATGTTTGTGGTCCACCACTTGGTAAGATTGTGATGCATTTGAGTTTACAGATGCCTCTTTCAATGGTGATGCACCCCCAACAGACAGATGGAGGTTCCTATATAAATAGGATGCCTAAAACAATAATAATTTTACTTAAAATAATCCAAATAGTCCTAACAAGGCAAAGTAGTAATCTACAATTATATAAAAGGTAAGATAAATTTTTGAACAAGTATGTCAATCAAATGTTGATAGTAATTTAAAAAATAATGAACGATGAGATAACATATGCGAGATGAAAAGCTTTATGACAGTAATTTTACATCCACAGCATGCCGTTCCCCCAAAACATTTTTGTCGTTAGATTACATAACAAATAATAATTTATACGCAATATTATAAATTGTATACAAACCAACGAGGCGGGGCTGCGGGCCATAGCTGCTTTCATTAATGCACTCATGATGGAACTCTCTGTCCGCACCGGAGTACAATTTTTTATTACTTATTCTAGAATATTTGCGAGGCCGACATTCACTCGACTACTTTTTGACGACTGACTGGAAAGTGGAATGGAAACTGTCAAAGTTAATAGGAATATAGATTAAAATTTAAACTTTATATTATTTTAAATATTATAGGAATACGGTGTTTTTATATAGTGTAAGTACTAGTCTACAATAGGGCTAATTGTTACTATAAAATAAGGGAAATTGTCTTATCTATATATGAAATGTAGCAATAATAATAGGTACAGTGTAAATATAAGTAACCTGAATTAAATCATAATTCAGCTTTGTTTTCAGTTTTATTTCAGTTTAAATATTATTTAGTTTTTTTTGTACGTACCTAATTACATATTCATATAGGAGGACACTATTCTACTGTGCATAAAATAAATATCGGTACGGTATCTACATCTTCATATTTTCTTATCTGCAATAACAAATTTTATCCGAATTCGAATATGTCAAAATATAAAGAAGTATCTTGTTTATGGGCTTCAAAACGTTGGTCCCAATTTTAATATTAAAGTTGCTAAAAATAAATCAACAACACACATTTTCTGTTGGTTATAAGATTGTTTACTGCATTAGATGAATACTTAAAAAATCGACATAAGGCAGACTAATGGCTGACAACCTACATAGCGAAGGTTTGTCTGAAGCAGAAAGATTTAAAGGTAAATATTTTGATACATTAATATATACTATAAAACTTGTATATTGTTATTATTCTAACTGTACTTTATCAAATTAACCCATATTGGTATTTATTTCATGCTTTTAAGTCTGTAATGCTTCTTTACAGAGGAGGAATTGGCTCGAGAATTGGAGCATAGTGATTCCAATGAGGATGATTCTCAAGAGATATCTTTAGAAATAGAAGAAAAATTACTTAAAGATGAACCAGAATGTATGATAATTATCTTACATCTAACCATTTTAAGACTAATTAAAAATGTATATTTAATTTAATCTTTATTTGTAGATACAACACTGGTCAATTACGGAGAAAGTATACAAACTGATGAGCGGATAGTTACTGAACAATTTACTGAGAGCTTACATAAAGATGATATTGAGGAAGGTCTTGGTAATGTCTATACAAAAAGTTCTGACTTCCTAAATGTACAACACAATACTTTAACTGATGCTTCTGATCACTATGACTCTTATATAAATGACTATACATTTGACAACACTACTATAATAGATGACAGCCAGTTAGAGACCAGTGTGCATTTTGATGTGAGCGAGCAAAATATTGATACTGATATAGTGCCAAATATTAGTGAATTATCACAAAATGAATCTTCTAATAATAATGAATATCAAACAACAGAAGAAATGCTTATGAGTGAACGTGAAAGGGAGAAAAAAACTAAAAAGGAATTGGAGGAAGAAGAAAGAGAGAAAATGCAGTATGTTTTAAGAACTAATTTTCAAAATGATTCTAATTGATGATTAATAAGTTTATATATTATATTGTATTTTGGTTCTCTTCCCAAAGATCAGTGTTAAAATATATTTGAATTTGCATAGACTGCAATATTGAGTTTTCCAATAAACTGCATGTTGAGTAGTGTTACTCAACACTGCCTTTTGTCTTTCCAGAGCCATGCAATGAAACTTATATTTATATATACATACATCTATTTACAGCCTATATACCACACACCATTTTGTGACTGACTATAAAATGTAAAGATTGTGGATTCTATAATCACTCTGAGGAATATATTATTTTCATTTCCCTGCACTGGCAATACAAAGCATAATATATAGTCCTGCCACTAAACATATTATTTTGAATTTGAGTAGTAGAGTGTAGATACTTTTTGCTATATACAGTACACAATATTAGGTTGAAAAATAATAATATTATATTATTATGAATAAATTATATATTTAAAAACTTATTTTTCAGAGTATTAGTATCAAATTTCACAGAAGAGCAATTGGACAGATATGAAATGTATAGACGAGCAGCATTCCCTAAAGCAGCTGTTAAAAGATTAATGCAAACTATAACAGGATGTTCAGTTGGTCAGAATGTGGTCATAGCGATGTCTGGTATAGCTAAAGTTTTTGTTGGAGAAGTTGTTGAAGAAGGTAATAAATATATAAAAATTAAAATCATTTTAAACATTTTTAAAGTGTTAATCCCCACTTAGGAGAGAAAAATACTTATTTAGAAAACATATAAAAATTTGAATGTAGCAGGACTCTAACCCGCGGCTCCTGGAAACCGACCAGGCGCTCTGACCACTAAGCCATACATTCTCATCGAGCTACGCCGAAATTTTTATATGCTTGTTACAACTTATTTATGTTGTTAGCATCTCTGTAGGGAGATTTTTACAAATTTTCGCTACCCAAAGATAATTACTAAGAATTATCGTCTGGCAAGAGAGAATACTATTTATTAAATATTTTTAAACATTTTTAAAGTGTTAATCGACACTTAAGAAAGAAAAATACTTATTTAGAAAACATATAAAAATTTGAACGTAGCGGGACTCGAACCCACGCCTCCTGGAAACTGAACTGGATCATTAAATCAAGATCAAGATTGTAAAATTCGTTATAAAAAGGTTTTTAACAAATATACAGGGTGGAAGAGGCAGCGCTCCTTTTACGGAAACAGCATATAGGGTAAAATATTTCAAACCATAAAGAAATTAATCAAGATACCTCAACAGTTTAGACGTAGGATTTTTTTCATTTTACGATGTTTATCCATACCTGTATTTCGCGTGACGCAAAGTTACGCAAAGATGCGAATAACGTGAATGCAACTACTACAAAAAAACTACTAAAGGTTAAACAACTTTGAACTTTGCCGCCAAAACCTACGACTCTATTTCGGAATGACGCGTATGTCGTGTGCGTGCGTCGTTTTTGACAAATGGCGTTTTATTTTAAAACGACAATTTTTTTTTTTTTTGAAAATATCATGTTTTTATTTTTGGGAAAAAAAAAATATTGTATAAGGCTTTTATGGAGTAGTTAAAACTATGGTTTCATTTAATGCGGTGCTGACATTTCCATCCTGTATATGTAATATAAAGGTATATTTTGTAGTATCTTTTATTACGGGCAGTTTTAGAGGATTTCGAAAAATTCTTTAAATCGAGGGTCGTTACATTAATATTATACTGTATATGTAAATCTTAATTGTTTTAAGAAAAGCAATAATTTTTGTATTTTATTTTCAGCTTTGGAAGTATTAGAAAAATCTGGAGAGCCTGGGCCTTTGCAACCGAAACATCTTCGTGAAGCGTTACGTAGGCTCCGAGTCAGAGGGTCATTGCCAACAAGGAAGGCCTACAGGAGTATGTTTCGTCTTTAGAAAATATTTTAATGTTTTTGTTACATAGAGAAATAAAGTAATGTAAATAGATGCTATCTAATCATGACTAATATTTATTTACTATAAGTTACTACAGTTTCCGTAATTAACCCTTTACACTCGTATGTCGCCTTATCATTACAGCAGGTTGGCCGGTCTGTCGTTCCCTAAGCTTATTTCTAATATATCTTAATTACTTTCTTAAGCGTTCATTGAGTACATTTATACCTTAAAAAAAGATTTCGGTTTAGGTTTCTTAGCAGCAACACATCGAAACCCACAGACAAAAGTCGTCGTGTAACGTTTGTTAGTGAGATGGACGTTTCTGGCGCCCTATTCACAGTTGAGGTAATTTGTGGTGCTGTTAAGCGTTGATTTCGTTTAGACAGAACTCTGATGAATTTATCCTCTTTGATTATTTGTAATATTAGGCCTGCCTGATCTTTTTGTGTCTGTGTTTGTTCTCCAAAGGAATTTCGAGCTGCTGCATTTTGACGTTCACTGTATATGTTATTATATTGTATTCAAAGTTATTATATTGTATTAAGAAAAACAATAAATAGTGCCGATTGTGACGCGTCGAAAGTACAAAAGAAAGCAACCGCACGATTATAAAACATAAAACACACGCTTTCTCAAAATACAAAGATTTGTTAAAAATGTTTAATGAGAGTGTGGCCCATTGTGGACCATTTTTGCGTCTTGAATATTACTTAAAAAAAATGAATTAGCTTCACGTTGTATCCAGAGAGTGTAGGCTGAGGGAACCTAATGTTAAGACACTTCGTTCCCCACTTTCCGCCGAATTGTGAAAGCATTGCGTGTCTAGTGGCGGAACTCTATGGTGTCGAGGCATAGCGCGGCGTTGGGGGATACATTATGAAGCTGTTTTAATTTAATTTTCTATTAATATCACTTATGTTTAATATATTTTTAATATAAAACTATATATTTTTAATATAAATCAATTGTTATCATACTTGGTCTTATAAAATATACATTTTAAAACGAATCTAAACCAATCTGTAAATATCTGTTTTATTTTGTTGTTAATAATAATTATTAATATTAGCTATAAGAATAATAAAAAACATATTTCTAAACATTTTTTTTTATTTACAAAATACGTGGTGGCCTGTGGCCGAGTAATGTCTGACCGAAACAAGGCCGAAACGGAAACCAAAACTTTTTAATATACAGTTATTTCATATTAAATTGAAGACAAACTGAAACAGTCGATGGAGGTGGTCATTATCAAATATTATTAACTTATATTGGGTCTTTATACATGGTCCATAGTATTACCGTTTTAGAGATTTATAAACCATACATTTTTTTTATTAAATATCTTATCTGGGAATAAAAAGAAACATTATTTTGTATTCTCTGATAGGTTGATGCCCAATTTTTGCAAAGTTTGAAAACGTTAATTACAATACGAAAAAAAGATCTATGTTATTTATTCTATTAATGATTTTCGGAAAAACTCGTATTAGACGTACAAAATATGCATAAACTCTGATATATGCTTTTTGTGTTAAAAATATGAAGTCTTTACGAAATCTTCTGTTAACATTCCCAATATAATATGTGATATTTTAAATTAAAAAACCAAAAGTTCCATAAAAGAATGAATTGGGTGCGTAACTTCGTCTGTAAACTTTGTGTTACGATACTTTACTCAACTTTGGTAGTAAATGGCTTTAATTTGAAGTGCCGCTGATATTGACTGACCTTACTTAAAATTAATAAGACTGTTGACTGTTTTAAATAATTATGTCAAAAGTTTCCAGTTTTGTAGTTTGAGTATAGAAAAAGAACAGAAAGAGCCCTTTTTGATGGTCTGTGAATGCGTACTCTTATAAGACACTGCACATCCTATGAAACAAATTGAATTTAAAGCATAGTGTTCAGGCCAAACGCCTGTTATAATTTTATAGCAATCCCTTTTTAATTACACATATGCTCATAGGCGATAAATAATGTATTTTTATCTTACAATTACCCTACTATAGCATTGTATTACTTTTTGGTTGAACTCGAGAATTACACGTGTCCACACATAAAATTTTGCTGTTTTAATTATTACTTTAAGAAGTAAACCTGATAGAGGGAGAATTCCACTACAGGGTCCAGCGAGCCGCATTGCCCAAAAATAAGGGAAGTGATCAGTGTTTAATTATAGGAATATTATTAATATTAACCCATTACTCTTTTCTACTCAGGTTACTAGTATTTGCCTATTGCATTAATTTGTGATTTTAAAGTAAAACTATGTATATTTGGTGAATTGTTTATTGCCAATTATATTTAATTGTTATTATTTTAACAATATTTCATAGTTTTAACAGGTATGTACTAGATTATTCTTATAAAACAGTAAAAGTTAATTTCTCATATAATCATCATTTATTTTAAATAATATAACTCTAAATGTTTAGTACTTCATTATTTAAACATTATTAAATAAAAATGATTTGCCTATTGTGTAACAAGTAATTTGATAAGTGTTAGCTAGTTTTGTTACTGTATTAATACAATAATTATATTGTTTTACAACTTAATAAAAGCATTCATTAGTTTACATCTTTATAAAATACATTAACTGAATTTTGTAAAAAATATTAATTCTTTAATTTTGTTTTAATTGGTAATTGAAAATAAATAAAAATAAAATAAAAACTTACAAAATATTAAGACAAAATTGAAATAGATATTTTAATAATAAAAATATTTGTGTATTAAAATTAAACAAATTTATTTACATGCTTGTAAGTACACATATATATAAAAAATCTTAAATCAGTTATACATTGTATACAATTTCAATTTCAGGCTTGTTCACTCCCGAGATTCCAAACATGTCGGAGAGAGAGGAAAAAGAACTTATTAAAAACGAGCTAGTTATAAAGGCCGGTTGACTAATTTTACTAAGTACGTAAATGAATTATCTGGTTCATTGAGTCTACAACAGGTAAATGAATTGCAGTTACGAATAGGTAAGATCGAATGTTTATATGATCATTATGATGAAGTACAATTAAAAATTGAGTGTTTAGTCGATGACATTGATGCCCAGTCAAGTGAAAGAAATGATTTTGAATCTTTATATTATCAATCACTTTCAAAGGCTCAAGAATTAATATCTTCTAATAGTAAAATATTACGATGTGATAATGTGGATAACTCTCGTTTAAGTAATCATAATCTAGTTAAGTTGCCTACTATTGATTTGCCAAAGTTTCATGGTTCTTATGACAATTGGCTTGAGGTTCATGATATGTTCACCAGTCTCATACATTCGAACGATGCAATGGATGAAAAAAAATATTTGTAAAAACAAAAACCCCGACTGCATCAAACCAAAAAGAAAATAAACAAGCCCAATAGTTTATTAGGATTAACAGTCGGGACCTCTTTAAATTATGCGGGGTTCCTGGTAAAGATTTTATTGATTGAAGAATTACTTATAGGTCCCGACTGTAAATCCTAATAAACTATTGGGCTTGTTTATTTTCTTCTAGTTTTATGCAGTCGGGGTTTTTGTTTTTACAAATATATTTTTATTTTTCATTTTTTTGTTAGAATTTATTATGGTAATGATAATCATGATATACCTTTTTGAAATTCTGAAATTGAGCTCTTTAATTTGATACCCATATTGTAGTATTAGAAACGAAAATTTTTTTTTTCCCTTCGTCCAATGGCGTCCCACAGCCGCCATGATTATTTTTTATTAACGTCACCTATCTAAGAACACTTGGGCTGCTAATACGAATCTAACGACACCTCAAATATGTAAATCCGTTCAGGGGCTCTGGAGATATGAGGTAATAAAGAATATTACATACATACAAGATACGCGCGAAAAACATAACCCTT
Source organism: Heliconius himera (assembly GCA_021202915.1). Classification (NCBI taxonomy): domain Eukaryota; kingdom Metazoa; phylum Arthropoda; class Insecta; order Lepidoptera; family Nymphalidae; genus Heliconius; species Heliconius himera. The sequence continues at coordinate 175,743 of JAJHJA010000227.1, forward strand.
CCTTAGCAGTCGGGAATAAATAAGTTTCATTATCTTAGGTCGTCTCTGGAGGGGTCTGCGGCTTTGATTATTCAATCCATGGAGTTTTCGGCTAGCAACTATGCTATTGCATGGGAATTATTATGTAATAGATTTAACAATAAACGTTTGCTAGTACAAAATCATGTTAATAATTTATTTAATGTTGATTTGATTAAAAGTGAATCTTCTATTAATATAAAACGATTGATTGATCAATTTAATAAAAACTTACGTGCTTTGGAAATGTTAGGCGAGCCGACTCAACATTGGGATACACTCCTCATTCACATCATGACTAAGAAACTCGATCAGAAAACTTTTCGTGAGTGGGAAGAGTGTAAAGGTAAAATAAATAAAAATGACCCTATTTCGATGTCTGTGTTTCTGGAATTTCTTCGTAACCGTGCTAACCTATTAGAAACTATCGAGCTGTCTCGTAATAACGGCATGATAAATCCTAATAGAAACGCGCATAAGCTTAGGGCAATGATTTCTTTAGGTAATAATCTTTCTAGACCAGTATGCGAAGATCATAATTGCAACTCATCTATAAAGCCATCCTAAATGTAAAGGCGATCATAGTTTACATAATTGTTCTCTGTTTCGTAATTTAACCAATGAACAAAGATTTGAATTAGTTTCCCAGTATAAAATATGTTATAATTGCCTTCGCCCCGGTTATTATTCAAATAATTGTAAGAAACCAGGCTGCAAGGTGTGTAAGCGCAAACATAATACGTTGATTCATATATCTAATATTAAAAAGCCCAATCCAAACATTTCAGTAAGAGCAAGTGATCATGATTTTAAATCACCATCGCAATCTTCATCCAACAATCAAGCGGAACAAACACTCACGACGCTGACAACATATTCCGATGATGTGCATTTAAAACTGGAACAAGATGTTCTATTGTCCACAGCTTTAGTTAAAGTATTTGATGTTAATGGATGTGAATGCGTTATACGTGTTTTATTAGATTGTGCAAGTTCATCGTGTATTATTACCGAAAGCTTACGTCAGTCACTGAAATTAAAATATATAAATGTAGATAAGCCTATATATGGAATAAATAAGACAAAAGTAAGCACAACTAAAAGGTGTCGCGTTAAAATTCATTCCATAACTGAGAATTATTCTAAAGATTTAAGCTGCTACGTTTTGTCAACTATAACAGATAGCATACCATCGCGTTCAATTAATATTTTACATTTAAATATACCGCACAATATTACTGTGGCAGATCCATATTTCTTTAAGGCTGGTGACATTGATATGATTATTGGCACAAACATATTTTGGGAATTGCTTGGTTCGGAGAAAATTAGTTTAGGCACAAATCAACCCATTCTTTGGGAAACCAGACTTGGATGGCTGGTCTCAGGTCCTATTAATGGAGGATGTACGTCGTCCCTCATAATATGTAATTACAGTAAGATGGCAGATAATAATTTTAATAATGAACCCGTTTTATCTGCCTCTGTGAATGACGACATTTATAAAATGATATCACGTTTTTGGCAACTCGAAGAGGTTAGTCACAAGTCATCGTATTCTTTAGAAGAACGAATGTGCGAAGAACATTTTATTAAACATACTTTTCGTTTAGAAGATGGTCGTTTTTGCGTTAGAATTCCGTTGAAAGAATCGCCTGAGGTACTAGAAGACTCATTACAACAAGCAAAACGATGTCTTTTATCTCTGGAACGGAGACTTATCAATCAGCCTACTTTAAGGCGTATGTACGTTGAATTTTTATCAGAATATGAAGCTCTTGGGCACATGTCTAAGTGCGAAGCTAATTATAATTTAATTCCGTACTTTATTCCTCATCACGGTATATTGCGTGAAGATAGCAGTACTACTAAATTGAGGGCCGTTTTCAACGCTAGTAGTAAAACTACATCAGGGCTGTCCCTAAACGAAATTCAGATGATAGGTCCTAAGGTACAAGACGATTTGCTTTCAATATTGCTTAGATTTAGATTTTATAAATTTGTACTGGCTGCTGACGTAGAAAAGATGTATCGGCAAATAATGATTAATGCATCTGACCGACATTAGTACTAGGATGGCAAACAGAATCTGATGAAATTTGTTTTTATATTAATCCTTCAACTCAAAAGAAAGAGCTTACAAAACTAATTGTATTATCAATAATTGCACAAATTTTGATCCCATGGGGTTAGTTAGCCCATGTGTTATTATTATGAAAATTTTATTGCAAAAATTATGGCTTATTAAATTAGCATGGGATGAACCATTGCCCACGGAGATTTTAAGAAATTGGTACGATGTCTTGAAAAATCTTCCTTTATTAAGCAAATTACGCGTACCTCGTCTCGTGGTCTGTGATTCATACTGTTTGTTGGAATTTCATATTTTTTCTGACGCATCAGAAAATGCTTATGGTGCCTGTATTTATGTTAAAAGTGTAAATAATCGTAGTGAAACTTCGGTACAGTTATTATTGGCCAAAAGTAAGGCTGCACCTTTAAAGCCAACAACAATACCCAGATTAGAACTTTGCGGTGCGTTGCTGGGTGTACGGTTATATGAAAAAGCTATTTCGTCACTTCGTGTTAAGATTAGGCATACAACATTTTGGACAGACTTAACAATCGTGCTAGGTTGGCTTCAAATGTTACCAGCTAAACTTCAGCCGTTTGTTCGTAATCGTACTGTTGACATATTAGAAAAAACCGTAAGTTGTTGTACGTATCACGTGGAGTTGACGTTAATGACTTGCCAACTCTTAACCAGTGGTGGTACGGTCCTAACTATCTTCAGCAAGATAGCTCGTGTTGGCCAGATAATTTTGCAAATATTGAAGAACTTCCAGAAACGCGACCTGAAGTTTCGTTTACGCCATGTCTAAACAGGACATATTAATAAATTTTAATTGCTTTTCTAATCTTTTTAGAATGCAGCGTACTATTGCTTATGTTTTTAGATTTATAGCTTTATGTAAGGGTAATTCTTTAAAAACTACTTATTTTAATACTTCTGAATTACAATGCGCATTAAACTTAATAATAAAACTTTCTCAATTAGAATGTTTCCCTGAATATAAGATATTACTTCAAAATAAACCTATACCGTTAAATAGTAAAATAAGCAAGTTAAATGTTTTTATGGATGGATATAATATAATACGTGTTGGGGGTCGGTTAGAAAATGCCTCCATGTTTTCGTATGATAAAAAACATCCTATTATTTTACAGTCCACTCATATTTTTACAAAACTTGTCTTTAAGTCGGAACATCTTAAATTATTGCATGCGGGTCCTCAATTATTATTAGCTTCGATAAGAGAAAGATATTGGCCTCTTGGTGGTCGTAATTTAGCTAGACTGACTTATTATCAGTGTGTTAGATGTACTCGTATGAGAAGTAAAATAATTACTCCGCTTATGGGAAATTTGCCTACTCAGCGTATAACTCCAGGGGGTCATCCCTTTGACTGCGTAGGGATAGATTATGCTGGTCCTATCTCATCAGCAAGTCGCCAAGGCCGAGGTTGTAGAATTGTTAAAGTGTATATAGCAATTTTTGTTTGTTTTAAAACTAAGGCAATTCATATAGAACTAGTAGGCGACTTAACTAGTAACAGCTTTATGTCTGCTTTACGTAGGTTTATATCACGGAGAGGAAAGCCAACAGATATTTATTCTGACAATGGCACAGCGTTTGTGGGCGCTTATAATGATATATGTAAATTTTTAAAGACTAACTGCAATTCATTATCTGAAAGTTTGGCCAATGAAGGTATAAATTTTCACTTTTGTCCACCTTACTCTCCTCATTTTGGGGGTCTCTGGGAGGCTGGTGTAAAAGCTGTAAAATTTCACTTAAATAGAGTATTGGGAAATTGTCATTTAGTTTACGAGGAACTGATCACTGTCCTAACACAAATTGAAGCTATCCTTAACTCTCGACCGCTCACCCCTCTTTCTAGTGACTCAAATGACCTCATGTCGCTTACACCAGGCCACTTTCTAATTGGGAAGTCTTTAACAGCCCCGCCAACACCTGATTATAAAGGCAGCCCTACCAGCTGTTTGAACAGATTCCAAAGATTGGAGCAACTACGTCAACATTTTTGGGTCAGGTGGTCCAAAGAGTATATTAGTGAGATGCAACAACGAGTAAAATGGCGCTCAAAGAATTCAACGTTGGAACTTGATACTTTAGTTGTCATTAAGGATGACAATCTTCCGCCATTGAAATGGAAAATGGGCCGAATTGTGACTGTTCATCCTGGAGCTGATGGCATTAACCGTGTGGCTGACGTCAAAACCGCAAACGGTATCATCCGAAGGTCATTTAGCAAAATATGTCCCTTGGTTAACCAAATTGGTTGAAAGACAAGTTTCAACGTCCGGGGGCCTGTTCAGGCCAAACGCCTGTTATATTTTATAGCAATCCTTTTTTAATTACACATATGCTCATAGGCGATAAATAATGTATTTTTATCTTACAATTACCCTACTATAGCATTGTATTCCTTTTTGGTTGAACTCGAGAATTACACGTGTCCACACATAAAATTTTGCTGTTTTAATTATTACTTTAAGAAGTAAACCTGATAGAGGGAGAATTCCACTACACATAGTTCAGCTTTGTTTCAGGATTCAAACATTTTTTGGAAATAATAAAGACGACGAAGAGACTATAGCATATTCATAAATAGCTAAAAGCTCTCGGTCGTAAGGACTATACTTCCTTTGTGCAGATGTTAATTTCTTAGAAAAGAAACCAAGAGGTTGCCATACGTTGTTGACACGTTGCTGAAGTACTGCTCCAATACCGACATCAGATGCATCAGTGGCAATAGCTAGCTCTGCAGATGAATCTGGATGAGCTAATAACGTGGCTTGAGATAAACAAGTCTTACATTTACCAAAAGCTTCCATCATCTCAGGTGTCATTGTGATCGGCCTAGCCCTAGATAGAGGGAGAATTCCACTACACATAGTTCAGCTTTGTTTCAGGATTCAAACATTTTTTGGAAATAATAAAGACGACGAAGAGACTATAGCATATTCATAAATAGCTAAAAGCTCTCGGTCGTAAGGACTATACTTCCTTTGTGCAGATGTTAATTTCTTAGAAAAGAAACCAAGAGGTTGCCATACGTTGTTGACACGTTGCTGAAGTACTGCTCCAATACCGACATCAGATGCATCAGTGGCAATAGCTAGCTCTGCAGATGAATCTGGATGAGCTAATAACGTGGCTTGAGATAAACAAGTCTTACATTTACCAAAAGCTTCCATCACCTCAGGTGTCATTGTGATCGGCCTAGCTCCTTTCATCTTGGGTCCTAAAAGCGCAGAGTCTAATGGTGCTTGAATGTTTGCGACGCCGGGAATAAAACGACGATAAAAGTTAAACATACCAAGGAAACATCTTAATTCCTTAGCAGTTTTAGGCACGCTGCACTCTTGTATGCTTTTTACGTTCGTTTCTAAAGGTTGAGTCCCAGAACCTGACACTAGGTAACCAAGAAATTTTATTTGTCGCTGCCCGAAGACACATTTGGATGTGTTTATCAAAACACCATACTCCTTGAGCCTGGTGAAGAGTAGTCTGATATGGCGCTGATGTTGCTCTTCAGAACTGGAAAATACCAAAATGTCGTCTAAGTAACCAAAACAAAACTCATCAAAGTCACGTAGTACTTCGTCCATGAACCTTTGGAAGGTTTGTGCTGCATTGCGCAGTCCGAAGGTCATGTACGGGAACTCAAAAAGTCCAAAAGGAGTTGTAATGGCTGTTTTGTAGATATCAACGACGTATACCGGTATCTGATTGTACGCCTTAACCAAGTCGATAGTTGAAATAGGATACCTGTCAGGAACTGTGCGAGCATTGAGTGCTCTATAATCACCACATGGTCTCCATCCGTCGTCCTTCTTCTTAACTAAGTGCAGAGCAGAAGACCACGAACTGTTAGACGAGCGGGCAGTTCCCTGTGAGAGCATATCATCAAACTCTTTTTTGGCCGCTTTCAGTATAACTGGGTCTAAACGACGAGGTCTACTGGTAACTGGTGGTCCGGGTATGGTATTGATGTAATGCACAGTATTATGCTTAGTTAGGGAAGACGTACCTGATGGTCTCGTTACCTCTGGAAACTCATGAAGCAGCTGATGGTATTTTGATTCTCCCGAGATGGCTTTGACTGACGCAAGGTCATCGGAGATATTTTCTTTTAGTGCTTGCACTGATAGAGTAGTAGTTCCATCGACGAGGCGCTGATATCTGCAATCTACAAGAAGATTGTAAAATATCAGAAAATCTACGCCGATAATCGGTTTCGAAACATCAGCGATGGTAAATTTCCAGGTGAAAGTACGTCGCAGTCCAACTGCAATAATGTAGGACCGTAAGTATGAATGACTGTACCGTTGGCTGCCATAAGTTCATACTTCGTCTTGGTACAGGGCGCCTTGGTAGCCAACCGTGGAAAAACGCAGAGATCAGAACCAGTATCTATGAGGAAAAGCATTTTTGAAATACGGTCGGTAATAAAAAGACGGCCTGTAGGTAAGGGGCAGACGTTGGCCGCTACTTCCGGCTGCCCAGAGAGTTTTCCGACTCTCCGTAAGTACATGGCTGTACACATTTTTTTGCGTTGGAACTAAACCTAAAATGGTACCAACATCTTCCGACGATGCCTGGAATGGCTCCGGGAACGCACTCTAAATTTTGATGGTACTGAATTAAGACGTACCTGGGTCGAGAGTTCAGATACCTGCTTGGTCAGGAGTTGGATCTGCTTGGCCATTTCTTCCAACATGGAGGGTGCAGGGGGTGTGGCCATCGCAGACGTGCTTGCGACTTGTGGTGATGAGGGTGCTATTTGGTGTTTTTAAAAAATCTTTGGGGACTGACAAACCAGCAAGATCTTGTATGTATCGCAGAAACTGCGATGGCTTGCGATCACCTAGCTGCTCATGCCTCAACAACTGCATCACCTTCTTTTCCTGAGACGCAGATTTTAATTAGCTGCGTTTTAAGAGTGATGTATTTATCCGTCTCGGGAGGAGAAATTATAATATCCTTCACCTCGACAGCAAATTGATTGTCCAACTGAGCGGCAACGTAATAAAATTTTGTAGCATCACTTGTTATATTAGATAAAGCAAACTGACCTTCAATTTGTGAAAACCAAAGGGCTGGTTCTTCCGGCCAGAATGGTGGAATACGCACGCCAATCCTACAGACGTTGGATGTAGTCGCGTCCTCCATCGTGTACTAGAGGTCACCTTGCAAAGGTCGTCAATATGGCCTCTTGCCGTTTTTAATCTTCTCGCCAGCAGAAAACGTAGATATTTAATGTAGTGCTCACTAATTTCGGGGTCACCAATATAGCGGTTTTTGTGAAATACGCTATTTAATAATATTGTATATTTTTAATTATGGAGTGAAATTAAATTTCCAAAATTTTGTGGAAACAATAGTCCAAATTTATTTAACACTTAAGAAGATATACAAAGAGAATAATTTTACACACTCACAGAAGGAAAGAAAGAAATTAAAAGAAATACTAAAAGAAATAGATAAGCGAAACAGATACGTATTAGCAAGTAGATAAGGCTAATTAAAATTGAATACAAGCAATGAGTACAAAATTTAACAAGTGAACGTCGCAAGCGATAGTAGCCGACTCTTTACTCGTAGCTATCAAGCAGGCTACGTCACGCACAGCAAAAAAACTCGAAACAAGTTTGTCTTGCGAATGCGCTGCGTGTAGATGATTTTAATAAATATAAATATTAACAGTTTAGTTTTAAGCAAATTTGAAAATAGAATGTAGTGTAAGAATATAATATTAATATCGAATGAAATAGAAGTTTACATGTATTATTATTATTATTATTTATTTAATTTTATAAAAGATAATATTCACTACAAGACGATTCAGAATTAGTTGCTAAAATATTTAAAATGTTTCAGAATTAGGGGCTTATATGAGCTTTAAATTGTATTTTTTACAATTAGGCCTTTTGGAAAGATTCGGAAAAATTTAAATATTGTTTACAACCTATATTGGTACTTTTGTTTATTTTCAGTAAAATGGCTAGTAGTCTTTGGGAATCAAACTAGAGCCAATTTGTCAAATCTAATATTTTTCTAGTTTTTAGCACATTAGTCTTATACAGGATCAAAGTTCCATGCTGCAACACGACTGTTCCCCAGTGTTATCTCAAAGTTTTATGTAAAAAAATTTAGACCGACTATTTTAGAAATATCTTTACTATATCCTATCCTCCTCCTATCCTCTTTTATTTGATACTAATTAAATGTTATTTCAAATATTAATTTTAAGATATTACATAATTAGTCTAAATTTAAATTCAATTTTATTACCTGTACGATCTATTTGCCTATGTACAATTGGGGAAGGGCAAAAAATGCATACAGCAGGGTAGTCAGAGAGAACTTAAGAGTTAAAACACTCCATTTTCCTAATACAAAATCGTATAAAAAATTGAACGTTGCCGGATTCGAACCCTTGATAAGAATATATGACTTAGCGAGGAAAGCGCTAAAGAAGCTACTAAAAATATTTTTCTATCTTTAGCTTATATAACTTTTGAATTTATGTAGTGTAGCGACCAAATAAATAGTACAGGGCTTTCAAATTAATATCTGAAATAACTTTCGTTCAGAAAAGTTAGGAATTAACTACGGTCTCATCCATATCATCTCCAAAGCTATAGAGGCTATCTTATAATAATAATAATAAAAAAAAGGCTTCTTCAATTTCAACTGGATCCCATAATCGGAATCTAACCAAAGTTTCCTTTCCAATAAAAGAATAATCATCGTAATCAGTTGACGGCATATTAATGACATGATTTTCTCATGGACACTGCACTGGAAGGACCAGTTTTTGATTAAAAAAATAATCGTCAAAAACTGTTAACCCAGTCAAAAGTTCTTCTGACAAACAAAAAATACAGTCGAATTTCTTACAAGTCGGTTAAAAAAATTAAATTTATTGTGTTACTACAAACAAATCAATTTTATTAAAAAACAAGATTTTTAAAATAAGTTTATTTATTACAATGTGACAAATAAAACAATAGAATTATTTAAAATGTTAATTTATTACATGATATTGTAATAAACATTAAAACAATGTATGACAGCAGAAAGTTAGGATCATACTCACAAATGTTTGAAAATTAAATCAGTCTTGTTAAAAATGGCTACATTTGTAGAAAATAAATGTTAATAATTAGAAATATTGGAAGTTGAACTAAAATATACAAAAAAATATAATTAACAACAGCAAAACATTAATATAAATTAAAAAAATTATATTGAAACTCAAGTTAAAATTGGCACTCAACATTTTCATTTAACAGTTTGGAGGTTTTTAGTGTCACCTGATATATCACAGACATTAAAGAATCTGGCCCCAGTTTCAAAAGAAAATTACATTTAGGATTATATAAATAGGATTTTGACAATCTATCTAAGGGTAAAGGCACTAATTTAAAGAAAAAAATATTATCTAATTCTGGTAACACTATTATATTAATTAAATAATATAAATGTTTGTATATTTCATAGGTTTATCTATGTATATTATTTTATTCGAGAATCATATATTTTCGACATCATTGCATTGAGACATTTTATGTGCCTGTGATTGGTCAAAAATTAGGAAATAAATTATAAAGGCCATTAAGGGCGATCAAATGTAATAAATAATATATAAACACTCAATGAGATTATGTTTTAAGTAAAACTTTTAAATAAGCACAAACATAAACATCTTGTAACTTTTAAGTACACACAAACCACATTAATTAATTTACATCAAAATGTACACAAACATTGTATACTGAAATCATTAACATGTGAATATTACAGTATAGATTAGTAATTTTTTGTATTATTACTAATAATATTACATATATATATTTTTTTAAATTATTTCTAATTGATATCAATATAATAATTCTGTTGCATTCTGTCATTTTAACGTGAAACAATTAGTGCATAACTGCGTACATTTTGATACAAACATCACTCCGACTGTCAATTGCAACCTGTCACTTGTCACTGTCAGTCGCAACTCGCACACAGACTAGAAATCACAAATTCACAAATACAACTAGACTACAAGTCTTTTAACACCACATTCGATGCAGAATTTGGCAGTCTCCACTGGGAACTTGTTCCCACACTCGTGGCAGAAACGGGAAAGCCGCGGTTGAGCTCGATGTATGGAGGTCTCGGAACTACTGGAGCTCAATGTCTCTTGAGCTCTCCAAGGACTTTGACGTGATGAGCCACGGGATAGCGTATGTTTATCTGTTATAGGAAGTGAAAAGATAAGAATAAGTTGTTGAAAGATTTAATAATTTTCATTAATTTGTTATAATTTTCATTAATTGTAATCAAGTCAATTGTAATTGTAACAATGAGTGTAAATTGTTTGATATCTAAAGAAAATAATTAAAAAACCCATATAAAAAAATTTAAACTGTACTCTAACCCACGCCACCTGTACTCGTGACAATTTAGCCATGCATTCTCATCAAGCTACGGTAAATGCCTATATTAAATAAGAATTTCGACGTAGCTTGATAGAAATAATTTCTAAGAGTTTTAACGTAAAAATGTTTACTTAGCAACATTTTAAAAATTTTACCTTTAGCAACAGGTGCAGTTAACTCTTTGACTTTTTCCTTTCTCAGGGGCGCGTCTAACTCCGCTGACCTCTCCATTGCTAAGAATTCTTCGCTCGATACTGATCGAATTTCATCTTTTTGACTTCCACTTGAGTCCGAGCCGACCGGCACTTGTTCGGGCGACGTCCTGATGCTCGTCTCTTTTGTATTACATAATGATAACTTAGATGGTGATATTCTATTTAAACTGAAAAATATATTAAAGATATTATAATTATTTGTTTATAAAAGATTTTGTAAATTTAAATACGAAAAGCTTATTAACCCCACCATGGCTGTTATTAGTTACCTGACTAACCTGCTATACGCTGAATCGTTGCTCGATTTCCCGTTCGGCGTGAAGTTCCCGTTAGTTACAGAATCGTGTCTGTTCATCTTGTGATCTTTCCGACGAACATCTTTCTTTTTTAGATCACTATGTGTAGTTTTATTATTATTTACAATCTCTTTCCGCATCGGCTGATTATCAATTCTCTCAGATTCGTAAAATTTATCGAAATCCTTCAAGGATTGCATCAGATCTTGTTCGAGTTGATCAGTTTTGTGATGATTCTTGGCGTTGTCCAACTTTGGTGCAGATTTTTTTTGAATGGAATCAAGGAGGGATGTGGAACGTTTAACGGAGGATGGGAAAAGCTTGTCACCTACTATATTGTTACTGCTAAAAACAAGAGAAGTTGATTTGTTAACAGGAATCATACCATTGCTACTGTTATTAACTATTTTGGGTGAGTTTACAACTTTAGTTTCGGTACCGTCGTTAGAAAATTCAGATTGAGCAACTATTCGGGTTGTGGAGCTACAGGTGCGTTTTTCTGTGTTTTGTTTCAGTACTTGCTCATCGAAAGTAATCATGAATTCTTCAAGATCAAAGTCTTCACAGAGAGAATCGTCGTCTCTCACTGAAGTCTTTGAAGCTATGCTTTGTTCCAAAGAAGACATGATTTTATCGTATTGAGAACTAAAGTCCGAGGATGGACTCGTTTTGTTGCTGTTATTATTATTTGTCTCTGACTTACTGTACAGAGAATCTGATAAATTGTTTTTATCACTATTATTATTATTATGTTTTATAGTGCTGAAAGAGTCAAACTTTGCTGGTAAATTTTCCGTAGTTAATAAAGATTCCATACTACTTATTATGTCAGGATTATTTAAAATGGTATTAACATTAATTGGTAAATTATCATTTTCATTTATAAGTCTGGGATCAATATAGTTACTGTCAGTCATCGAAGTATTGTCGTAAGTAAGTATAGCGTCGAGATTCACAAAATCTTTCTTTTCTTCATTTTTATGTATCTTATCTAACTTTAAGGGTTGTTTGACAGTAGTAGTACGTTGAAATCCATGATGCATGGATTGTGACATTTTTGGGATTTTATCTTTTAGTTTCGGGGTACTATAACTGGAGTTCGAATAACTCGAAAAGGATCTATTTAAGTTGCTGGAGCGATTAAAGTACGTTTTTTCCGTGGAACTAATATTTTCTTTACTTGACTTGGTGAAAGTTGTGTTTAATTTCTGAATAGGTTTTTTATCGTTTCTATTTATTCTGAACGAACTACACCTACCACCAAAAGAACTATTATTGTCGTTATTAGTGCTACCAAACGATTTCATTCTTTGTAGAGTTGGTGTCTTTTGATATGTTTTATTTAAAGTATCCTTCATCATTTTAGTATTATCTGTACGGTAAGATGTGGATATTTTTTCTTTAGAGGGACGTAAGCTGGGAAGGGTTCGACTAAGATCTTTGGAACTTTGGGATTTTTTAGGAATATTATTGTCTGACGACATAAGCTCTTTCATTTGTCTAGCTGCCGATGCAAATGGATCATAATTATCGTCCAGTCTGAAAGTGTACAATTAAAAAATAAAAAATAATAATTTAGTCCAATAATATCTAGTATTACTGTTAATTACAAGCTAAAGCGAAATTAGTAAAAATAGGGCGTATTTCAAATTGCTTAAAATAACATGTCACATTACTAATATAAAATAAAAATAATTTCATTTGTAAATACGCCCTAATTTATATAGGAAAAGTTAAGGTAAAAGTACACAAAACCTCTTATTTTCAATACGTGGCAACTTTAACGGCGGCACTCCATCACTTTCCTGATTCTCTTCTATAATGAAAGTTCTATAATCACTATCTAAACGCTTTTGTTCACCCAACATTTTACATCTCTTGTTCACTTTGTATATATTCGACACATTGCATTTACTTTTAGCAACTGTGCCTGTACATTTATTATTTTCGCATATTGATGGGAGCTTCATCTCAGTGGATTCAATTTCAGTGTTATTTTCCATTGCGGGATCTCGATCGTAAAACTTTAAACCATATACCGTTATATGTTCTAGGTCACATACATTGCTTTTTGTTTCGGGATTTTTAGTTTTAATATTATTAGCGTCGTCAGTTACTTGCATAATTTCTTTAAGGCTATTCTTTAGATCTTCTAAAGTGTCCGAGAAAATAGGTGTAGGTATGTCATCTTGTTTCATGCTATCATTTGAAACATTATTTAAGCACTCTAAAGAATTTGTGTTCGGTGTGTGAATATTTTCAATACATTTCTCTATTTCACCTTTTTGAGATTCTTTCTTTTCATGGTCTTCAATCATCTTATCAGTCAAATAAAGGAATTCTTCTAAATCTGCAGTGTCTTCAGTAAATTTTGTATATGTATCACCGCTGCCGTGACGACTTAAATCGTTATCTATATTATCCTCGTTTTTTTCTTTTTCACCATCAAAGGAGTCTTCAAAATGTTCTTCGCTCAAATCGTGTTCATAGTTATCTTCTATATTTTCGATTGATAAATTAGACATATTATCTTTAATGTTTTCTAAAGAGTCTTGCTCTGGTTCACCTATTTGGTTTTCAATTACTTCATTTTCCAATTTAGAAACATGATTTTTTAAATCTTTCTTTAAAAAAACCACAACATCTTCAGCTGGTTGATACATATTTACTTCTGATTGAATACAGTTATCGAAACTTCCAGTATCGTCTAAATTAATGTTTTCTTCAATTTGTTTTATACCAATATCACAAGAACTAGTTAAATTTGGATTTTTATATAACAATTCAACCATTGGATTTGAATCAACTATTTTGTTATATTTTAATGTAGCTGAGGATGGTTTAATATTTTTATTTTGTTTTTTAATTGATATTTTAGCGTCCGTCTCGTGTATGACACACGGCACGCAAGGACATAACAATTCAGTATTTATTCCTACTGACTGACATTTTTTACCTTGTGTCACGTCCCCAAATTCTTCGAGACTATCCAAACTTATTTTACTTTCTTTGATAATCTTAGAGGTTTCCTTTTTTACTTTGCGTTTAGTATTAGCTTTTGTTTTGGGATTTGATAATTTAATGTTAGATTCAACGACATTTATTAATGGTGCTTCTATCGATTTATCATCATTAAGGTTGTCATTGCTATCACTATTTTTTTTAGTGCTTAGTGTCAAACGTTCTTTTTCCATTTCTTTTATCTGTTTTACTTTCAATTTCTTTGGCACAGGAATTTGGCTTTTTGAAAAACATTCTTTTTTATCTAAAGTTTTATTAGGTTTCTCCTTTACTACTGCTTTAGATTTTCTTTCATTATATTTATTGGAAATCTCTTCTAACTTTTTTAAATAATGTTTCTTTTTGGCATTGAGTCTATTAATAGGTTTTTGAGTGTCTTTTTTGTTGATGTTAGGATCGGTATTGGTTTGTTGGATAGAGGATGTGGGGGGTTCTTGGATATCTCTAGGAAAAAGGAAAAGGAAGGATTTCAATAGACACCGGAAGAGTACAAACAAGGAGACAGGAACGATATATCAATTATACATTATAAATAGAAATAATAAAAAAATACAAATTATTGCAACATACTCCTTCCTTTCCCCTTATTTGGTATAATAACTAAATCATGTAATACTGTCTAATTAAACACAAAATTACATTACAATACATATTTTTAACTTTACTTCCACAAAAGACTATCTATATTCTACAATTACAAATTGGATACAAATATATACATATTTAGAAAGCACAGTATTTTACAGTACCTAGAACTGCTAATATCTCTTGCAAGTCTTGCTTGTCTTGCTTTAACATTGGCATCGCCGGATGAGTTGTTTTGTGAAGCTCTTGAATTTCTTATGACCGGCATGTGCGGTGAAACGTCTTCATGACAATCGTTGCTAGACGTCGATTCTGGAAATATACGACATTGATATATGTTTAAAAAAATTGTTATAGGAATTTCATATTCTTTAGCATAATGTTAGAATCTCTTAAAGTTAGTAGAAGCCGTCGGTATAGCGTCTAACTTGACTGGTAAACGTTATTTTTGTGGGTTCAATTTCCATTTGGAGGAATGATTATATTTATTTTCATTTCCTTGTTTTGGAGTTTAGTTCCACCACTCAACACATAATATGTAAGTGAAGCTTCTTAAAGTTAAATCATATGAATGTTACATAACACTTACTATTGTAAATACTATTTTTAAGTCGAAGACTTTCTTGTGATTGGGAAACTTACGTTATCTAATTAAATATCTATATTCTATTTGCTTGCTTAAATTTTTTTTTATTAATTTCTCAGCTTTCAATAATAATAATCTTAGTACGGGGATATTAAATGACTACATTTATTTTTATTTCCAATTATTGCTAATATTCCCTTTTGTTTTGAAATAAGAATGTATCACATATGACATAATTTTCTTACCTGAGGCTCTCGTCCTGCCGTGCCTGTAGTCACCAAATTCTCTCGGCGGAGAGATACCTCGAGTCGACTCTACGGACGCCGACCGGCTGTTCGACGATTTCTCGCGAGTTTGTGAAGATCTGGAAATTGTGTAACGTATTTGTTATTCACATGAAATTGTTTAGTTTTATAGTACGTACTACGATTCAAATAAAAACATATCGGCAACAATTTTAAAGGCTATCTATCGTTTTAATTTATTAATACAACGATTTATCTATATATGTATGTATATATAATATATTTTTTATCTGTGCGTTTGTTCACGCGTATTTCAGAAACGACTTAACCCTTTTTCACTATCGTATTTTAGCAACCATCGCTTAACATTTAAGTGTTTGTTTTATAACAATCGGTTCATAAATAAAATAGTTATGTCAATATAAAGAATTGCATGCGACAGTATTGCTACAAAATAAGTGTTATATTGAATTGGCTGATATTTTACTTCTCAACATATGGACATCGTCTGGATCAACGTATTAATACTGTTTGTCTGCGCGTTTGTGCACGCTAATCTCAGAAATGGCTTCGCCAATTTAAATTCCGTAATAATATCGTTTTAAGAGGTCCCTATATCATACATCTAGGTTGGTACGGACTATAGGACTTTTAATATCAGACGGAATCCAATACTAACATTATAACTTCACGTAAAATTTTAAAAAAATAAGTTGAACATATTTTTTTTTATTATCACGTGAAGACAAGACTTTATAGAATTAAAGAAATATATTATGATAATTGATAACATAAATACGAAGATGTTATTCTAAAGAGAAACAAAAGGGCATTATAAGTATGTGATAAACCGTTGCACAACTGAAAATATTGATAATGATAAGAGGTCATCATGGCGCAGTGAATCTGTGTCTGACGCAATGATTTTGGGTTTATTTTCAATTTAGAGGAAAAGAGTTATTTTTATTTACCTATACCGGCAAGCTCGCGGTCGCTCGATATTTCTCATTTAGACGGACGGTGAAGTACAGAGTGTATTAACACTAGTTCTCTCTCACCAATCAACAAGGTTAAAAAAAACCGCGAATCTGAAAAAAAAATCCAAATAAGACAGCTCACCGTCTCCCGCGCACAGGCGGCGCCTTGTACTGCGTGCGCGCGTTGAGGCGCTGCTTGGCGTCGGCGAGGTGCGGCGGCGGCGCGGCGGGCGCGGCGGGCAGGATGCGCGCCTTGTCCGCGCACCACTCCACGTGCCGCTCGAACGCGCGCACGCCGAACGCGCGCTGGCAGTGCGGACACTTTTGTAAGTCCGCCGCGGGCTATAGGGTTAAAAAAATTCTGAGTTTCGATTTATTATAGTGTTACAAAAGATTCTGGCATTTATTACTACTTATATATTATTATACTTATATATTATTATACTTATATATTATTATCAATAAGAATATACTCAACACGCAATGCCTCCAGAATTAGGCAGGAAGTGGGGAATGGAGTGTCTTAACACTAGTTCCCTCTGCCTACCATGCTGCGTGCGGGATATAGCGTGAAGATGATTTAATTTTTTTTAATCAATAAGAAACAGCAAATTAAAAGATAAAGTGTTTGTTAAGTAGCATAGGATTTTATTTTAATTTTAAGGTAAAATATTTAAAAAAACATAAAAGATCTGTTCTCTCCTTTACATCATCAGTAAATATACGAACGATTGTATAGGTATAGCTCCTATAGAAATAACTCGGCATAAAGATGAAAGCAGCCACTGTTCATCGCAGACACTAATGAGAAGCAATTAACATAACAAAATACGGTTCAACAATACGCTTCATGGCTATATTTTAAATGAGAAAAGGTCAAGCCTATAGAACTCGTCGGGCGTAGGTTCTTTTACAAATAACCTTAAATATTCAGAAACTTAAGTACTAGTACAGAATACCTAATTATTAAGAAATTGTTTTTAGTATGCTTAAACAGAAAAGGGAAATATTGAGTGACGTACTTAGTATATTAATTAAGCTTCGTATTTATGGATATGGCACAATCACTTTAAATCTTGAGATTTAAAGTGATTGTACTTGAGTACAACCTCTTCTTTACATAAAAAAATATTAAGTTAAGAATTCTAAATGAGTGTCTTAATATAAAAAAAAACTGTGAATTGTAAATAAAAAATAAATAAAGCAACTTCACGCTGTATCCCGCACACAGCAGGGTACTTAGTGTTAAAATAATCTGTTCCCCACTTTTCTCCGAATTCTGGAGACATTGCGTGTTGAGTGGCGGAATTCAACGCCGCGCTTTGCCTCGACACCAGAGCGAAGAAATGAAAATATGAATTGTAATAAATATTGAATTTCTTCGATTGGGGATCGAACCCATAACCAGTTTCATTTACAGTGATAGTGAATTAATATTATAAAATTACCTTAGTAATTGCACTCCTCACTGAATGAGTCTTAGGTTTGATGGCAGCTTTGGCAGTGTTGGGTGGACTCTTCTCGAGGAATGGGCTGTTTTCTGGAAGACCGAAATTCTTTGGCAAGTATTGTTCTAAATCCGTGCCTGTAAGTGTGGTACATGTTGTGAACATACTACAGCGTCTAGTTGCAATATGTGAACAAATCTCAATCACCTTTTTGATTTCTTTAAGACTATTTATTTATAATTTCCAATAATAAATGTACGTGCATCTAATTGAAGACACAGAATGAAACAGATAATATATACATTTATACCACCATCAAGCCAATAATATTATAAAGATGATTCACGATTAGCCAGTTAAATGCAACAGTAGGCGTCAGTTACCGAACTCGGCGCAACACAAGCAAAATATGTAAATGCAGACTTCTTTAGGACTCTATTAAAGTATTGATATTTTGTGTAAATGGAGGTCAATATTTTGAGTTCGAGAAGCACTGGTCGTTAGTGGGCCGAGTCTGGTCCCAGCGGATGGCATCAAATGGCGACCTTGTATTTTAATATTCTTACCACGCCTTTTCGTATATTGATCCGCAATAGAAAATTGTAAATAAGTATAGGATTTTCGATTAAATAAAAAATTACGACAAAAGTGTTATTATCATATTTTTATCATTATTCAGGATAATAATCAGTAACTGTTGATGGTCTTATTGATTATCGACATAAGTTTATCCTTTTTTTTGCTTCACGCTGTATATAGCATATTGCACGGTGATAAGACACTCCGTTCCAACTTTCCGCCGATTTTTTCGTGTGTTGAGTGGCGAAACTCAACGTCGCGCCTTGCTTCGACACCAGAGCGAAGAAAATAAAAATATTAGACATTTAATTTCCTGGAGTAGGAATCAAACTCACAGTCACACGTGTGCCCTTGCTTACTTCTTGCACGCTACGACTGGCCTCAAGACATAAGTCTATTCAATAGGCTTATACTCATTCACCCGAAAGAGGATATTAAGATCAAGTCAACTTTCACGTTAGTTACTATTTATTACCAGTACCTATACCTACATTTAAACAACTATTAAACTAACCGTATCACAATTGTAGGTCAATACAGATTTACGATTCACACCAATGTGGCTTATTCCAGATTTAGTATTAACATGGAATACGAAATTTACGCATAATGCGATTCTGTTAGTAATATGTTCACATTCGATAAAACAGTTGATTGACATAGAATTCAATGTAAATATGGTCCACTCACCAAAACCATTACTGGTATCTGTGGCCGGTCCTTGTTACCCACAAAACATAACATATACATCAATACACTTTTTTTTTCAGCTTCACGCTGTATCCCGCACACAGCAGGGTAGGTAGAGGGAACCTAGTGTTAAGACACTCCGTTCCCCACTTTCTGCCGATTTCTGGAGGCATTGCGTGTTGAGTGGCAGAACTCAACGCCGCGCTTAACCACGACACCAGAGCGAGGAAATGGAAATATAAATTTAAGTAAATATTTCATCTCCTCGAGTGGGGATCGAACCCACAACCAGTCGGTTTTACAGTCACACTTCGTGCCGCTGCGCCACGACTGGCCTCTGTCAATACACTTCTATTTTCCAAATAAAGCATGCCGTACAAAGTGAGAAAAAAACAAATAATCACATACATATCACACATCAAAAAGATCTACTAATGGTATTGTTCTATTGTTCTGTTTGATGTAAACAATTTGGATTCCTTAATAGCGCTTTAATTAACAAACTACCCTAAGCTATCACCGCCAGGATTGTATTGAATGCAATGTCAAAACGAAAAGATATTTAAAGAAAATTGTTTACGTTTTACTAATATTAAAAAAAATAGGAGTTAAGTATCTACCTTCACGCCGTTGCCTCGAAGAGTCGAAGGTTTTCCGTTTTTTCACGGTCATCTTCTCGCAGATCTTGACATGCTTCGCCAGTGACGCGGGAACAAATGTGCGGCCACATACGGGGCATGGTGACAGTGGCAACGGGCCTGACGGTTCGGGGGCAACAGGTGCTTTCGGGGTCGTGGGCACTGGAGGCGAGGGTGGCGGCCCGAGACGTGAAGGTGGTGGAGTTCGAAGTATTGGTCTAAACGATTCGTTCCCGGTTGGAGATACCGGTTCCGGTGATTCTGGAGTTGCCGCTCTAGAAGATTTGGAAGACTGCGGTTGTTCTTGATGCTTTTTGCCTGAAAAAAAGAACCAAGTTTTTAATATACAAAGTAAATAAAAAAGTAACAAATATTAAACTGAATATATTACTTGTTCAGCAACAGATTAAATTATTGCTTAATACTAAATGCCAAAAATATTTGCAATTTATATTGAAGTCAAGGAATATAATGTGTGAAGGGGCGTTAATTTATTTTCTGCTAACTTGCTGTAATATTACATAACGGTGTTTGCAGTTAGCTTAGAGCAATATTTGCTTGTCATATATACCTACAACAATTTAAACGTGGTGTGTGAAATGCTTAGACATGTTCTGTTATACTATCATCTTCTTCATGTACCCTGCTACATTCGGTTAGAACAAATATTTACAAATATAAACTGAGTTGCACCATTTTTAAAACTAAAAGTGTTTTTATAATGAAAATATATATATACACTTAATTGGATGATAAGAAACTATATAATCATTTAGTTTCAGTATTATATAAATACAGTGTGTAATCTTGCCTTTAGTTTGGACTAAAAATCGGTGTTAAGAATATGCAAGGGCACAGAAGGTAAACATGACGTAACTCCGACTACAACCTTCAAATCGATTTGTAAAATAGCTAGCATAGGATCACGCGATTTTCTAACGTTAAAAAGTAATTACGAATGCAAAAATCCACTTGATCAATTTTAGTATTATACAAAAAATAACTCTCAACACGAAATGCCTCCGGAATTCGGCGGAAAGGTGAGAACGGAGTGTCTTAACACTAGATTAGTTCCCTACCCTGAAAAAATTTCAAAATTACAAAGTTTTTAAGGAGTATTTATTTGGTATTCACAAAAATTGTCAACTTTTATGCTGAGCTACAAGAATTAATGAATTAAAGGCACCTATTTTAGTATTCAGCTAATAGGTTCAAGCTCGACGTTGAGAAGCCGCTTCCTTTCCGTAATCATATCCAACGACACCTGATTCCGGTTTTGTCGACACACGTTTACCGCCCAATTTTACATAATGTGTGCTTTATGCTGTATTAAAGAATTTCATTCAGGTTTAAACCTGTTACACGGCCTTGAATAAATTTTAATAAATATCACCACATTTGATTGTGAAAAAGTGAAATTAAAATTCGGAATAACTCATTTAAATGTATATTTTATAGATTAAAACGTTAACAAGAAGTTAGCTATCTATAGAAAAATATACAATAAATGAACAAGAGAAAAATCCAAAACGAATAGAATACAGTATAAAAAAGTCAAGAAATCAAAATATTTTACGTCTCAAAACTTGTTTTTAAGTTTTTATTGCCTTAACATGTTCAATAATAACTCCTTGAAATGTTTGGCCATTAACTTTTAACACATAATGACCTTTCCAAGAAGATATTCACAGTTCTCAATCCTATATGGAATAAATTCGATCATTATTCTCAGCACATCGCTCACGCGTGCCGTGAACATAAATTGAAGGTTTATTCGATACGAAGGCTGGTAAGTGGTAACAACTGGCAAGCGGACCGCTGTCTGCCGTCTCCGAGTCCGGAACACATCAAAGGTTCCCGAGTAACGAGCGCTGAACAAACAACTTCTCGTATTACCGTGTCTGAACAAAAACTTCTTAATTAAGTTCTTGGTACATATTATTTACTAACGATCAAAACATAAGGAAATGAGTATAATGTAGAGATTAAAAGTAAAAAAGTGCAATAGTTTTATTATAAGTAGTATTTAGACATAGGGAGACACGTGTTATTATTTATTTAGAAACCGTATAAAAATTTGAACGGCGGAAATAACGGGATTTGAACCCGTGCTTCTTGGAAAACGTGCAAGCGCTCAGATCACTAAGTTATCAAGCTACGTCGAAATCTTATACGCTTATTATATGTTAAAAATCGTTTCTTAATTGTGGAATAACACTAAAAATGTCAAAAATGTGTTATTATTTTGACATTTTAGCTTCAGCTTCACGCTGTGTCCCGCACACTGCCTGCCTACCCTGAGGCAGAGGGAACCTAGTGTTAAGACACTCCATTCCCCTCTTTCTGGAGGCATTGCGTGTTGAGTGGCGGAACTCAAAGCCGCGCTTGTCTTCGACACCAGAGCGAAAAAATGGAAATATAAATTTAAGTAAATATTTCTTCTCCTCGAGTGGGGATCGAACTCACAACCAGTCTGTTTACAGTCACACTTTGTGCCCCTGCGCCACGACTGGCCTCTGACATCTTAGCAGGTTCAATAATAATTTATCTTGGTTGGTTGTACGGAAAGTTTACATAAGATTATGAACAATATTTTAAGTAAAGTTGAACTTTTGCTACTATTTATTACGTTGTGTTTAATGTTCATAACTCAGTACGCTCGGCTAATTGATACCACGAGATACAGCTGGCTTTCAAAATTCTCATTTACGATAACATCTTAAAAATGGGCTATGGAATATTTACTGATATCAAGATAACTTAAAAGGCTTTATCTAAAATGTCTTCTTAAAGGTTGGGCAAGAAAGATGTTTTTTTTATTATTCTTTTTGAATAAGCAAGGATAGATGCAATATTACAATGGTGTAACATGTAAGGAAGTAAATAATAATGGTAGGAACATCACGTATTCCTGTGCTAGGCGACACCTGGCACAAGAAGGGTAAGATTTTATTGGGGTGTCGTTTTTGAATAAAGACACCCTAATTGTGCTTTGATTTTAAACTTTAATATTATTATCAATTTACTTTATAAAGCAACATAGACTTACGTGTCGAAGATAAGAAAAAAAAAGTAGTTAAAACTTAAATTTCAACTGAAAAAGTATTCGTATCAAAAAATATATATTTTAATTGATAAATATCCAAAAATGGATATATAAATGATGTAATTCATTTAGTATTTGTAAACAAATATATGACAATAATATAAAAACTAACAAATTAAAGACTCTAAATAAGATGAATATCATAATATAAGGACACAATAAAAATATCGAATAACTATATTATAAGGATGCAGTAGAAAAAACTCTATTAATATTATTACAAATATGGATACCTAACGAATATGTTAACAATTATAGTTTAAACGATACTATGCAAATCTAAAAAAATTACGAAAACTCATTTAACATTTATTGTAATAGAAAGCGTAACTTATAGTATAAAATTTAAGAATTATACTCCGTAAACGCAATAAAGCGAAAAATTTAAACGACTCTAACATGAGCAAATATCAAGATGAAAGGTCGCACGAAATAAGAATTTGGTAGTCACAAAGAATTAAAGATAAAAATAATATTATATGAGAAAGTCACGTTTTGGTAGCCATGAATTAGATACGACTCTTGTGCAATCACCAGAAATAAAGAAATATTATATTTATAAAGATATTATGTTTCCAAGTTATCAAGAGTCATCGATCAAATGAAACGCATCTCTCTTATTTACAAACGATTGGTAGAGTTAGATATAATAAACATAGCATAAACTTTGTACGTACTTAATAATATTAAATAAGTATATATAGGTCTATTTCTAGAGATATTAATCTCTTTCAACTTCACACTGTAGGCAGAGTGAAACTAGTCTTAAGACACTCTGTTGCTCACTTTTCGCCGAGTTCTGGAGTCATTACATGTTGAGTGGCGGAACTAAACGCCGCACTCTACAACTGTAGTACTGTACACCAATAATAAAAATATAAATTTGGAGACCGAACCCACAATCAATCACGTTTACAATTAGTTATATTGGCCTCAAATATTACTTTCTGTGAAACAAAAATAAATATATCAATATAAAATCCCGTATCCATAATGGAAGACCCCAATGGACTAGTGACCCTAATAAAAACGTCACATCAATTTCCAATCCGACGCATTGTCCACAGACCGCAGACTACAGTCATGTAGACAGGCGACGCGACGTGGGAAAAGAGACTCCCACGGTGGTTTCAGACATTAAATACTTCATTAGACAATGTCGGACACTTTCTTCTTCACAAAGGTTACGTTATACAGCATCTTCATACGACGGCTTCATAGGTGGCGTTCGTGGGAACCTAGAATGTATGTGTGTAACAAATGCTTCGGTTTACTTGACTCGTTAGCGGAAGTTACGTAAATATTAGAAGTTCAAATGTCAAAAGTATCGGGTAGGTAGGTATATTTTAAAACTATTATGTTAATTTTTTTATTTTTATTAGTTTCTTATTTAATTTTTATTATAAACAATGGCGTCCTCAGTACAATATGATGTATAGCATAAAAGCTTATAATAAATATTTAAAAAATATAAAAAATAAAAATAAAAGTTTATGGCAGTGGTCAATTTTAGAATATTTATCAACGTCACGCTGTAGGGTAGGCAGAGGGAACTTTGTGTTAAGACACTCCGTTCCCAACTGTCCGCCGAATTCTGGAGGCATTGCGTGTTGACTGGCGGAACTCAACGCCGCGCTTTGCCTCGACACCAGAGCGGAGAAACAGAAATATACATTTAAGTAAATATTTCATTTCCTCTCTCATTTCCTCACTCACAACCAAACGCGTTTACAACCACACTTTGTGCCCCTGCGCCACGGCTGGCCTCTTTCAAATACTTAAACGATACCATTAAACATAAACATAAAAATCTTTCATTAAAAAAAATAATTCCTCTCAACTTGCAGACACATAAAAAACAGTCTGAAAACGATCTCAGCACAGGGAAAGCAAACTGATTCATATTTCCAATAGACAAATAGAAATCACTTCATGCTCGATGCGTCCGAATCGCGATTTTCGCGATTTCGCGATTTCATATATTGAAAATTAATATACAATCTCAAATAACGCAAGAGAAGAGGTTAACGTCGATGTAACCGACAAAGTTACTTTTACAGTATCGATATACTATATATACATGAATTAAATTGAAATCAAAAATTATCAAAAATAATCCCACACAGCAGGGTAGGCAGAGGGAACCTAGTGTTAAGACGCTCCGTTCCCCACTTTCCGCCAAGTTCTGGAGGCATTGCGTGTTGACTGGCGGAATACAACGCCGCGCTTTGCCTCGACACCAGAGTGAAGAAATGAAAATATAAATGTAAATAAATATTTCACTTCCTCGAGTGGGGATCGAACCCACAACTAGTCGATTTTACAGTCACACTTTGTGCCCCTGCGCCACGACTGGCCTCATATATTATCTATATCTATAAATATATATCTATATATATAGATATACATCGTTTCTAAGTGTTAACCACTCTAAAAGCACAGTGTATATTAAACCGAACGATTGACGTGTATGCAAGTTATAAATATAAACTACTTCAAAACTTTGAAACCCTTTACAATTATAATATCGCATAATAAGGAAAGGGTTGTAATTCTACTACCAGCCGCACTCAGACGTTTAACTGACATTAAAGCCCGTATTTATAAACCGCTCTGAAGTCTGAGATCGAGCTTGAGATGCCATGTTCATTTATAAATTATGTATATATCTATGAATGAAAAGAGCATCTCAAGTTCTCATCTCTCTCTCAGACGATCTCATCAGAGTTAAGAGCGATTTAAATATAGGCGTAAGATTTTTTTCAATTTTACGCTGTATTAAGCATAGGAGGGTTAGGCAGAGGAAACCTGAGAACCTAGTGATAAGACACTTTCTTCCCATTAAGACACTTCCGTTCTCCAATTTCCTTCGAGTTCTGGTGGCATTGCGTGTTGAGTGAAGAAATATTTAATTATATATATTAAATATTTCATTTCCACGAGTGGGAATCGAACCCACAACCTGTCGCGTTCACAGTCGCACGATTGGCTCCCGCGGCACGACTCGCCTCAAATTAAGTAAATTGTCTCTTAATGTTAATTTATGGTTAAATACAAAAACATTACAAAGAATTAATTAACATTCCAAGAAAGACTATAATTTTTACATTTATAAAGATAGTCTATATTAAGTATAAAAAAGTATTTTTAGGAAACGGATAAAAAAATGAACGTAGCCGAACTCAAATTTTTCAGTTATGTAAAATAAAAAGATAATTAAAAAAATAATAAAAATCTTAGGTATAACAACCAGCAACCATTTCAAGTTGAGTTGAGTCTCCTTAAATATTTTATTTTTTCCCACAAAACTAAAAAAAAATACGTTATAAGTCCAGTCCTAAGCCCTAAACTTCATAAATAGAATTGGACAAACAACAGGTTACTGATTTCGAAGACGAGGAGAGCCATTATACAAATAGTTAACTCCAATTCTATTCTTAACTGATGAACGTTTCAATAACTTTTTCAACGTATGGCTTTTAAATTATAAACTATAATAAACCCAACATGGGTTTTTTTTTAATATATTGACTTTTATCTATAGAATATGTTTTTTTGTATTTTAAGAGTTTAATCTGTATTTCATTCTAATAAAATCATTCACAAGTAATTATAGATTTTTTTAAAAGTATAAGACTTTTCTTTAATTTAAATTTTTAGGATTTACGTTGTATCCCGCATATAGCAAGGAACGTAGTGTTAAGACACTTAATTCCCCACTATCCGCCGAATCTTCGAGGCACTGCATGTTGAGTGGCAGAACTCAACGCCACACCTTTTGTCTTGGTGCCAGAGTGATGAAACGAAAATATTAATAAATTATAATTGATTCCTCCGAGTGATAATAGAACCCACAACCGTCGGATTACAGTCACACGCTTGTGCCCCTGCGCCACGACGGCGAATTTCTTTTTTTTTCTTTCTTCTTTCACATTTAACAACAGGTAGGTACGGAAAACGGAATAAAACGTACTCAAATAGCCTATCAATTACTTTAATCGGTTATTAGAATTTATTTCTGAGAAGGAAAAGTATTCGCGGATTAATTTATAAATATCATATCAATAAGTCTATTAAATTCTCTTTAGTAGATAATAATATCCATTAGAAAGTGTCAAAAGCATTTAACATTAATACAGTTCTATTTCTAGTTATACTTATGTTTCATTCACATTTTTAAGAATATCGACATGAACGCGACGGTTGTGAGTTCAATTCCTAATCGATGAAATGAATTTATTATTTATTAATATTTACATTTCTTTGCTCTGGTACCAAGACAAAAAACACGGCGTTGAGTTCCGCCACTTAAAACGCTATTGCGTTTTAGAGAGTACGGCGGAAAGTGGAGAACGGAGTGTCTTACCACTAGGTTCCTTTTCCGTACCCTATTATATGCGGGATACAGCGTGAAGATAACAAAAAAAGAAAAAAAAATCTTTGCACGTATAATTTACAAGATATAATATTATAAAGACATGTTTGTCGCGAGTCATTATATTATGCTTAAGTTGCCGTCACCTTCAATGTTAGTATATTTACATTTATTTCAACGCAGATTTAATTTATGCTATAAAATGAAGGTCAAGCGTAATCATATAATACATACAACTTAATAATTATATTCTACATAACTTTATAACAACTTTATTCTATTTTACTTGATTTATAAACAATAAAAATTATAAATATATAAAAAAAATATACGAAATTGATATCTCACCTGTTCTTCGATTGCCACAAAAGCAAGCCAGCATGATTAAATATAGAAATATATAGAAATTATTCACAATTCCACTAAAACGAACAACACTAAACGCGCTATCATGAGAACTGAACACAGCACAAGTTTAAACAGCGAGTTCCAATAAACGAAGTAGGCAGCTAAGACGTCCTTATCACTAGGTATTCGCGTTATACCAACTCCGTTTGCTTCGGTTATCTCGATAATACCCGTATTATATACGTCATGTTATACGGGACACTGAGGCACTGAATGCACACGGCACAGCGTTCGTAGGGACACTAAGACACTATAAAAAAAAAAACGTACACAACCAACCGGCGCAAGAGTCGATATCTTTTAACCTAGTCTCACTCACGTTTGTCACTTCACATAATACGACACGCTTACCAAATTAAATGACTAAATTACTTTTAACTAATTACTACAGCTCACGCTTAACTCTCGTATAGATTAAAATAAATCACATTCGTGGCGGCAAATTCAAATACGAAAGACTACTATATAAAAAAAAACATTATTTTTTAACTGACAAGGGGAATTTATAATGGTTTTTTTTTTAAATAATTTCTGGAGAGAATTTTAATAGAACAGAGAGTGCAGCTGTTCATCGCGAGCGGGGTGGGCAAAGTGAGGTAAAAACTCATCAGACCAGCTGCAGTGGCGTGAAGATATGCGATTTAATAGAATAATTGTAAACAGCCGAGATAGGAATGTTGGCGAAATTGACTTATATTGTCTATTGTCATAATAAAATTATCATTTGTTTATGGAGTGTGATGATTTATAAAACTTTTTAAAATCGCATGCGCATAGGTAGCGTAATGATGTAGAGTCATTTTAATTCACTATCATTATGTATATGCCAATTGCCGTTATGTGTGGCCAGTCGTGGCGCAGGGGCGCAAAGTGTGACTGCAAACGCGACTGGTTATGGGTTCGATTCCTGCTAAAGGTAATGACATGTTTAATATTTTCTTTTCTTTGCTCTGTTGTCGAAACAGAGCGCAATATTGAGTTTCGCAACTTAACATGTAATGCTTCCAGAATTCAGTGGAAAATGGGAAACGCAGTGTTGTCTTAACACAAGGTTCCCTCTGCCTACTCTACTGTGTGCGGAATGCAGCGCGAAGCTAGAAACTACCATTATGTATTATATACATAATTACAACAAAATGAGCCAATTGGAAGTAAAATTATTAAATCAAGTAATAAATAAATAATTTTAAAATTTATAGTTCTAACATTTTTTAATTACAATTTCAAATAAACGAAAAAAAATATATAAAATAAAACAGTAGTAACCACAGTACAACGAGTACAACGACTAAGTCATTAAGTTTTTACAGTACCTTATGATTATCATTTTTTTGACGCAACCTCTAAAATAATATGAAAGATAATGAGTATATAATAATTATTATAAGATTATAATTTTGTTACAAAAAATATATATAATAACAACAAAAATACCACTTATCATTTCTCCAGAAATTTGTAAATTTCAAAATATGCGTTAATATAATCTCATTTATAGAAGGTATCAGTTTGTTAAATTCTTAATGAAAAAAACGTAACTGAAGACACGTGACTTTACTCTCGTTATAAAAACTGTTATAACATTCTCACGATGTTACTTTATAAAAGTTAATTATTAGATGAAAATTTGAAAACAAAAACATACCTTTCTTCGAACCAAATATTGATTTCAGTTTCGATATGGTCCGCTTCTTCATTTTCGTATATGTCACACTACTAATTTAATGCAACACTCCACTGTTATGGACATTGGATCACATCAGACAAAAATACACTATAGATCTGTACGTCCTCGAGTTTTTAGGTAGTGAATGCTTTTTGCTCCTTTTGCCGCTCTTATTTCCGTGCTACGAAAATAGGTCCAACGCTATGCTTGCATCGGCGCAGGCGCATCACTCATACGTATCACTACAATCACTGGTCTGTTGCATATAAAACAAGCACTAAATGTACACTTCAACACTTCAGCTTATAAACGTGATGTGTGCCAGTAGGTTTACCGTAAACAAAGTTCGCGTATACTGAGCGTCACTTGGCCATTATCTATGTTCTACTCACTCTTATCACATATGAACGCAAACAAAAATATTGATAAAAATGTAATATAAAAAGTGTTCAAACGTTACTCAAATATTTTCTATAGATCATATTCTCTGTAATTGTGTAAAAACTTTTCAGTTGTTTCAAGTTTCGCATGACAGTAGCTAAACTAACTAACTATACACAGTTAATCCTTCATTATGTTATAAAATAAATAATGCTTAATGTTTCAGACGAGCACAATCCAAGCGACGGCTATTCTTGATCGTGCTGGTGCCGCAACTGATACTGAACACGCAGCGGCGCACGCGCACGCGTTACGCGCGGAATAATAGTCAGCGGTGTCGGCCGGGCCCTGTACGCACTGTCACAAAAATCGCTATGAATCCGTGTACCTTATTTCCGTTTACAAAATTTCGTTTCCGTTAATACCCAAACAAACTGAATTTAACCGATGTATATATTTCACGGTGATGCCGTTTGAAGCGTCTTATAGGTGAAGTGGTGACAACACCGGAGACATCGTATCCGTTGGTCTTTTTAAAAATGGAATTAATGAGTGCTACTTTCGAGAAGATCCATTCCATTCACTGGGAAGGGCGAGCATAAATCACAAAGGGTGCGACGGGACTAGGCTTACAACAGAAAGAGACAAAAAACGCGAGGAATTTAAAATGTTTCCGTTAAAAAGTAAAACAATCTAGTAATATACTCTTAATTATTTTTTGTGAGTAATAAATTACACATTTAAAATGTTTATCTATTTAATTAATAACTTCTGTGAAAATAAAAATTCTTATCGCAATACAATATTTCAATAGTATCTCCTAGAGAAATGGAATCGGCCAAGTATAAAACAGCGGTCCTGACTTGCATCACTGCGCCTAACCCGCTATAAAACAACTTAGCAACAAGAATAAAAATAGACCTCTATTAACTATATATTAATAAAAAAATAATGTACTATTATTTAGATTTATGCATATGCATAATAATTTAAATAAATTAAATATAATTAAACAAGAAATAGACAAAGAGAGAGCAAGAATTTTATGACTCTACATAATTTAACATTCTTTGTTGTATGTCCATACAAATACAACATAATATGTACCAGTCTTTAAATACATAGTTACCAGTTAATGTAAATTTGTACTCATAATTTGTTACGCTAAGAAATAATCGATGAATTAATAGAACATTTACGTTAGTAATTACGTATAAATATAAATGTAAATCATCTTCAATAGTATTTCAAGTGAAATTGCATTATTGAATACTTTTACTGAGGCCAGTCGTGGCGCAGCGGCACAAAGTGTGACTGTAAAACCGTACTGGTTGTGGGTTCGATCCCCACTCGAAGAGATGAAATATTTACTTAAATTTATATTTCCATTTCTTCGCTCTGGTGTCGAGGCAAAGCTCGGCGTTGAGATCTGCCACTCAACACGCAATGCTTTCAGAATTCGGCAGAAAGTGGAGAACGGAGTGTCTTAACACTAGGCTCCCTCTGCCCATCCTGCTGTGTGCGGGATACACCGTGAATACTTTTACGATTGCAACGGCGTAATAACTTGAGTACTCAGCTCGATCGGTATACCTGGAAGATACTTTTGTTTACATTTGGGCCGTGGGTGTTGATAAAATGAATATAAACATTAAAAATACTCTATGGAAAATTACTTATAATAGCGTGCTTGGTGATTGAGTCAGTAAATATATATTAACAAATGACTATAGAAGTATGTAAACTATAATTTACAAACCGGTAAAGACCCCGTTGAGACAAAGCTTCAAAAGGACATGAAATGTAAGACAACTCTTTGTGTCTTATACATAAAAGGACTAAGGAGATGCTTCACGCAACAGAAATTTTTAGAGCATCACGTTCATGATCAGTCAAGATATAAATGTAAATAATAAAATATAAAGAGGCCAGTCAGTTATATTTTGATTTTCTTCAGTGTCTTAATATTAGGTTCCCTCTGCCTACTCTGCAATGTGCGGGATACAGCGTGAAGCTCAGTATAATATATCGAGTCCGGTCTCTTGGAACAGGTTTCACTGGGCCCATTCAGTGTTCAAAACAAGGAAGTGACGTAACGGAGTCGCACGTGTAATCACATCGTATCTAAACGTGTGAAACAATGCACGATTTCGTAATAAAGTCACCGAATTAATCTTCACCCAGAACATCTATCTCAATTCGTTATGCAACCAGTCAAAGTTAACATTATTAACTTTTTTTTAAATGTTAAACTGTTCTTAATTACTTCTTTATATAGAGTCTTTTATAAAATTTCGTATATATTATGTTCTTGTACAAATGTAAAACTTATATATGTTAAACTTTAAATATTTTATTGGATATTATTGTAAATATATATAATTAAATCAAAACAACAAGTATTACAAACACGTGGGTGGTCGCCATCGACAACTGACACTTGTCGACATGCTATTATTATATAATTCGATGTCGTGTAAAACGTATCAATCTTATAATTATCAAGCTTTTTTTAAATAAATAAACACATATTTTAAAAAGTTTTATGATAGGTTTTATGATACTGTATACTACATAATACATTATATATATATATATATATATATATATATGTACAGGGTGGAAGTGTCAGCACCACATTAAATGAAACCACAGTTTTAACTACTCTATAAGAGCCTAATATAATTCTGAAAAAAATAAATTCCCAAAAATGAAAAAGTTTTTTTTTCAAACAAAACAAATAATAAAATTGTCATTTTAAAACAAAACGCCATTTGTAAGGATGACGCACGCACACATAAACCTATCAAAGGAACACCGCCGCACACGCCTCATTTCGAAATCGGGTCGTATGTATTGGCGATAAAGTTCAAAGTTGTTTAACCTTTAGTAGTATTTTTGTAGTAGTAAGTGTTTATGTTATTGGGATCTATACGTAATCGCGTCACACGAAATACAGGTATGGATAAAAATCGTGAAATGAAAAAAAAATCCTACGTCCAAACTGGACCCTCTTCCACCCTGTATATATATATATATATATATATATATATATATATATATATATATATATATATATATATATATATATATATATATATATATATAATATTTTTTATGTACATAATCACGGATAAAAATAATAGATGTATGTATATACTAATAATATAAATTGGAAGTTTGTTTGTTTGCACGCATTATTTCAGGCACTAGTTTCAATTAAAACAATCTTACTTATTTAGAAAACGTATAAAAATTTGAATCGAGCAAGGGTTTTATCACGCTATATATAATCAATAGTAGTGGAATAACAATAAAAATTGTAAAAATATCTGATATCTCTTCCTAAGGATAACATGTCACAGTAACCTTATTCATGTGTTCAAATTACAAAAAATTAAAGGGATATCCCGCTTTCACGACGTGCGTAAGAGACTGTGGGAAGGGCTTTGACTCAGGAGCTACAGGTTCAAATTGAAGAAATGTTTTGTGTCCATCTCTCGAGAAAGGCTATTTATTATATCAGCTTCACGCTGTATCCCGCACTCAGCAGGGTAGGCAGAGGGAACCTAGTGTAAGACACTCCGTTCCCCACTTTCTGCAGAATTCTGGAGGCATTGCGTGCATCAATGGAAGTGGACCAATCAAAATGTTAAAATGGAAGTTCTTGAGAGCTTCGTAATAAATACGCCGTAAACATATATAATAACAGCACACACACAATTTAATTTATTTAAATAAAAAACCGTACAGTTCAATAGAGCGAAGCCGCAGGCAGGCTTGCGATCGTAAGTGCATCTACTATATAGAAGATATATACTATCTAGGTATACCTATATATATATATATATATATATATATATATATATATATATATATATATATATATATATATATATATATATATATATATATCGAGCTTATGTAAACGAGTTTGAAATTTTTATTCGTAAACTAGATGATAGCGTAAGATAAATCCTTGTAACTTTAATACTTGAAGAACATATGTGTAGTATGTATGTATGTATGTATGTAAAGAGCATAGTAACGCAAAAACCATAATGTTCATAGATGCCGCTACGATGAGACTATAAATCTACCTAATATATCGCTTTCTAATGAAATGATTTGCAACGGCCTAATGTATAAGACGTGACTATAACATACTCATGTCATTTGAATCAAATGTCCGTCGTGTTCGTGACGAATCCAAAGCTAGATTAAAGCTTGTGATACTTGTATGATAAAAAAAATATCAGTTTCTCGCTGTATTCCACACACAGCGGGGTAGGCAGACGGTACTTAGTGTTAAGACACTCTTTTTCCCATTTTCTGCCGAGTTCTGGAGGCATTGCGTGTAAACGTCAATAAATATTTAATTTTCTCGAGTGGGGATCAACCCACAACCAGTCGCGGTTAAAGTCACACACTTGTGCCGCTGCACCACTACTGGCCTGGATAGGTGTATGATATAAACATAATATACCAAAATATTGAAATGGATGAGTTATACACACAATTTTCAGCTCTACCGTCGACTCTACATATTTAATTTTGATTAAATTTTTTGTTCACGATTTCAGCATATCTTAAATGAAACTATTTAAAAAAGATTTATCATGTATGCGTATAATACTAAACCGTTAAACGTTAAAAAACCGTTAAATTATAGTATTATATGGACGGAGCTATTTGATAATATTATTTTCTAAGATACTCAACGCTTATGATTTAAGGGAAAAACAATTATTATATTAGGAACCTATCATTTATTTACTTCTCTATTTTAACGTATTTTTAAGTCAAATTGCATGTGGGTAAGGAAGGATATATTCACTTACTACTGCTATTTTTATTGATATGCTTGTAAAATATTAACAAATTAAGTACCTACACAATCAGCCTCACCACAGTATAGGAAGAACCTGGGAACCTAGTGCTCAGACACTTTATCCCTAATAGAACACTTCCGTTTTCCCAATTCCCACTAAATTCTGAAGGTATCACGGGTTGAATGGCGGAAGTCAACGCCAAGCTTTGCCTCGTTACCAGAGCGAGGAATTGATAACAATAAATATTTAATTTCCTCGTGTGGAAATCGAACCCACAACCTGTCACGTTTACATTCACATACCTATACCCTTGCGCCACGAATATCCACATATACGTAATTAATTAAACAAAACAAATTGCACAATATAATAAACAATTTACCTCAAAGACTAAGTTATCATAAAGTTTTTACAAAAGTCTCAACATCGTGCCCACGTCTCAATTGGGAACGTATTGCCTTCCAGCTCACCACTTTTCGCATGGTCAAACACGACCTGACGCGGCAACCGCTCCGTGGTGCGCCACGTAAACCCTGATCAATGCTCCGATGACTAACAAGTGTTGCACAACGATGTATAGGACTATTTTTTTTCTTTTTTATGTTATTTTTCTGTTTCGACTACCAATTAATTAGCTAAATGGAAAATAGAATTCATTATTTTTCTCTATATTATTTTTCTGTCTTAATACCAGTATTAAATAACTAAATTGAAGAGTACAACTTATTTTTCTTTACGTTATGTACTCGTATTGTTAAAGCCACCAAATAAAATGGAGAGATAAGCCTATTGAAAAACTTATAGTCGAAGTCAAATCAAATCAAAGTCTCGATGCCATTTGATAGCACACAAAATAAACTAATACACCATATATTTCACAATTCACTATGTATATTTGCTAAAGCTTCATTTCCAATCAACTAAATAGATACAAGGAAAATCATTCTCGAGCCGTTGAGGCCAGTAGTGGGTGGATGGTTTCGATTTCCATTTGATTATATGAAATATTGAATATTTCCATTTTGTCGCTTTGGTAACGAGGCAAAGCACTGCGATAAGTTCCACCACTCAACACGCAATGTCTCCAGAATTCGGCGAAAAGTGGGGAATGGAAGTGTCTTGATGAGAACAGAGTGTCTTAACACTATTTCCCAGGTTCTCTTTGTCTACCCTGCTATACCTACATGCTGTAGCATGTAGGTACAAAAAAAAACCATTCTCGTATATTTAAATGAGTAGAAATACACGTTTTTAACTTATATTATCGCAAAGCTCGTTTAGTTTATAGTATGTATTTAAAAAGATAGAAAGCAAATTCTCAATTTAAAACGAAAAAAGACCTCAAATGTATACTGAAACGACGACTCTATTATTTTATACATTATAAAGTTGCCGACTCCATCTGAATTTCAAATACTAAAATACGAAACCGCATACTAGCGACAAGTTCGTAATTAATAGTTGACCCATTTTCTTTCCTTTTTTCACATTGTATTGTAGAGTTCCTGAGTAATTATTGCTGTTGATTTGATTGCAGAAAGCCTCAAGACTAGGTTATTGATCCCTCCTCTTCCCCCTCCTCTCTCCTCCCTCACAATCATATACTTACTGGTATTGTGCAATTGAAACGGTAAAAATGCATCGAAATATAGGTCATATAAATCAAATGATCAATGATGCCGATTTCCCATTGACCTCAATGTAGAATCGGATTCAGATTACATATTAAACCACATATAGCATTTTAGATGAGCTTTTTCATTATACATTGGTTTTGTATTTGTTTTTGCGTCACGCTATCCCGCACACAGGCTAGGCAGGGGAACCTACTGTTAGACATTCCGTTCCCAATTTTATTGCATCAAGTGGGATTTCGTTTTAAGTGGCGAAACGCAACTCGTGCTGCTCGAAAACTAGAGCGAAGAAATGAAATTATTAAATATTAAAATTTCCTTGAATAGGAATCGAACCCAGAACCTGTCGCGTTTACAATTACAGCCTTCTGTTCCTGCGCCTCGAATGGCCTCTTTTGTAAATTATAGTCCTATTAGTTTTCCATATCGTCATATCCATCAGTTATTAAATGTTATAATATAGGTACTATAACTCGAAAATCCATGAGATTTTACTTAATAGGATCTTGAGTTCTTTATATGTAAGTGTAAAAAATTGGAAACAATGTGTTTTGTTGAAGTCTTCATTTCGATGTCTAGAGTCAATGCACTGTCTTATAACGAGGACAAGACTACACGCGATTCAGAACAGAATAATAAATTATGTTATATTTGGTATTATTTGATAAAAGTTTAAATTATTTCTGCATTATATTATTAAAATATTATAAAGAATTTTTACTCGGAAGTACTGAAGGTAATGTTAATTAAATAATTTCTCATTCCCACGTTTCGACTTTATCTAAAAAATGAAATAATAGATATATCATATTTTTTAGAATATTAAAAATCGCAGTTTTTATATATATTTAAAAATTTCAATTTACAAATTATCTTCATGAGGCCGGTCGTGGCGCAGCGGCACGAGGTGTGACTGCAAAACCGACTGGTTCTGGGTTCGATTCCCACTCGAGGAGATGAAATATTTACTTAAATTTATATTTCCATTTCTTCGCTCTGGTGTCGAGGTTAAGCGCGGCGTTGAGTTCTGCCACTCAACACGCAATGCCTCCAGAATTCGGCAGAAAGTGGGGAACGGAGTGTCTTAACACTAGGTTCCCTCTGCCTACCCTGCTGTGTGCGGGATACAGCGTGAAGCTAATTTTACAAATTATCTTTAACAACTTCAGCACAGTAACAAATTGGTTTGCATCGCTTGATATGAATTTATTTCGCGTACCAATTGGATCGAGATTCGTTCATTGACATCAATGACATCAAAAACAAGCGCGAGTCGGACTCGCCCACCGAGGGTTCCGTACAAAAATTGGAGGTCTCGAGCTCGATGGAGCTTTTTTTGAAATTCAGGCTTAGATAAATTAGCCAGAGCTCTTTCATCTGATACATCATTTGAACTAGTGGCTTTAATATCAAATCTGCCCTCTTTTAAGGTTATTATTTTTTTAGTATTTAACCACAAATATACAGTTTTTAGATTTTTATTTTAAGCTAAGGTTAACTTTATAGTGTCGATATACGCGTTTTTTGCTATATAGCAAGGCCATATCTTTTTTTAATTAGATAAATGTAGAAATACTTAGCGTTCCTGAGATAAAGAGTCTTGACAGATAGACAGACGGACGGACACCAAAGTGATCTTATAAGGTTCCTTTTTTCCTTCAAAAGTTACGGAACCCTAATTTTTTAGGGTGCTAAAAGTGATTACAAAAAAATTCTCACTTCAAGTGGGCGAAATCGTGAGTCCTACACAAAGGTAGATGAGCATGCATATTGTATTGCTATAACACTTGGTAAATATATAAATAACTATCGATATATTGAAAAAGCAACTAATCGCTTTCACCAGTAATTGATTGATGGATCCAATCGTGATTGGACATTCTTGAAAATAAAATAAGTATATTGTATGGTTGGTTGTTAGCGTGTAATATATTCATTTAAGTAGTTATTAGACGCAACAACTTATGAAAATCTACTAAGCAACGTAAAATGTCGATTTCTTCTGTTCCCGTGGGAATTTTAAGGAAACCTGCTCATACATATCAAATAATACATATCAAATTCCAGAGTTTTACGCCGCGTAATATCAACAGACATTATGTTGTCTGTCAGTGGCTCAGTAACGGAAGACTTTTATAGATTTTTCGCACATTTTTACGTAAAATCAATATATGTACTTTAATAAATATTGTTTTATTTGATTTTATTTTATTTAATATTGTGTCTAATTACTTTAAAATTAATTTATACAAAAATATTAAGAATAAAGTTCCGTTTAAATGTTCTATAACTTAATTGCTTTTTCTTGACTTTTCCGCCGTTCCGCGTGGTTAGTATTAATACCATATACCTATGTATCATTATAAATAATAGTATACAATACATAATTATCTATAGTCAATGAATTATAATTTTTAAAATTGTTTCTCAAGTGGAAAAAATACGTAGTTGATTTCATCGTCTAGCAAGTTGTTATAAAACTATTATAAACAAATACGAAACAGCTAGATGTTTTAAAAGTTTGTTTATAAATTAAAAGAGGCCAAAAACTATAGTCTATGTTATAGCAGTGGCATGTTGCCTTAAAGGCGTGGGCCTTTGTTTTTATGACGTAACGCAGCAAATTGCGCGCTATTGCATATTTAAGAGGTATAGAAATCTAGGTGCGATAAGCTGGCCTACACCATATATGCTGTATTTGCTTAACCATAAAAAGAAACTGTATGTATATAAAATGGGAACCAGTACATGAGCACCTGTATCGTTGTACATTAATTAATATATGTATATACACAAAAACGTGAAAGAAACTTACACTAAAAACGTTGGGATAAATATGCGAACAACATGCTTATTATTTATTTAAATGGACCACATAAAAATTACTTTGCGAATGTAAAAAATATGTCACGAATTTTTACACGTTCAAAGTTTTAATTATAAAAAAAGACATAAGTATATAAGCTTTTATATACTGAAGTATATACCATGACATTGACATAGTAAATAGATACCAAACAAAATCAAAACAAGGATAATGAAATAAATATTAAGCTTTAGTTTTTATATAGAGCATATCGATGTGTCGACATGTGTCAAAATTATTTTATTTCTTTTAGTTATAAATGTCTTGCATATTTTTTTGCGTTTATTTCTCCATAATATTCATATTTTAAATAAAAACACAGATTCTTTTATAAAGGTCTCGATAACAAACCAGTTTTAAGTAATTACTTATTCATGTTGTTTAGCGGTGCTTTGTGTTTTGATTATTTATAGAATAATAAAATAAAATCTTACCTTCGAGACCCTCCATGTCGATCCCGGCCAAAAAAATTAAAAGTTTATAAAATCGTTTCTATGACGACGCATGACAGCAGTCTACTCTGAATCTTATTGGACACAGAATAATCATAGTGCAACTTGTTTTTAGATATGTCCTTCTTATGAAAATATATACTTATAAATAATAACTTTGAAATTTGAAATGTTTTAATTTAAGAAGGAAAGCAATATACATTTAATATATTTAATAGCATATAAATTAACTACGGAATGATATTCCTAAAGAAGTCCTACTAAATATAAAACATTAGGTACAGTATATATTTTTAAATATTTTGTTAATATATGAATATAGCTGAATATAGCTATATAATTGAATCTTTTATGAGATTAATTTAAAAAAAGGGTTAACGTGCGCCTTGTAATTACCGTATATTAAAAGCATAATTTAAATAACATCACACTATATTTCATTGTAATATAAAAAAAATATTAATATAAATTTAATTTGAATTAAAATTTAATAAGCAATTTTCTATACATTTAAACATAAATTTTATTTTTTATAATAAAAATCTAAAGGAAAAAGAGCACCGCGTAAGGTTGATGTTGCTAGTAGTCAAGCACAAAAGAACTTGATTGTCTATGGTTAAACAAAAATATAATATATTATTTTAATTTATAAATATGATCAACTATTTTTTTACACATAATAAAAATTTCTATTAATATAAATTAAATATATCATTCTTATATTTTACTGCTTATGTGTCACATTTAGATTTTCGTCTGTGACGTTGCCCGCGCTGACGATTGCCGATTGAGTTGACGTTTAGTCAGGCAGTCATCGATTTATATAAAAGAAGAATATTTTCGTTTTTGTATATATTCCAGTAGTGGTTGTGATAAAGACCATGGGTCTAACAATTTCTAGTGTTTTTACGAGACTTTTTGGCAAAAAACAAATGCGTATCCTAATGGGTAAGCAAATGGCAGCACAAAAATTGATTGCGTAGATTGTTTTTAATCTACTCTTTGTATCTTTTTGCGGTGTTTTATTTCATATTTGGGTATTTTGTTTTCATCTTGCATTCATTCTTTGCAGTTGGTCTCGATGCCGCAGGCAAAACCACTATACTTTACAAACTAAAACTTGGTGAAATAGTGACAACTATTCCGACTATCGGTTTCAATGTGGAGACAGTTGAGTATAAAAACATTAGCTTCACTGTCTGGGATGTCGGTGGCCAAGACAAAATCAGGCCTCTTTGGCGTCATTATTATCAAAATACGCAAGGATTGATATTTGTGGTCGATTCCAGTGATACAAAGAGGATAGCAGAAGCAGAAAATGAACTAGCTAATATGGTAATAAATCTATCTGTGTGATAATGAGTTTTGTTAATGATGTAATTTGTTTATTTACCAAATATTATAATATAGATTTTTACTGTTTCTTATCATGTATTAATATAAATTTACATTTATACCATGTTACATTTCAGTTAAAAGAAGATGAGCTGAATGATGCAGTAATTCTGGTATTTGCCAATAAACAAGATATGCCTAATGCCATGACAGCTGCAGAATTGACAAATGCTTTAAATTTGAACAATTTGAGAAATAGACGTGTAAGTATCAATATTAATTATGACATTTTTTGTAAAACATATTTATATCAAAAACCTGTTTTTAGTTTAAATTTACAGGGAGTAAACTAAAACAATGTGTTAAAGAGTAAGGTGGGAATTATGATAGGAATAATCTAATGTAATATGTTCTAATTTGCATTCATTTAATATGCATATCTTTTTAATTATAATTTTAGTATTTTTAATTTTAGTGAAAATCTGAAAAAAAAATCTTTGTGTTATATTGTTGTAACCTAATTCTTTTTCTTCACAGTGGTACATCCAAGCAACTTGTGCTACACAAGGACAAGGTCTCTATGAAGGTCTGGACTGGCTTTCAAATGAATTGGCGAAGAAGTGAGACATTTAATATTTACATGAGTGGGAGATAACATCAAAAATTCCCCATCTTGAGACAACAATCTTATATATAGAGAGTGTTGTTAACAAATAAATTGAGACTAAAACTTATAACTTAAATTTTTATTTTAATACTTAATTAAGGGAGTGCCAGTTTCACAGTATATAATCTATCTTTGTATAAATACTTTATTATATATTCCATACAAAAAGCTTGTTTAAGTATTTTTTCTAACCATGCTCACAATAATTGTGTATTATTTGAATTGTATTTAAAAAAATGTATAATGTTTATTAATAGAACTTATTTGCTTTTTGCATAATGATATTTTATATTTTAAAATTTAAAGAGCAACCCATACTATAGTCATTATGATAACATTAATAAATATATAACATTTATAAAGCCTTTTACCATTTGTACTTTAATTGTGAGTGGAAGTGGTTAATAATTTGTTGAGCAAGCTTAATTCTTGATTATATATTGTATTAAGGCAAATCGTTAATATTATCATTCCAAAACTTAACATTTATACTATACATGGGGAAATGATGTTTCTATTTTTGTCATTGTTTATCCTACTTGATGTAATAATTTATATAACTAAATTTATATGCATTTAAGTTAATTGTAATGGAAAAAAATAGATTTTCTTTTATAACTATCAAAGAAATAGAAGTTAGTTTGTGTTACAACTAACTTTATACACACATATTATATAATAAATAATTAGGGTTTATTTTGCACGAATTTTATCAAGTTAATGTTTATTATAATGTATTTATTCTCTATAATATTTATCGGTACATTTAAAATTACATATTACATTTTGTCGACATATTGGTGTAAATGCACAAAGTGTGAAGTTTATTAAACTGAAAAAATTAAAAGAAATCTGCTGGTGTTTATTAGTTTATCAGAATTATTTAATTACATAATAGAATAACCAATATTTTCAATATATAATATAGACTGTTTTATCTGTACTTACAGCTTCAAATATATCTCTGACAATAAATGTAGGTTTCATTTTTGTTTTATGTTTGATATACTGTATTTTTTAAATTAATCGTTTATTCTATTTAATTTTGTAATTTTTCAATAGAATGTTTTTTGCACTAATAGTATCTAAATTTCATTAAATTCAATAATCCATAGAAGACAAATAATATTTGATGACATTTAAATTTCTACAAAACAATATGTTTCCTTTATTTATCATAAAATAAAGTATTAAATGTATATAATGTAAGTTGTTTGGCCAAAAATATTTTGACGTGTATGTGTCATATATGCTTTGAAATATTATCCTTAATATTGCTTTGCACTTAGTTCTATAGAATCCAATAAAGATAAGTGTAAATAATACAATGTGTTGCTCTTATTTTTCTTTATTTCCTATAAAAATATAAATTATTATACACAATAAAAAAAACTAAATTTAAATTTAATCAGCATTTTGTTTCGATTGTAAACATTTAAACTTATGCTCTTGTAGTTGTAATGTTCATAAATTATTCAGTTTACTAGATAATTGTAACCTATTTTTTTATTTATGACTCCATGAAGCCTTACGTTTTTCTACAAAACTTTTTATTCCCTCCTGGCCATCGTCCATATTGATATTTTTTATCATAATTTCTTCTCCCAAATTGTAAGCATCATTGGTGCTTAAATTAATTTGTTTATAAAAGAATTCTTTCCCAAGAGCTATGACACTGCGACTCTTAAGTTTAATTTGTTCTACTATTTTATCAACTTCCTCATCTAATTTTTCAAGTGAAACTATTTTTGTTACAAGACCACTTTCGTATGCTTCCTTTGCAGAAATTGTGTCGCCTGGTAAAGCAAAATTTGTTGTGTAAAATGTTTTTCTCATTATTATATTCATAATACTTAAATTGGAATTATAAATATTATTTATTTAAGTGAGGTCAGTGGTGGCGTAAGGCAAGTGTGACTGATCCCCATTCGAGGCGATGAAATATTTACTTAAATTTATATTTCCATTTCTTCGCTCTGGTGTCGAGGACAAACGCGGCGTTGAGTTCTGCCACTCAACATGCAATGCCTCCAGAATTCGGTAGAAAGTGGGGAATGGAGTGTCTTAACACTAGGTTCCCTCTGCCTACCCTGCAGTGTGCGGGATACAGCGTGAAGCTGATTTATTTTTATTTATTTAAATTAATGATAATTTTCTATCATAAAATTAATAACAACTAACCAGTTAATAGCATATACATTGCTTTAGATTTAGGTACACTTCTGCCTACAGCAATGCCTGGTGTTGAACAAAAAATTCCAAAATTGGCCCTACAACATTTTATCTTTATATGAAAAAAAGTTTATTAAATATAAATGTTCATTAATGAATAAATATAAGTACAGTATATATACTTTACCCTGGTGTTGAGAATTTACTTATATCAGAGCATACAATAATATCACAAGTGGCTACTAGTTGG
This sequence comes from Heliconius himera, assembly GCA_021202915.1. Taxonomy (NCBI): domain Eukaryota; kingdom Metazoa; phylum Arthropoda; class Insecta; order Lepidoptera; family Nymphalidae; genus Heliconius; species Heliconius himera. The sequence continues at coordinate 219,712 of JAJHJA010000227.1, forward strand.
CAGCCAGCAGCCGTAGCAAATCCATTTACCTGAGCAAAATATAAGAAAGTGAGATTTTTGTTTCTCTATTTATCACATTTTTTTAATGTTGTGCTTTAATCTACATTTAGAAGGGTAACAAGAGAGAGTTTAGTGTTAATACACATAAAACTTTGATCAATTCTCAAATTTGAAACATTGCTTAATGTGTATTTAGTGAGAATCTAAGCAAATAATTATTGTAAACTGATATACAGCAGTTCTATACTGCACTCAACCAATAGGATACTAAGCCCAAAATTTTGCTATGAATTGGTGATGTTTTAAATGCTGATAGTTTTTTTTCAAAATCTTGAAAAGCACAGATTATTTTTCATGTAAATTTATTTTGTCTATTGTTTATAATAATTGAATTATTATAATCAGTTATTTAATGAAAAAAAATACCTTGGCTATCACAGGCACTGGACTTTGAATAATTGATTTCATTAATTCTGTAGCTTTATTAAATATTAATTTGTGTTGATCAATCCCGGTAGATGTTTGCTATAAAATATGTTTAAAAAAATATATATATGTAATATAATATAATAATATGTAATATAATAATATAATTGAAATATTTTTTTTATTATTTAAAAAAAAAAAAACTCACAAGTTCTTTTAAATTATGTCCAGCAGAAAATACATTACCCTTTGCTGATAAAACAATTGCTCTTAGCAAAGTGTCAGTTTTATTCAGATTTATTGCTTCTATAAGATGGTTCATCATTTGTAACGATAAAGAATTTCTAAACAAAAAAAAGTTTTAACTAAAAAGTACAGTAGGGTTAACAAGTCGTGGCCGCCATGATGTTGAGTTTTTGAACTTTGGAGCACTGTTCACTTAAGAAAAACAGGTAACTGCTAAATTTAGAACGGCCACAACTTGTTGAACGTACTGTAAGCTAGAAGTGTTATACTGTATGTATTACTACTCACTTAGTTTTCTCGTGATTTAGAGTAATTTCTCTTACTCCATTGACTTCATTTGTAATAACATATTGAGAGTTTGACCTTGTTAAGAAAATAGGTCTTAAAATGTTTCGCTAGAATAAGTAAAAGATAAACTTTAAAGCCCAAGGACCATTAATAATATTTACATAACCTATAAAAATTAAACATTTAAAATATTTTTACCTGAATTGAAAATAGCATGTTGAATTTTAAAGTTATTACTACTATTACCAGTCTAATTGGTAGTCTTACAGTATTTAATGAGAAAAGAAATTAACATCAACCTTATTCCGATAAGAGATAACAAATGTCAAAATATTTAAAAGTGTTGCCATTCTTCTAATTACACCATTTTAAGGGGAAAGTTAATAATAAAAAAAAATTTTTTTTTATTGTATATTGTATTTATTATTAATTAATGAACACGTTTGTTTAACTTTCAGAAGTATCAGAATCTTGCAAGTCATCTATATATTCAGTTTGTTCATCCTCTGCAGTTATTATTTGAATAACAGTACTGAAAAATAAAATAAAATTTTATTTTCAAAGAACAACTCAAGGTAAAATTCACAAAAAGTCAGTATATCATAAGCTTACACCATTGCAGCACAGTATGATAACCTCTGTACTCTAAGCAATGGTTGTGAATTCGATCCAAAAAAATATTATTTTAGTTTCTACGCACTCGTACGAGAAAGGGCGGGGTTGAGTTACGCCACTTAATACATTCTTTACTTTCCGCCCGAAATAGGGCAACTTTCGGAGGTAAAGAAATGAGTATCTTGACATTAGTTTGTTTACCCGCTTTGCTTTGTGTGTTAATACGTGAAGATAAAAGAAAATTTAACATTTATAAATAAAAAAATAATACACAATTCTTACTTAAGCACTTGTTCCTCAAATTCATTGTTTTTCGTCGAATGGGAAGCGGAATCTGTAATCTTTGAAGCTAACACCTTGTCCAGTAAACATCTCAATTGAAACAGTTTGTGTGCACTCGAGCGCTGACAACGGACTTTGACATGGGATATTGCTAATAAACAATGGTCTGGGTCATCAATATCTAAAAAAAGTATACATTTTAATAATTTAAATATATATTAAATATATTACGTTTGTGTTAGTAGCATTAGATATGTAGGAATGTTACATATATTTTTTGAGAACGATTACAAACTTGTACATAGCAAGATCCGAACCCGCGCTTCTACAAACCGTCTTCTCATGAATTATTCAAGCACTCTGACCACTAAGCCATACGCATCAAGCTACAGTGAAAGTATTTTACACTTATTTTTAACATTTTTAAAGTGTTATTCCACACTTAGAAAAGAAAATTACTTATTCAGTAAACATATAAAAATTTTAACGTATAGCTTGAGTGGTCAGAGCGCCTGGTCGGTACCCAGGAGGCGCGGGTGCAAGTCCCGCTACGTACAAATTTTTATACGTTTTCTAAATTAGTATTTTACACTTATCATAACTCGGTTACCTATTTAGCATCCCATATAAGGAGAATTTTACAGATTTAGATTAGCCAAAGAATATCTAATAACGTAACCTAACTAAAAATAAATAAAAAAAACAGCACTTACCATCACAAACCATGAATTCACCAAAAAATAACAAAGGCAAAGTATATATAAGCGTGACGTCCAATAAAAACAAATCAGTGGAACGCTGTTTGAGCCAATACACCAACCAGTTGGCGCCCGGATTATTGCACAACTGTACACCGTGGCCGGGACCCCTGCGTATTTTACCCATCGCCATTACGCTACTTGGGTGTATTGTTAGTTTACCATCTTCTTGGTTACGCGCTAAGAACGTAGCAGGTTTGCTACCTTTGTTTAATCTTTTCCATCTGCAATCAAATTTATATATTTAGAACTGAAATATAATACTTCTCTCTAACTACCCCACTAGGGATAAAGCGTTAAGCTAAGTTAAGTTAAAACTGAAATAGATAAAGTAGTCGTATTATTTTCTTAACTTTGCTTGTGTTATTTATAAAAAAGTAAATAACTAAAAAAAACTTAGTTTTTAACCGTATTGCGGGTAGTCAGATGTAACATAGTATTTAAGACACTCCAATCCTAAGGTACCGTAAAATTTAAAAGACATTGTGCGTTGAGCTGCGGAATTCAACACGCTTTCTGTATTAGAGCTCAGAAATGGATATAATTTTATTGTAATCATTCCACCGAATATGGATGGAAACCACAACCGTCGTGTTTACAGTGAGACGCTGTTCCACTGGACCATGACGATCCCCTCAAGGACAATAATGATATACAATTAATAGCTGTGGATTAGATCCCCACTGAGAGAGCGAATTATTTTCATTTTCTCGCTCTGGTAAAGAAACAAATCGCGACGTTGAGTTCCTACGTCTCGAAATTTGAGGGGTACGTCTTAATAAAGAGAGTGGAGCTCTGGATACCCTGTAATCCAAGAAAAAACAAGATTTATTATTTACAGCGTAAAACTTATTAATACACATACTTGACAGAAGCAATATTTGGATACAATGAAGCGGCAACGATAGCTTTGAAAAGGCTAAGATTATTCGCATTCCGATTCTCCCACGACGATCTAATGTTGCCAGTCGTCAAAAATCCCATTTGTCTTAAATTATCACCAAGCTGCTTCTTCATTTCTGTTAATAGTTCTATAGTGTTGTATGAGAGGAAATGTTCGTATGCAAAAGAACGTTTTTTTCGATAATTACATTGTTCAAAAAGTAGTATGGCCTCTGAGACGGCCACGTGGTCGCTTGGCTCTCCCATTGCTAGCTCACGCTTTACTTTATCCACTTCACTCTCTTTACCTACGTACAAAAGAGTTAAATTACATTAAAAATATGACAATTTTAATAATAATTATTATTAAATTTGTACGTTATATCTCGTTGCATATCGTGACTATAAACACGACGTTTGTGAGTTCGAATCCACTTGGGGGAATAAATAATTTTCAGTTCCTACCCATCATTCTCTCTTTTTCTTTTATTTCCATAAAGGGTTAAGCTAAATTTATGACTTGAAATATGAAATAAGAAAAAGTTAAATTTACCAAACAATACAAACCAATAACAAGTTGAAACGGATCTTTGAACCCCCACACAGCGGCCACACTGGCGGCTCGATCTAAACATCCAAAGAGAGCACCAAGTATAAGTAGCTTGCCGGCCGCCGGGTGCACCGGTAGACGGGCCAAGTGCCAGCCCAGGGGCGTTAGTGTTTCTATGTCGTCTAAGGCTCCACATCTGAAAGAAAAAAATATTTAATATTATATATATATATATATATATATATATATATATATATATATATATATATATACTATAATTCCCATAATTGGATTGGGGTGGTGGATCATCTCGGGGGAACTATTTTCATTTATTCGCATGGGGACCAAGACTTTTATATATATGATTTTTTCGTTTAAATGTCAACTTTTTTATAATATTATAAATTAAGTGAGCCTTATATTATACATAAATTTATAAAAAAACATACAAAAAATAAGATGAAATATATTATTTATACAAAAAAAATCTTACTTTTGCAGATGTGTGACAGCCCACTGTATAGTAGACTCGGCGGGAACAGAAGGTACTAATTTTAGAGCATCCGCTGCTAATCCTAGCCGAAGTTTCTTAATCATTAGCACTGGTTCTAAGAGATTGCTTCTTTGCAATTCCGGTAGTAAATTCTCTTTGATTGCTTGAGCTCTGTACGATGTTAGGAGATGGTAGCATATACCTGGTTGGCACCTTCCAGCGCGACCTCGTCTATTAATGAAAAAATATAGGGAGAAAATAATTATTTTTCGTTAAGGTATTTGGTGGTAGTTAAAAATAGTATACACAGAATTTTATGGTTATAATATGACAGGAATTTACTTTTAGTGAAAAAATATATATTTAAGCAACTTTTTTATTTATTACCTAGCAACCATATCTATATGGAACGAACACGTTAACGTTACAAATTATATGTGAAATAATCTCATCAATCTTATCTGTGAAAAAAAAAATCTAATTGTGTTTTGTTTTCTTGTTTTATCAGAAATATCGGTTCCTATTTTGTAGTCTAATAAAAAATGCTAATCAGGAAACTAAAAATTAAATTGTTTAGAGTATTCAATATGAAAAAAAAAACAACGCACCTGTTTAAAGTTTCGTTTTAACACAATGACCTCAGTTCAAGAGTATGTGACTTATAAAATTTAATAAAGTTAGTAAAAGTTAGTTTACACCAATAAATATTCATTAATTTTTATTTTACCTTTGTTTGTTTTGTGAATACTAACTTTTTGCCAAATTTTATAATCGTAGATCGAAGGAAGGAAGGAAGGCGCGAATTTCATACAAAATGCAGCAAAAACGAAACATAAACGCTCGCAACTAATCTATCTACTTTTAATTAATTTTTTTAGATCAAATCAGCTTCACTGTATCCCGCACACAGCAGGGTAGACAGAGGGAACCTAGTGTTAAAACGCTCCGTCCCCCGCTTTCCGCCGAATTTTGAAGGCATTGCGTGTTGAGTAGCAGAACTCAACGCCGCTCTTTGGCTCGACACCAGAATGAAGAAATAGAAATATAAATTTAAATAAATATTTCATTTTCCCGAGTGGGGATCGAACCCACAACCGTCGCGTTACATTTACACCTTTGTGCCCGCGGGCCACGACGACCGCATTTTTTTATATAGATACCGTTAAGGCAACAACAACGTACTGAAATCGACGATGGTGAATTAAAATTGTATTTTTTCAAAATATTTATTAAAAACGTAACAACTAATCCATTATTCAGTCTAAATACAAGCAAGAATAAGTTCTTAAAATACCAATGTTTAGAATTAACATAGTGTTGAGTGATTGATTTTTACTAAACACTATATTAAAAGTAAAGATCACTATTCTTTTTCGTTTAAAATAACACATAATAGATAAGAAAAAGAAATACCTTTGATGCAAATTAGCTTTAGCCACCCATTCAACAGCCAACGTGGACTGGTTCTTCTCAACATTAAGCCCACTTATTTTAATTTTGCCACAGTCAACAACATACACTATATCATCTATTGTTATAGACGTTTCCGCTATGTTGGTAGCTATGATGATCTTCCTCATATGCTCTGGAGGTTTCTCAAATATCTTATGTTGTTCTAAGGTTGGCAGCTTTGAATGCAAAGGATATATTTCAAAACGATCCGGTGGAAAGCGATTGCTTTCATCCATGAGTCTCATGAGTTTGGTAATTTCTCCAATACCAGGTAGAAATACAAGTATGGCCCCCGGCTTGTCTTTACTAATGTGGGTTAGGACTTCCACTACTAGATCCAGATTTAGACGTTCTATTCTACTGTCTTGTAGCGTTTTGTAAACGTCGTAGCTCATTTTATCCTTTAAAGATTCTAGCCATGGCCCTGTGATATATAATAATATCATTTAATATTTCGAAAATTCGGCAGAAAGTGGGAAAGGGTGTGTCTTAAAACTCAGTTCCCACTGCTCAGCCAGCTATATGTGGAAAACAGCGAACAAGTTAGTAATATTATTTTAAAAAAGTGTGGTGTTAGGACTTTAGTGGATAAAGGCGGACATTAGGTTTAACTATTATAAGATAAATAGGACATAATAATTATCGTCGGGGAAAATTTATATAATTTAGTTGCTTACTCAGTAAAAAAAAGTATTATATTAATTCGTAAAGTCAGTAGTAAGGTAAATTTTATATTTTTCTTGAATTCAGATTAAAACAGTAATAATCAAATTTTCATAAAACGCACGACGACTGTAAACGCGACAGTTGTGGGTTCAATTTTCTGAGAAAATAGGGAACGGTGTCTTGACACTAAGTTTCCTTTCCTGTACTGCATTCTATGCTATATAAAAAGACTTACATATTTCCTGTTTATACAATATATCTTTCTCCATATCATTTTGCATGTCAAAATTTTTATTCCTATACTTCATCCACTTCGGTTTTGGCTTCTGTTGCTCTTCTGGAGGTAGTCTATATTTAGTTAATTGTAATATATCTTCTAAGTAAATGTCTTCTACGGGATACGCTAGTCCCTCGATATGTAATAAAGGGCAGTTGTCGTAATAGTTTGATAAAGTTTCCGCGTCTAATGTTGCACTCATTAATATTAGTTTTAAGTCTTTTCGTTTACTTAATACCTAAAAATGAATTATATTTTTTTAAATACATATGTATTGTACATATATAAGACTAAAAGTCTTGAAATTTTGTATCACAATTGAAGATATTAATAGAGTTATGCTTATGTGAATGTCACATCGATTTTTTTTATGGGATTTTTTATTATTATTAAAGCTTATTTTTAGCATTTCTGTAATATTTTGTAAAAAAATATTTACAAGGGAGGTGCACTAACGTATTTAAAAATATGATATAATTAAATATATATCAGTTATGGACTACTTTGTGAGATTGGATTGGATTGGCACGTTAAATCAAAAGAATTTACTAAATGTAATGTTGAATAAATCAGTTTCTAATTAGCTGTATAATAGTTGATATACATAAAAGAAGGAAATTTTAGTTATATTTGTTTTCATAACTGTTTTATATTTATATTTATTTTATATATGATATATGGTAACTATAACAGCATAAAAATATATCTTACCAGTTATATCAGGGTTTCTTTTAGTATAGAAAATAAATAAAGAACAGATAAAACACAATAAAGAAACATTACCTGTTTTAAAATACACATAGACAGATCTATATGAACATCTCTCTCATGCACCTCATCTAATATTATATGACTATACTTTGTCAACCCTTGATCTACTTCTAAATCTGCTAATAATATACCAGTTGTGCAAAATTGTATACTTCCACGGCTTCTTTCTTCTACTCTGAAATAAAAAAAGGAAAATTACAGGTCACCTATTATGTATGCTTTGTACTTAATGTCAAGACATTTCATTTTCCATTTTCTGTGTGAATTAAGTGTAGCTCTCAACACATAATACACACAGAGAAGGTGGAAATCGAACTCACACTAACACACATTTTAAGGTAGATGTTTCCACTGCATCAAAATCAAGACTGGAATGTGTGGGCCAATTATTATTTTGGGGGGGCTGCGTATTAATTAAATAATTGCCATCTTTTAAAAAAATATTTTGAATCAATGTTGAAGCCAGCCGTGGCGCAGCTGCACAAGGTGTGACTGTAAAACCGACTGGTTATGGGTTCGATCCCTACTCCAGGAAATGAAATATTTACTTAAAGTCATATTTCCATTTTTTCGCTCTGGTCGAGGTTAGCGGCGTTGAGTTCTGCCACTCAACACGCAATGCCTCCAGAATTCAGCAGAAAGTGGGGAACGGAGTGTTTTAACACTAGGTTCCCTCTGCCTACCCTGCTGTGTGCGGGATACAGTGTGAATCTGATTTGAATCAATATTGAATACAGGACAGTAAGTTATGAGTTTACACTAGTTCATATGTAATTATTTGTCATAGTAGTCTCATGTCTTTAAAAGGGCGACACAGCCAGTTATTTGTAAGGTTAAAATCTGTTATTTTTGGAATTTGCTAATTTAGGCAAATATTTTCTAAAATTATTTTATTACATTATCATTGATATTTAGAAGTCATCTATTTGTTGACAAGTGTGGTTGTTAGATCACATGTGTGGATGTTAAGAAAAAAGAAATATTATTTTAACAGGTAAGATCAGGGCAAAGGAAGAGGAGGACTGACCCGCGTCCACCCCAGAATAGTTGGTGCCCACCCAAAAAAAATTACTAACAAAAAACTGATCTATCTGATTGTTGTACAGCTAATGCTTCACTTTGATACCAGAGCAAGGAAAAATAAATAATAAATAATACAATGGAAATCAACAATCCCTTAATTGTTATATTTACACTTACAATTTAGCAATTTACCTTTCTAATCTAACAGCATAACCTACTGAATTGCCGAGTGGCTCTCCTCTCTCCTTAGCCACTCTCATTGCTAGAGCTGAAGCTGCTATCCGTCTGGGTTGTGTGACTAAAATTTTTACATTAGCCCCTCTATTATTACATATTGCATCATCTAAAATTATTTGAGGCACCTGAAATTAACAAAATTAATTAATTGAAAATAAAAATCATAAATAGTACTGTGGAATAGTATGTCATTGTAATTTTGGGTATTAGTAGGTTTGATTTACACTCAAGGTAATCAATAAATTTAGTTCTTGTTTTCGTCATCTGCTGATGCTATGACTGATAGCACTATATTATTAAAAAAAAAGTTCTGTGGCTCACTCAACACAATATGTAGTATTCCAGTGGAATGTATTAAAGATAATCTAAATAAATGTGATGGTTGTGAGTTTCATCTCCAATCGGGAGAATTCTGTCTCTCAACTTGCACTTTGAGATATCTATCTCAATTTTGGATGGCAGAGGCTAGACAGTATATTTCAAAAATTTTATCAATAATGTACAAAATGTTTTTTTTGTATAGCAAAAAATATTAACATAATACACACCTGTGTTGATTTTCCACAACCTGTCTCACCACTTATTACTAAAACTTGGTTTTCATTGATTTTATCAATGATTTCTTTGGCCTTAACATAAGCTGGTAGTTTTTCTCTAAATTTTAACATTTGCTTATAAGCATTACTTTCTAACATATCTTGATATTCTATATAAAGTGCAGTATTAAGATTAACAGTCTCAGTATCAACTAAATTAATACTAACACCATTTTTAAGGCAGTCATCGAGCTTCTCCTGAAAAGTGCCTGTTATTATATCTTCATAACCATATTTATAATCACACAGTCTTCTTAATGCCAGAATTTTGGGCTGCAACCCATATTCTATGTTCTCATCTTTAATAGGAACGAAATCTGAACCAGATGGACCAGCTTCATCAAAATTTTTATTTTGGTATTTTGCATTATTTTCTCTACCTCTAATTTTTATATCTTCAAAGGATATTTTTTGTTTTGATTCTTCCTGCAGACTTGTATTATTTTTAAATATATCTAACTGTTCAAGTTTAGGCAGTGAAATATTTTGCTGGGAAGCTATTTTTAATATATTTCTTAAGCTGTTGTCCAGTTGCTGCATTACCATTTCAGGAATTCTAAGGTTTATCTGTTAATAGTAAATATTGTTAGTGTTATATACAATTATTTTTAACAAAATTGAAACGATAATCTTTATTTGTTTTAGATAAATATATCAACAAGTTTTGTTTTTTTTTATTTATATAACCAAAACAAACCGAATATTTTTACTAAATTATGTTTTATGTACTATTATACAGTATATAAAAACATAAATTTGACAAGATTTCAATGAAACATTTTAAATTAGTATAATTGTTTCATTTTTCACATTTTTTATATGTAAAGAACACTTACCATTGGGTCTCTTTTCTGTTTCTTTGCTTGAAGATTTCTATAATACAATCCAAGCTCCTTTCCTCGTAAGCCTCGTGGTGCATCATAAACTTGGTTTCCCCAGTTTCTTCCTCCTGATCTTGAACTAGGTCTAGACCGAGGTCTACTCCATTTATAAAAATTGCGAGACATCTTCCTCTTAATATATAAAAGACGTAACAAAATTCAATTACTTTTTAATGTAAGAAGATATATTTTAAATGATATGAGTCAATACACATAACATTAAAAAAATATTAAAGGAATTAAATGTTTTAGCGTTTTTAAACTTGGTTATTGAATATTGATTTGTAGAAAGGTTGACGTTTGGCAATTTGACATTTCATAATTGTGATAGTTCACTTCTGTTCCCCTCCTCATATACTTTTCACTTGCCCTAAGTTGATCCATCCCTTATATGATGTCCTTCCTCATAAAGTTCCCCGCCCCCTTAATGTTCAATGTTTGTTAATGTTTGTGTTTAGTCCTCTATGTAAATTTTTATGTAAATATATTAGATATAACAACATTAAATTGTAAGCTAACACCTTTGTATTATATTTCTTATTACTAACCATCTATGTTAGGTATATAATGTATATATTAATTTTATTTATTTTTTTATAGGTGAAGGCAATTTTTAACTGGATCTTTTTTTTTTAACATGCATTCTCCTATTGTTTAACATTATCTCTTTTACCGTACAACCTCCTTCGTGTTTTCTCCATACTACGTGACATTGGCGAAGTGATATGTGCTCTACTGGCACGCTCGGAACGCCATAATCGAAGAACCAAACCAAACCACTTCTGTAACCGTTCTTTATGACACATGTAAAAAGTACTGTTTTAATTCATTTTATACAATTATTCTAGATACAGTACTTACTAAAAGTAAATTGGTACTGTACCATCATTTTATGCCTTCTTTTTTCCTTGTTTAGTATTAATATTTTTTTCTACTCAATTATAAATATGTCTGTGATATGTTTTCAACCTCAAAAATTTTAAGTCTTATTTAAACCAGAACGCCTACTTCACATAGACCATAAATGACAAATGTCATCTCGATATCATAAAATTCGAAATGTCAAATATGTTGTAATATGTGTTCAATTTAATATAAATTTGTTAAATATTCGTTTTTGAATATAATGATGTACTTTATGCTGCCATCATTACCGCTTCTATGCATACTATTATTATAAATATTTTATATTCTGAACATTAGCATATTATACAATGATTCTCCATAACGTGGGTTGAGTTTTGGTTTGTTTTGCTTTTTTTGTACAATTGGACATGTATAAAAATCTTTTATTTTCATATTTACAGCAATGTCGACCCCTTATATGCAGAGGCCGAAGAAAAAAAATAGCAAGTTTAGTGATTATTTTAATATTTTTAATAAATGCTATGTTTTATGTGAGTTTAGAACTGTACAACACTATAAAAAGACGAAATAAAAACTCATGGTATAAAAAGTAAGTGTGTATATGACATATTTTTTCATATGAGCGGTCAGGACCCTATCTGTTCAAAAAATCGGCTCATAATAAAGTACTATGATTGAATTGCCAATTTCTAATTTATCAAGTTTTTCTACAGCCTTCATTATGACCAAGATTCATATGTGGATAAAACAGGTATGAGAGTCATTGTTGGGCATTATGTTGGTGGAAATTCAGGCGGCAATTTATCTCAGGGTAAGGATCAACTACATCAAATAGCAATAATTCTTATCCCATTAAAATCATATACTATTTTTCATTCTGAAAATGACCTTGCTATGTTTTACATCATCATCCAGTGTCATGTATGAGAGTAACATTATTCTTTTATATAATATGTTTTGTCTAACAATAGCTTTAACATATGCATATTACATCGTCAGATTGCTTTGTTTTAATTATCATGACAAAGTTTCTGTTACATCATTGACCAAACAGATAAAAAATATTATTTACCTTTTTAAAAATATTGCTGTAAATGCAAAATTAAGTGTCCACTATTATGTTAAAAGCAGTATTGTAAAGGGGGTGTTTGAAAAAGGTTACAACAGGTTAAAAAGGGTGAGAGACATTTACAAACCAAATAAAACAGATATTATTGATATAATTATGATTTACTAAAAATAATTACTTAGGTGTTGCATAACATTTTAAGGTTGCTTATATAAAACAGAGTGTAACTGGTATGGAGGTTAAAAATTCTGAAAAAATGCATTATGTAATACTTGAATGGCCCCTTATAATAATATAGTTCATATAAAGATTTTTTATTATTTTTTCAGAAATAATAAATGCAAATCATTATGCACCCATAGAAGGGGCAGGAGAAGGGGGTCGTCCTGTCCAACTGTTACAACGAGAAATTATCCCAGCCAGGGAGTTGTATGCATTACATTCCTATAATATTTATATTAGTGATAGAATATCTATTAATAGAAGTCTTCCAGATATGAGAAGTGAGAGGTGGGTGAGAGATATGAACATCAAATTTATTTATCACTATTATCTTTTCAAAGTTAAATTCCTCATTTTCAAGAAAAAATTGTAAGTTTACACTAAATAATCACATTTATTTTTATTCTTTAAATTTATTGAAGTAAACAAATTTTTAAAAAGCTTCTCAATGATTTTCAGTGTCAAAACACTTAGACTTACTTTTACACTTTCTGGCAGAAATCAAGATATCATGTATCACATGTGTTGAGATCAAGGCCTTGCTAAAAGGGAAATAACAGTATTTTTATTACCTCGAGTTAGATCAAACCCGCAGAAATCACAATTACAGTCAGAATCTGTGCCACTGTACCTCAAGAGTCTCGAGGCCTATTAAATTGATAAATAATTCTTTTTTTTTTCAGTTGCAGAAGTGTTCAATACGATTTAGATAATTTACCTACTGCTAGTGTGATTATAGTCTTCCATAATGAAGCCTGGTCGACCCTCATGAGAACTGTGATGTCAGTTGTTTTAAGGTCACCAACAATATTATTAAAAGAGGTATTTCATATTTCATACACTTGACGTCTTTAAAACTACAACATTTTAAAAAATTACAAAAATTAATAATTAAAAGTTTTGAAAAATTTTATAATTAATCTTATTATTTAATGAACTAACCTAAGTAATCAATTGTACATTTTTAGATTTTTCTCACATAGAGTAAAAAAAAAAAGATTTATAAGTTGGCTTAAACAGCATTTTAAATTATTTTTTTTAGTTGACAAGATAATAACGTTTGAGATTTGATATCAGAGGTAACAAACAATATCTTATTATATAGCTAACCAAAAAACAATAGCAGTGTGTTTAGAGAACTATAGGAATTTTTGAGGGTATTTTCACATTTACATTTTTCTATTATAGATTATTTTAGTAGACGATGCTAGTGACCGCAAGTATCTTTTCAAAGAATTAGAGGATGCCATAGTAAATCTGAACAATGTTCGTATATTGAGAAGTGTAAATAGAACCGGTCTGGTCGGAGCGAGGCTAATGGGAGCGAGAGAAGCTAAGGGAGACGTGCTTGTGTTTTTGGATGCTCATTGTGAAGTGAGTTTTTTATTTTTATGTTTGATATGTGTTTGTTAATGAAATAATCTTGAAATCGTACATATTTGACAATTAAGAAGACGATTTTGATATTCAAAAAAATTAAGAAAATTGAAATTTTCAAATATTGAATAAAATGATGTCATTTTTCAAAAAAAAGTCTCCACAGAACTTAAGATTTCATTTTTTATGTTTACATTTTGGTGAAGTGAAAAGTTACAATATTTTTTATTTTTATTCTGAAGGTGGAATATGTATTTTCATATTATCATGAAGTCAAATAGGTATATTGTAATATTTCTGTATCAACTAAGTTTTTGGTATGGATGAAACTTGATAGAAAGTTGCGAGTTTGTAACTGCTTATTAAATAAATCTCAAAAGAAACTAAATAGTAGTAAAATTTTTTCAATAAGTAAAAAAATATATTTAATGAATTTCATAAAAAAAAAGAAGAATTTAATGAATTTTCAGTCTGACATCTACACATTCACTTTTTATATATGTGTACATATATATTACGTAAATCCAAAACTGCCTCATTATTAATTTTGTCCACAATTTCCAGGTAACCAAAGGCTGGTTAGAACCGCTTCTAGACAGAGCAGGCAGCGACGATGTATTCATATGTCCCCATATAGACTTATTGTCTGATGACACTTTAGCATATACAAAAAGCATTGACGCACATTGGGGTGCCTTCAGCTGGCGTCTTCACTTCCGATGGCTGATGCCAAGCAACGAAGTGATGATGAACAAAACTAATAATCCCTCGAAACCTTACCCCACTCCAGCGATGGCTGGAGGTTTATTTGCAGTCAGAAAAAGCCTATTCTGGCGTTTAGGTGGATACGACGAGGGTATGATTATATGGGGCGCGGAAAATCTAGAACTTTCCTGGCGTGCCTGGCAATGTGGCGCCAGGGTTGAGATTACTCCGTGCTCCCGTGTCGGGCACATTTTTAGACGTCACAGTCCGTATAAATATCCGGGTGGTGTAGCCAAAGTCCTGAATTCAAATCTAGCACGGGCTGCCACAGTGTGGATGGATGAGTGGGCTGATTTCTTTTTCAAATTTAACCCTTCCGTTGCGGCTATACGTGATACACAAAATGTTGCCAGTCGTGTCGCCATTAGAGAAAATTTACAATGTAAAAGTTTTAAATGGTATTTAGAGAATGTGTGGCCGCAACACTTTTTTCCTACAGATGATAGGTGGTTTGGGAGGGTTCGTAATGATAAAGGAGGGTGCCTTGGAGTGACTTCAGGTACTCCCGGGCTTGGAGGACCAGCTTCAAGCGTGAGTTGTGGTGGCGACTTGGATTTAGATAGATTAATAGTTTACACTATAGAGGGAAAAATAATGGCGGACGAAGGACTCTGCCTTCAGCAAGGTAACGGACGAGCTGTATGGAAGAGTTGTAATGATAGTATTAAACAAATATGGCAGCAAAACGGCCCTCGAATTAAAACAATAGATGGACTATGTTTGACACTTTTGCCTTCAGATAATGAAAACGAGGGGAATCCCCTATCAGCGAAAAGGTGTATCAACGACAGTAGACAAATATGGCATTTTGAACGAGTGCCTTGGCGTTAATATGTGATAATCGAATTTATTGTACAAACTTTATTATTTTTAAACTACAATTAAACATGACTGGCCTTTAGTATTTTATACAATATTATTTTAAAAATTAAATAAAAAATAATGCAAAATAGGGATCTACGAAGTGATATTTATTAAAACAAAGCTATATGAGTTTTTAGGCTTTATGTTGAGTTATAGTATTGGACTAACTCCATTAAAATACTTATTTTATATTATCTATAAGATTTTTTGTAAATGTTACAATAATCTGTGTTCATATTGATATTGAAAATATTATTAAGATATTTGTTTTAAATAAGTACAAAATATTTATACCGTTGATAAGAATATAGCAATACTTGTTGCTATATTGTGATGACATTCCATAATTTATATACACATACTAGTTAGTGAATGATGTATGTTAATTTTATATTTATATTATAAAATAACTTTTTGTTAAAGAAATTGGCAGCTATAGCTATATCATGCTTTTTTATTTATATTTTTAATTGCTACCCCACTAGGAATAATAATATCACATTAAGAGGTTATCGCTTAGCTGTTGGATCAAGAATCGGATGCAGAGGACAGTTTTACTTGAGGCGGCGCGTATTGTGAGGAGGTTCCTCTCTCAGAACCCCTAGCCTAGATGGCTTGGACCCTTGTCCCACCCTCGGAAAAGTGTTTTTTTAATATTTTTAAATGTACTTTTTTTAATACAAATTTTTATTTAAAAATGTAAAATTAATTCCTCTCGTATAATAAAAGTATATATTCATATCACTTCAAATATATTAAGGTGATTTCGACATAAGGCGATTATAGTTATTATATTTAAAAATGTTTAATGTATATTACTACTTCGTTCTTACTTAGTTCCAATTTCCAGCAAGTGCAGCAATATAGATGTTTAAAATAAATATTTTATAGTTATATTGAGTATTGTAGGTTATGCTTTTAAAAGTAATTTCATACAAGTTATATTATTTAATGTTTAAATTAAGAAATAATGCAATGATTTATTAAGATTAACAAAATAATGATTTTGACTTGATAGATTTGTTTTATAAGTGATTAAGATATAAACAAAATATATAAAAAACGTATTATTTTAATGGATTAACTGTGATTTTTTCTTACAAGTTCACTATTAAGTATAAATAATTTAATTACTTTGCTTCTATTTATATATCAATGCATATTTTTTATATACTTTATGTTTTATTTAATACATATAAGTATATAAGCAAGAAGTCGTTTATATTGATAATACAATGTATTATATTTTTTAAAAAAATATTTATTATGTACTCCGAAAATCTCGATTTTTACAACATTTATCAATTTATGTACATATGATTAGACTTAAGTATTATGTTTGGCAATATGTATGAAAAATATAATTGATTGGCCTAATTTATTCGTTTAGTAGACTGATCTTGCTTTCCATATTTTTTTTGTCTACTCTGCTAAATATCGTGCATTTAGCACAGTAGACAAAAATAACCTACTATAGCCTCTTGAGAAATTTACATTTTTTTATATCTAATTAGTTACTTAACTAAAAATATTTGCTTTTCCCTAATGTTTACTGTATATAACTCTATATATGATGAAAATATTGCACAAATGTATGTTTATGTATATTGTCAAGTTTATATTGATGTTAATGAACCTTCATTTATGACTGATTTATAATACTCGTTGAAATGTTATTCTGAGATTACACAGCATTTATGTAACAACATTGTCATATCTAGTCTTAAATTCGCTAGCATACTGTGCTATGTGTTCAGTGGGATATTTATATGTTTTGAAGGTATAGGCTGAATACTTTTTAAAAAACATAAAAATTCCAAGGCGCGGCTTCAAATCCGGCTAGGTTCAAATTTTTATATGTTTTCTAAAAAGTATTTTTCTTTTCTAATTATGGAATAATACTTTCAAAATGTATAAAGGTATAGGCTGTTAAGTCCGCGCTTACTTCTAAAATTGACAGTTTTTAGATAGATTGTAAAAAGCAACAATTTCGTTGTAATATTTTTCTATTTATATGACCACAAAAAACTATCGTATCAAAATTTTAATAACTTCTATGATACAGCAAAAAAAAAACAGTCCTCAAAATTCTCCAGTTCAAGCCGAAACTTAATTCCGCCACCGTATGTATTAATGTCTATTGATTGGCTTGTGCTTAATTAAATAAATAGTTATATTATTAATACGTTTAATTCATAATAAAACTTCCATCATAGCGCTGTTAGCATGTGTTAAAACTTTAAATAATATGTATACTGAGTAAAATCGGCCATGCTTTCAATTGATGTAATTGTTTAATATTTTAAATATTAAAGATTTTTATATCAATAAAAAATTAATCAGCTTCACACTGTATTCCGCACACAGTAAGGTAGGCACAAGGAACCTAGTGTCCCCACTTTCCGCCGACTTCTGGAGGTTTCGCTTGTTGAATGGAGAAACTCATCGCCGCGCTGAAAACGCCAATTGAAAAAATGTATATTAATTACTTATTTAGAAAACGTATAAACATTTGAACGTAGCCCTGGGACTCGAACCCGCGCCTCCTGGAAACCTACCAGGCGCTCTGACCACTAAGCCATACGTTCTCATCAAGCCTAATCTAGATTACAACTGTTGTAACAAGCGTATAAAGGTTTCGCTTGCTTCGTGGCTTTGGCTTCTGCATAATTAAGTTTATTTCGATGTAAGGCGATTATGATTATTATATTGAAGAAAAAAAAATGAAATGTATATTGTACTGCGTTCGTACTTGGTTCCAATTCCCAACAAGTAATTAAACAATATATGTGTTTAAAATATTTTTTTTATAGTTATGCACTAAATGCTGTCAAACAATTCGCAGATTAAAAATAAAATATGGTCAATTTTTTTTTAATGTTAAGAAAGCATCAAACGATATAAAATGTAAGGTTGTGTAATTAACACAGGGAAAGTATAATAATTTGGTCCAAGGTGCTTAACTAATTGTTTTAATAAAACTAAATGCACTTTTGTAATTTATATATTAATGTACAAATATAAATTTAATCATAAATTATTTTGTTTTATTATATTACTTTTAAAAGTAAAAAATATTTTAATGTCAAGTAGCGGAATATCCTTGTATCTAAATGTCACTTTATTTTTTTTTTAAAATAAAATCACTTGTAATAATAAGGGATACCTAAAATAATGAGGATGGAAAATTTGAATATTTTATAGTTACATTATTAATGAAAAAGTATTTGGATTTCTTGTCATTTTTCTTACATTATTACTTTAATACTACAACGTTAAACCAAACAAGTTATAGTAGTACAATCATCTAAAAACATACATTAAAAATAACCAGATGAACGGTAGATGAAGATTAAAAAAAACTTTTGTGCTCGAGTTACAATTTTCACCGTTACATATAAAGCAGCGTGCATCGCTGTGACCTCTCGCTCTCTCTACAGCGACCAGACCGAGACAGACTGAGTCCACTTGAACTCTCGGTACGCATCCTCGTATCACGTCCACTGTGTTGCCGACTGTAATTAAATAAGAAAAAAATATGCTACATTATTTTTTAAAGGTTAACGCCGTCGCGGCGCAGCGGAATAGAGGATGATTGCAACGTGATAGTTGTGAGTTCGATTCCCACTCGCGAGAATCAACATGGTGGACAAGATTGTTGTTGACCTGAAATGGTCTTCACAGCATCTCCGAGCGGGCTGAAGTTCGAGCTCAGATGTACACTCGTGGGGTTCAGATACTCAACACACAGTTTTGAAAATTAAGATTAAAGTAAGCGGAATTTCTTAACAAAAAGTTCCCTATGCGGGAATAGCGTGAATGATGCATATTATGTTGCTGCATAATATTTTAAATTATTATAATATTTGCACGTAATAAGTTTCCTTATAGTAGTGCTTTGACTTGTCCTTGTTTAGTCTGACTGCACATGATAGTTTCGGTTCGATCCTTACTAGGGCAAATTATTATTTAAATAATTTTTAAATTCTGTGATCTGTTTAGACAAATAGAACACGATATTATATGTGTTTCACCTCTAAATATACAATGGATCATTTGATTCATTGTATATGTATTATTTAGTGGTAAAAGTGGACTGTCTAATAACTGAGTCTTTTGTCTGCTCTCCGTTAAGTGTCTGTTTTTTTAGATGAATAATCTTATTAAAATAATTATAGTTGTCTTACATAAAATCTTGAAACTTAGATGTTTGTACAGTAGAGGGACTTTAATTTTTTTTCATCAGTCAGAATTATTTATTGTTTTATATAAAAAGTAAACTTTTTTACTTTATTTAACTTCCCTTACAAAGATATTTAAAAAAAATATGAAGATTATTAGAATGACTCATAGTAACAATCTGGCATTTCATGATAAATATTATACTATTTATAAATTTGCAATTGTATAACTTATTATACTTTATTAATATAATATAACAAATAACAAAATTTCAATAAATATATAGATAACATATAAATATAGATAATTTATATATGGCAATTTTTTTTCTGGTAGCGTTCATACAAGAATATAGATTTGTATCCCTTTACGATGTGAAATTAATCCTATGTTATGTACATAGGATCGACAAAGATCGATTCAAAATAATCGAAAAGTTATTGACTAGACAAACTTACACGATTTATCATCTGGAGTTGCGACCATTTTCAGACAACGCATTTCTATCGGTATTCTAGAATCTGTTGAGGGTGGTGGATGGCCAAGATTATGTACCCACTGGGCAGTCACCCAGTTTGGAGGACCGCAGTTGACTGATGATCCTGAGTAAAGAGTTTCTTGTGGATGACAACCTAAACATCTTTGGTAGAAACAATTTTCTGACGACACTGAAATAGAAAAAAGATGAATTAATGAAATAGACAAAAAAAATGCCTTCGAGAAGAGTACTTTTTTATTTTTATTTTAATAAATTGATATTTTAATAAGGGAAGAGATACTTATTGGTATTTTATTAGAGTGACAGATTCTGCAATTCTACTTTTTTTATATTGTATTTGATGTAATTTAGGTGATTGGCAGATTAAATCTAATCATAGGTCACTCGACCCACAAAAAAAATATATTGTACTATTAAAAAATATACTGCAGGTCAAACTGACAATTAAATATGGCTCGCTCTCGTAGCAATTAAATTTTTTTCTGTATTCAAAAGCACCCTTCCAAATAATGAAAGTCCGTCAGATTCTGTCGTGTTTGTTGCTCCGCTACACTTGACTTATGACATTTTTGTAGTATGTCGAATTGGATTGTGCAGCAGCCTTCCCTTGCCCGTAACAGATCGCCGTACGCGATGTAATGACGGCTCCGAAGCATACAGTACGGACAACAAGTCGTGGCCGCCTTGAAGTTAGCCCTCGACTGCTTTAGACTTTGATTTTAGGATTTTTCTTATGTATGAACATTTTCTGTCCGAGTGAACAAAGCGCTAAAGTTCAGAAAATCTAACTTCAGAGCGGCCACGACTAGTCGGCCGCACTGTAGTTTACGTTTGTTTTAAAGACCGCAATCATACGTCATTTTCTCGCGTTTCGCGCCATTTTACCGACCATGGCTGTGATGGCTGACGTCTCGATCTGAACGTGGGCCGCGCGCGCACATACGTAATTATTGAAAGTAGGGAATCTCGTCTTGATATATTGGTATGCAATTCGAGTGCCGTTCGTTTTGGTTTACAGTTTCAATTTTATATTTCATTGAAACTATAAGGCTATAAGGTGAGCTTAAATGATTTGTAAGCTGGGGTTAGCTCCAGCATTGTGTTATACTTTGGTAAGCACTTATATTTACAATTAGCCTTTGCAAAATTGCTATAGTTATAACAGATCTAAAATTTTAATTAAACTTTGAATAATTCTAACATTGTAATAGATATGCAAACCTTCATTAAAAAAAATATAGATGATTAAAATATTTGGTATTGGTTTTAAATTGAACCGGAACTAAATGTGTAGTAAGTACATAAGAAAATCGATTATAGAAGTTGTTTTGATGAATTAGCAATTTTTTTTAATTGTCATTTTTCTCATTGTGATCTGATGAAAGAAAAGTTTGATTACAAGGAGCTTAGGTATTGGAAAGTTCAATCCGCAAGTTTGTATCAATCTAGCGAAACTTAAAACGATAGAGGTGGTCTGTTAGTCGCTCATGCGTGAAGAGATCGTCCACCGGGTGTCAGAGAAAGTGGATGATGGGCGTCTGGCATAATTGTTCATAAATCCTCTTTCGTCTCCATTTTTGGTAATTTATTGTACACAAAAAATATTATTATAATAGAGGCTAGTCGTGGCGCGAGGGCTGTGTGACTAACTGTAAACTTGACAAGTTACCCCGGATACACAGTAACTCTAAATATATGTATCTATTAATGTATATACAAATCAGCGTTGCCAGATATTAGTTAAGGAAAATAGTGATTTTTAAACGTTGTAGTCAAAAATTGGGGCATATATATCAATATTTAGTAGCATTAGTAGTAGTGTTGATTTAGTAATCCTTTTTTATGGTGTGATAAATAGCAATATAAAATGTTTTTTTTAATGAAAAACCTTTGTACTTAAAACCATAACTGTTTGGTTTCTCTGTATCTAAAATAAGTAATAGGGCTTCAATGCATATCTCATGCATGTCATATATGCATATCTCTAAAATAGATAGGAACTAATAAAAAAAATAGTAATAAAAAAGATTTCTTTCAGTGTGTCTAATAATCCATAAAAAGCGGGGCAGTTCTACTGGTGACATTTAATATTGGACTAAGAGTCCGGACGTTCCACCAAAATCGGGAAGCCTGGCAATTCCGATACATAATTGTTCATATTGAAGCCAGGCGTGCCGCAGGGACACAAAGTGTGACTGTGTAAAATCGACTGGTTGTGGGTTCGATCCCCACCCGAGGAAATAAAATATTTATTTACATATTTACATTTATGTTTCCATTTCTTCGATCTGGTGTCGAGGCAAAGCGCGGCGTTCATTTCGCATATGCAACTACAAAAAATAATAAAAACATCACAGATTACAGCATAATTTTCACAATTGTTTTAAACCTTTTACGTACTATACTATCTATTTCATATCGCGATATACGCTTATCTCGAGTAACACTAACCTTATTTCAAAACTAGTGATGCTCATCATAAAAAACGGCCCACGCTATGTGGTGGCGGCGCGACACTATTGTTACGATGTAAATGATTGTCAACAGAATTGAATAAATATTTATTAAGCGGTAGTTGCACGGTCCATTGTGTGTACACGGGGGCGCGCGCTTGTGTCTATTCGTACCGATGGACCAAAATAAAATGATATGATGAAAGAGTTTTCTTAAAACACACCTATAGTATGTTGTAATGTGTTAGTCAGTCTTTGTTTTGTTTTTGTGTATTTCTAATTAAAGCTTACCCAAAGACAATAATCCGGCCAAGATAAATATGATCGGTAACATTCTATCATCGATTGCACTGTGTGTATTATACACGTAGACGGTTAATGCAAGAAGCGCGTCTATTCACTGCTATGGTTATCTAACTAATCAAGACTCGCTTTGTCTTTATCTTTTACGTGTTATCATTGGACAGTATATTTTTATCCAAATAGATTTTCGTGAAACGTAAAGGTGGTAGAACTAATGTGAAAATCGACAAAAAATCCAAAACATACCTACAGATAAGGACGCTGATGCTTTCAAGACAGAAATAAATCGAATCTGCGACCTATTTAATCCTATTTTAGACTGATACGTAGTACGTCAGAGACTGAAGTACTGAGAGTTGGCATCAGTTCCTCTTCGTATATATATAATAATATATATCTATGTAATTTCCGTTTCAATTTAATTTACGCTGAGTGATACGATCGTAGTTATAGTTCACTGTATCGCACATGTGGCAGGCTAAGCAAAGGGAACCTAGTGCTAAGACTCTCCGCCCCCCATTTTCTGTAGAATTCTGGAGGCATTGCGTGTTGAGTGACAGAACTCAACGCCGCTAAACTCAACTGAATTATTTCAAATTATAAATACTATCGTTAGTTGGTTTGATTTCCTCTGTCTACCCTGCTGTATGCGGGATACATCGTAAAGCTGTTTTTTTATGAATTATAAAAGATATCCCGTGTAATATCAGAAACAAATAAAATAAGAACGTGTGTGAATCAACTGAACAGTAGGAACAAAATTATTGTGGAATTTGCAATGACTTATTCCTGTTCCGAAACAGCTAAGTTTCGTCTAGACTGGTTGGGAACCAGTGGTCCGCAGTAGCCTAAATATGGTCCCCAAACGATTTTAATTTTATGACTGGGGATGGTGGGCGAAATTTCGGTTTGATTATCACAGTTAATTTTTATTATACCTCATGTAGGTGTAGGTCATAGTGGTCTCTGCTACCAAGAATGATATAAAAGTGGTCCTTGATCAAGAAAAGGATGGGAACCCCTGGTCTAGACGGAACTGTTCCGAAACGTTTTGTGTTTCGGAATCATGTTCCGACCGGAAAAAAACATCACGCTAGTGCCACTGCGTCACGACGGCCAAGTTATAGTTTAGACTTTTATTAACGAAAATAGCATAACTAAAAGATGATTTCATCGTTAGTATCTATTATCTATTTCAGATTGTACATTAAATACAGCAGTTTATACATTGTAATTGTACTTCACTGAGATACTTATCAGTTTTGTATGTCAACTAGCAACCCGCTCGCGGCTTCGCCCGCTTGAAGTATGTCCGTTTTCTAATAATAATATCATTTTAAAAATAATATCTTTATCTTTATTGAAAAGTAAAGATTCAGCCACTTCAATAAAATAGTTATTTATCTTAGTTAGCAATTTTATCGAACAAAATACTTTAAAATGGTATATTTTTTTAGCTTAAAAATTGATTGAAATAAAACAAACACTAAATGTTAAATGAAGTTTGTCTAATAACAATAATGAAAAACAATAGTGAAAACTGTAATAAAATCGGTAAAACTGATTCTGAGATAAGAGTAATTAAGCGCACTGGCAAACAGACGAAAATTAAAAAAAAACATTTTTTTGTTCTGTAGGTCAAATGCTAGAATAACATATTTCTTATATATCTTCCATGTACAGACGTCAATCCGTTACAATTTTATTATAAATACAGAATAGATATTATTATCGTATTGTATTTGTATTAGAAAAGGTGTATTTGTATTTGCATAAAGCTTTTGATTTTATATGAGGTCTTAACATTGTAAGTACAAGGCCTAATATTACTATCACATTATATGTACGCCAATTACATAGTTATCTATTATATTTTTGTGAATCATTTAACTAAAAGTCATCTAGCTTCGCCTTTTTGATAACGCTTTTTATTTTGTTGTCTATTGGGACAGGCCTATGTAGCTTGCTTCGCCTTTCGGGGAGGCCTAAGTGTAAGTGTTGATAAGTGTTACAGACTTCTCAATAACAGATATTATTTATCTTTGTGAAGACTTTGTAAAATTTACTGTAAATTCCTTATAAACTAGTCGGGTAACTACTTTAATAAGATATTAATTTTATGTTAACGAGGCCAGTCGTGGCGCAGTGGCACAAAGTATAACTGTAAAACCGACTGGTTGTGGGTTCGATCCCCACTCGAGAAGATGAAATATTTACTTAAATTTATATTTCCATTTCTTCGCTCTGCTGTCGAGACAAAAACGCGGCATTGAGTTCTGCCACTCAACACGCAATGCCTCCAAAATTCGGCAGAAAGTGAGGAACGGAGTGTCTTAACACTAGGTTCCCTCTGTTTGTGTATTTTATGTTTATTAGATGCAAAAAAACGTTATTTTATAAATCAATTACACAAATACGTACTAATTGATATAATAAGAGGTAACTAAGATGTAATATTTTAGTAAAAAATTGAGATATATAAAAAAAAGGCCTATAAGTAGTTCAGGGCGCAAAATTTAAATTACTTTGCTTAAACAGGTATCAACTGGCAAAGGTAACATTTCAGGTCAGCTGTCTAGATAAATATTATTATATCAATTTAAGAATCGTGTTTCGAAATGCATAACATTACTTTCAACGAGTAAGAAAATAGCAGCACGCTTCATCGATCGGGAGAGGTGTCATGTCGGACTATCTTGTTAAATAGGGTTGACCGTATGGCCGCATCAAGATCTTTACTACTTCCACATAATAAAATAGAACCTTTTGGGTTTTAGAATAAGGTATGTTTTGAATACTAACAATTTTGGTACTGGTAAGCGCAAAATAGTGGCCGAGATCGATCTTTAAGGCGACATCCCAGCGTGTCGGCATGCCGGCTCTGATGCCTCCGATAGATAAGCAAAGAAACAGATTTAGAGATGGATTGTCGCTAGCCCTAATAATAATTCTCTGCTCACAAGATGGAAATTTTATTTAGAGCATCTTCGTACGTGTGTATGAATAACGAAACGTGTATGATGCGTAAGTTGAATAATTAGATAAAAATTTACAATAATGGACTGGTTTGAGATGTTTAGGTTATTGTAAAATTACTAAAATCGTCAAATCGAGCTCGAAGCATATCATTATTACTTATTTAGAAAACGTATAAAAATTTAAACGTAGCAGGACTTGAACTGGCGCCTCCTGGAAATCGAACCGAAACCTGGTCAGTTTCCAGAAGGCGCGGGTTCGACTCCCGCTACGTTCAAATTTTTATACGTTTTCTAAATAAGTATTTTTCTTTTCTTAGTGTAGATTTTTTTTAATTTTTTCAAAATTTTCTTTAAAAATGTCAAAAAAACACAACATCTTTTTCTGGAAGCTCTTTGGCCTATTTTCGTGCCCTTATTTGAGTACCTCTGCATATATTATTATTATTACTAAAACAAAATTATACCATTTATTATCTACTTATACCAGACATATACCAGTATTCAGTGAAATATGTCTCACTAAGTAAATAAAGCAGCAACTGGAATACTTGGCAAATAGGCATTATTGGTATTTGATATCTTATCAAGTTGCGTGCGTTCAAATTAAAAACAACACTCGCTATCTAACACGAAGCAGACCGTGCACCGCTGGAGTCCCATTATTATTTAAAAAAAAATCAGCTTCACGCTGTATCCCGCACACAGCAGGGTAGGCAGAGGGAACCTAGTGTTAAGACACTCCGTTCCCCACTTTCTGCCGAATTCTGGAGGCATTGCGTGTTGAGTGGCAGAACTCAACGCCACGCTTAGCCTCGACACCAGAGCGAAGAAATGGAAATATAAATTTAAGTAAATATTTCATCTCCTCGAGTGGGAATCGAACCCACAACCAGTCGGTTTTGCAGTCACACGTCGTGCCGCTGCGCTACGACTGGCCTATTTATTATTATTATTTAGAATAATTCAAATATTTTAATTCACTTGCGGCATCCTTTCCGAGAGGTAATTAATTTTTGAGTTAAACCATTTACCTCAAAATGTGCGGCGACGAAGCGAGATAACGTAAACGAGTTTAAAACTTCTCCGCATTATAAAGAATTTATTTATCTTGGTCAATTTGTTATTGCCACTCTCTTCGCTCTCCGGTAGCCGTGTAATTGAATCTTCTGGTTTTTGAAGATTTATTGCCTTCATTTGATTGAGCTACCGCCCTTGATTAGCGAGACGGGCCGCGGCGTCTTTGTTTTTCGTTAAAATGCAATTTAATTAAAATCCTCTTAGCGGCGTTGTTTTATATATTTATCTGTCAATGACTGTACCTTTAACCTGTTTAATGGGATTTTTGACTGATTTGATAAATAAAAAAAAAATACGAAAAAACTTTTTACTTTCGTTTCCATTTTGCTTTAAACTGTTCTTATCTCTGAATGTCTACTAAAATCGTATTTGGCAAAGTGTTGCAAAAAGTTATGGCGTTTATATTCCACACGCCTTTCTTGTCTAAGTTTTGTTTTTGGTATTAGAAGAGAGTATGTGGACGCAAAAGGAATACCGAAACGTCCGACACAGTGACCCCACGATAGGATCGGAAGGACGCGGCGATCGCGTGAGATACTCCTGCTCACGTATGCTCTCACAATCCTGGGTCATTATTTTCAATTTATCTGTCGTATTCTGAACTTTCAAAATTTTTGCCATCTTTATTTTATGTTTGTACATGGAAAAAATAGAAATGTTTGCTAAATGCCCATTATGGTATATTAAGTTATGTTTTATTTTATTTGTTCTTATAAGGTAAACAGGTGGGTTGGTACTTGAATATTTATTATGTGAAATGATTATTATCATCGTTTTGGTGCGGTAAGGGAGGATTCATGATATAGTTTCGGTTCGTTTTCGTTCTGATCTTCGGAAAGACATATTCTTAAAGGCTTGATTGGACCGAAAATTGACCGGAACAGGAGTATGAATGTTTTTTCTCATACAAAAAGGAACCGTGACAGCAACTATAGTGTGAATCCTCCCTAAAAAAAAATCATGACATTTAAACCGGATGACAGTTAGACTCTCTGAAAACGTAGTATCTATTTTTCTCCTAAATTAAACAAGCTTAAGTACCTAAAATCAGATAGTCTTAGATTTATGTTTGTTGTTTATGATATCGAAGTTTTGTTTATTTTGCAATTATAATATGAAAAATATAATGTTTTGTCAATGTCATCAAGCGCAGCGTTGAGTTTCGCCATTCAACAGGGAATATCTCCAAAACGTCTCCTGGTCGGTTTAAAGGGTTCGAGTCCCGCTACGTTCAAATTTTTACTGTATCTATGAATTATTTTAGCAACAAGATTCTTATTTTCACATCCTACACTTTTTATACAACAATAGCGATTTATCTTAACATTAATTTACTTAAAACTGATATAGATAATTAATTAAACGCAAAAAGTATACTTTCGAGAAACATACAAAATTACTTTTAAGCTGAACTGCAAGTGATACATTTAGGGAGCAATAAATATGAATGAACTGGGTTACTTTATAAATATATAAGATAAGGGTGTTGCGTGACTTGGACTACTGAAATGTATGTAAATGGAGGAAATCCTTGTACAAGAACTTATCCATCAGCTGTCATTAAGAAATAATTAACATTAATCTTTAATGTAGACGGCTCTGGTTTATAAGTTTTATGTTAATAGTTTTATACTTTAATTAATTTCTCCTCTTTAGGTTGTTCTAATTAAGTTTTCAGGTTAAAATTGTAGTTACTAGTAAAGACGTGGCTTAAAGAGACGCTGTTTTTTTTCATATTTTTAAAATGGATAATGTTCATGTTATTCTTATTTACATATAATTAAATTGTGAATACATGGAAGATATATGAAAAAGTTTGTTGTTTTGGGGGTAGTAAGACCCAAAACAATTTTTATTTTGTTTACCTATTTGTCGGTTTGTCTATTCGTTTGTGTGTTTGTTCACGCTATGAATGTTATTTTCAGTATTGGATTTTGACAATTCATAAATAAAAAAATATATTAATATAAAGTATTTTATTCGAAAACATTTCTTCAAAATAATTAATTTATAGAATTGGCTGACACTTTAGTTATTAATGTATGGATATTATTTTAAAATGATAATGCTATTAGAACACGAAGCTAATTAATATAAGTAAAGAAATATTTATGTAGCTTAAGCGGGCGAAGCCGCGAGCGGGTCGCTAGTTATACAAAAATCTGCTTCATATTATCAAAAAAAAGTTATTTATCGTTTATTTCTTGATTTATACCATCAATTACAAGCTTGATTGTATGGCGATAATTTTTCGTTATTTGTGTTATCCGAAAAAAGTATCCAAAACCCATATCGAGGGTATCATAAACATAAACTTTAATCATAAAAAAAAATCCGGAATACATCACATTAACTCCGCAGCGTGCGTAAATTGATTTCGGGGAGTGAGAAAATAAAAATCAGAGGTGCCAAAATTGGTCGAAAGGCCGCTTAAAGTGTCGTTAAGTCTTGTCGAAGAGAAAATATTGTAATTGTAAAGTAACAACGATCAAAGGTATTTATGCGAAGGAAGCAGCGTCCATTATTAGTCTTGTTTATTATTCTATACGCCGAAGTGCTTGAGATCTGGGCCTCGGTGACCAACCCTGTAATGTAAATATTGAAGTTTACGTTTATAGGGTTTCTTGTGGAATTTTTTTACCCGATACGGTTTTAGGGCAGCGTCGTTTTGTAATTGTTTTAATAGTTTCATGTTCGTTTAAAATATTTAACAGATGATCTGAGGCCAGTTGTAGCGCAGTGGCACTAATATGCGACTGGTTCTGGGTTCGATGGCACTCGAGGATATGAAATATTTTATATTTCATCGCTCTGATAATGAGGCAAAGGCATACAGCGGTACAGGCAGAGGGAACTTAGCGTTAAGATACTCCGTTTACCACTTTTCTGCCGAATTTTTGAAACATTGCGTGTTGAGTGTCGTAACTCAACGCTGCGCTTTGTTTTGTTATCAGAGCGAGAGAATTGAAATATTAAATGATTAATTTCCTCGAATGGCAATCAAACCCGCAAACATCACGTTTGCAGTCCACAGGCTGTGCCATTGCACCACAACGGCCTCACAGTTTTATTTTTCAGAAATAGTTTAAGTTTAAAGCAAACTGTATAAATATTTATGTTACTTTGAATAAAATTATTTCAGTACGTATGTATCGTGGCTAGAACTAATCTGACAGTAAATCGACAGTTATCCTGCGACGACAATGAAACGAAACCGAGGCGACGCACACAGGTGAAATTCACTTAAAAGTTGGTCAATATTATAATTATGTTTAAATATTGCTTTAATTGATCGGAAATAATATTTTTCATGAGTGTATTCTATTTTAATGGGTAAAGAATAAAGATTTATTTATTTACCATATCCATACAAAAAGACATATAATTTTAAATCTGCTTCAATATTTATGTATTCAAAATACATTGATTGAGGACATTGAGGATAAGACTTTACTTGTTTTTGAAGTAGTCGAGTTCCGTGGTCATTACATTCATTCATCAGTAAAAATTTTCCAATTTTCCAATATAATTGGTATACTACTAGTATAACAGGAATCGTCTGAAAATTGTTATTAATATTTTTATAATTTCATTTTGTACAGTTGTCGCAAGTAGACGCAGCCAAATTTACCATATAAAAGGTACTGGAATTTACTATTAAAATAATAAAAAAAATACGGGTAAAGCGCGTTAAAGTATAAACATTTTTACTATAAGTATAAAAATCATTTAATGAATTATGGCCTTAACTTTAAAACGACGTATCTTCGCAATCCTAATGAATGTTAACTATTTTATTGTATTTTTGTAAAGACGTTTACCTGAAGGTATAGAATCCATAATGGTTTAGTTCTAATATCAACTAAATAAATATCAAACGTGATTTAAAAATAATGCAAAATAATAAATCATTCCTTCAAGCAATGACTGTATTGTTGATCTATGTAAGTAATAAAATAAAAAGTGTCAAGCTTTTTACTAGCAACCAGTAGATAGATAAAGAAGTCTTGTAGGTAATTAAGTTTACAATTTTTTGATTAGAGAAACTTTATTTTTGAATTTTGGCCATCAATCGTGTAAATTTCACCAGTGTGCGACGTTCAGAGTATAGTTATAAATGATAAATAATAAATATATATTTTATTCATGTTTTAAAATATTTCTAATAAATATTAGTTTCGTTTTATTAACTAGAGAAAACATGTAATTCTTCAGCTGCAGGTGAATTTAAATATAATGTCTGAAATATTCTTTCACCAGTAAAACTCAGCCCGTAGGTTCTAGTGATAAGGTTCTAGTTGTCACTTGATTATTTGACGAATTGTCTTGTTTCCAGAGCGAAGAAATGAAAATATTAATAAATAATATTCAATTTCCCCGAGCGGGAATTGAACCTCCAACCGTTTACAGTCACACACTGGCACTGCGCCACGACGGCCTCAATGGTCCTTATTATTTGCATATATTTAAAATTATAATTATATCCCTATAAGTTATCTGATTGTTACATACAGGCTTTGCCTAGTTTGACGTAATAAAGATATTATTGTTATTTATAACTGTAGGTTTCATAGTTGATGCTTCTATTGTATTGTTTATTGAATGAATAATGTAGAATTGAGGCCAGTTGTCGCGCAGGGGCACAAAAGTGTGACTTTTTTTGCTCTTGTGTCGAGGCAAAGCGCAGCGTTTAGTTCCGCCATCCAACATGCAATACCTGCAGAATTACTCGGAAAGTGGGGAGCGAAGTGTCTTAACACTAAGTTCACTCCGCCTACTCTGCTACATGCGGGATACACCGAAAATCTGAATAAAAAAAGATAAAAACACAGAATCGTATACTGTGTCATTAAGAGTTTTTTCTGTGTAAATTGATTGATTCTGTGCAGATAAAACTATATAATTGCATTTTTATCCATTATAACACAATCATACGCCCAAAATATTTGTACACTGTCAAGATTTATATAATATCACGAGATAGTGATCTCTGTCAGATA
The DNA here is from genome assembly GCA_021202915.1 of Heliconius himera. NCBI lineage: Eukaryota > Metazoa > Arthropoda > Insecta > Lepidoptera > Nymphalidae > Heliconius > Heliconius himera. Next base: position 251,811 of record JAJHJA010000227.1, read on the forward strand.
AAGACAGACGTTTTAAATTGCACGCCGATGACTTTGCACAATCAATATACATATATACATATTTTTCTTTCGCAATAAAGACTTCGCTTTATTTTGGTTTAATTAAGATCTTAGGTCGCCACCAGGAAGCGAAAATGTAGGGCGTTTTAAAATTTAAATATTCCAAATGAAAAAGCAAATGTTTTTGTTTATTGTTGTTTATTCCATCCATTTCTGAATGTAGCTCTCCATCATAGAGCCCAAATATACTAAAAATATAGGTTGTTTCTAATGTTCTTAAATGCATGCATATATTTGCACCTGTATTTTAAAGTTTTAACCATTTACCTACGATAATTTGGCTGGAGCTTTACGACTTTGATATAATTATTAAGATTTTTTTTAAAATTTATTATCAATTAGATGTTGTGAAAGTTAATTAAAAAATAATAATTACATATGCACAGACAAATTGAAATAAATAATTAAATTACATTAAACATTTTAATACAGTATTTGCTGTTTATTTTTTATTTCTTTAAAAGTATTATTTCTATTTAATTAGAAAAAAACCCCACTTAAACTTTATTTTAAAAAAATCTGTCAATTACCAAGCTCAATTTTATAATATGTTTAAGATCGTATCTAAAAGGTCCAGGATCTCATATATATTTATTATTTTTTGAATGTTTCTTTTTCACTGATAATATAAATCGAGAGATAACCAATTATACAAGAATGAATTTAGCGTGATAAATAAAAAAACCCGTTAAGTGCGAGTCGGACTCGCCAACCGAGGATTCCGTACTAATTTCAGGATTGTAGGTTAACGCTAAGTACGACTAATAAAAAAGTACAATAAAGTTGACGTATGAGAGTTTGCGGGTAATCATTTTGTATGAAATTAACTAAAAATATAAGTTTTTAATGTTGTTTTTTTCTATGAAATACCTATAAATTTTCACTTTTCGGATATTTTCCTTAAAATGTAAGTTCACACCTCGTACCAAATGTTACAATAGATACTATATATATATACTATATACTATAGGTCCATGGGAAATATCCTATAGATTATGATTCCGCGGCGAATTTCATGCAAATCGCAGCAAAATCTATGCATGCTCGTACTTTTTGATGGCATAGACTTAGAAGCTTGATTTTTGCTGTCTCAAGGGACCGTAGACCTAAATATGGGATAATAATTTCACCATAATACCTATTAGTGGGAAACGGAGTGTCTTAACACTAGATTCTCTCTGCCTACCCTGCAGTATGCGGGATACAGCGTGAAGCTGATTGTTTTTTTTTTCATAATACCTATACGCTTTCTGGAGATAAATGGTCATGACAGACCGGCAGACGGATGGACAAAGTAATCCTGTAAGGGTTCTGTTTTTTACCTTTTAAGGTACGGAACCCTAAAAATGTACGAGTATTAAATAAATGCATTTCATTAAGGTCTTTTTGAGGCCTCAGTGTGTCCGCCGCGCGTCCAAATTGGTCGCTATGATAAACGACGCTGATACTTTGTTCCATTAGTTTTAAGTAATAACTTTCAACTCCTGTTATAAAATATTTGGATTTATAAATTAATGTTACGAGCAAAGTCAATGAAAAGTGCATATTTATGAATGACTACAGTTTTATTCATTATCGCGAGTACATTTACAAATAAGTGCTTATTATTTTTTTTCTTTTTAGTTTCACGTTCATGCTGTATCCCGCTCACAGCAAGGTAGGCAGAGGGGACCTAGTGTTAAGCCACTCCGTTCCCCACTTTCCGCCAATTCCTGGAGGCATTGCGTGTTGAGTGGCCGAACTCAACGCCGCGCTTTGCCTCTACACCAGAGCGAAGACATGAAAATATAAATGTAAATAAATATTTCATCTCCTCGAGTTGGGATCGAACCCACAATCAGTCGATTTACAGGCAAACTTATAGACAGTTATTTATAATTATTTTACATATATTTTTTGCAGCTTCATGCTGTGCCCGCATGTATCAGGGTAGGCAGAGGGAGCCTAGTGTCAGAAGACACTCCACGCCTGGAGGCATTGCGTGTTGCGTGGAGGAACTGAACGCCGCGCTTTGCCTCGATACACGCTCTAATTGTTTTGATAAGGCTAAAAGGATAAAAATTACTCGTAATAATGTAATAATGTTAAAAAAGTGCTTTGATGCACATGACAAATAAAATTTGAGAGACTGCTTTGATGTATCTGCATAAAATATTTTTCTCTGTTATTTTAAGCAAACTATATCATAAAGTTTAATCATTCTACATGCAACATCGGTAAACGGATTGATTTAAATAGATTTTCTTTTAGAACTCTAAAAAATATGATACTTTTGTTTCAGCTTCACGCTGTAAGCAAGGTAAGCAGAGGGAACATTATGTTAAGACATTACCTTTCTCACTTCCTGTCTAATTTTCGAGGCATGGGCGTGTTGAGTGGCGGAACTCAACGATTTTTTGCCTTGATACCAGAGCTACGAAATAAAAAACCACACGCTCCTGGTCCACAACGGTCTCTATGATACCTTGCACATCAAAGTAGTAAAAAAAAAATTAATTAGCTTCACGCTGTATCCCGCACACAGCAGGGTAGGCAGAGGGAACCTACTGTTAAGACACTCCGTTCCCCACTTTCTGCCGAATTCTGGAGGTATTGCGTGTTGAGTGGCAGAACTCAACGCCGCGCTTAACCTCGACACCAGAGCGTAGAAATGGAAATATAAATTTAAGTAAATATTTCATCTCCTCGAGTGGGGATCGAACCCACAACCAGTCAGTTTTGCAGTCACACCTCGTGCCGCTGCGCCACGACCGGCCTCTCAAAGTAGTATTATTTCACTATATACATAATCATTGATATTGTCTATTGATGTTACAAGGATTCTTTTACATAAATTATTAATTTTATACAAACCTACATTAATCAATAATTATTTTAAAAGCCAAAACCACTACAACAGTAATTTCAATTAAACACATACTAAAGTGTAACACCATGAACCCTTACCTTTACATCATGATACAAATAAATTAGAACCAAACACAACAAAACACGATGTACAGACGTCGTTAAAATAGAAATACCCTCACTTAACAATCAATCTAACAAACCTTGTTGTAACCAACGGACGTTAAATACATAATTACAATCATTTCTAATAATGGCCGAAATATATTCACAGACAACATCTAGTGACCGCGGCTCTAAAGGGCAGCGAGAATAATATAGCCGTGTTCGATATAGAGAATAAAGGAGTTGCCGGTTGGTTATCTATGGAATTCGGGCTGCGCAGGCGCAATGAGTCACGGCACCGGCCACACCTGACGATAGCAGCCCCTGTCGAATACCATTTACATTTTGCTGGTCCGGTGAGAGGTGACTTCTAAATCTGTTAAATGTAACAATTGAAAGCGTATTTATGTTGTCAATGGGTTCGATTTATTCTATTAGTTCAAGGATCTTAAGTATTGTAATGTATTGTAATTTTTGTTTTGAACTTTCGACTTGTAATAATTGTGATGATTGATGATGAGTGATGATGTAGGATCGACATATGATGACCATAATAAGAAACTGCTCAAGTTAGGAAGTAGATTCACGAGGCTCAACACGCAATGCCTTCAAAATTCGATAGTAAGTGGAAAACCAAAATGTAAATGAAAACGAAATGTTTTAACTAGACTCCCAGGTTCCCTCTGAACATCCGTTCCATCATCCATCACCTTCCATCCAAAAAAAATATAACTAATAAATAAATAAATGATAACTAATATAAATAAAAATCTAATACAATAAAAGTGTATTATGAAACACACGTATATCTCTGTGGTATTTCGATTGGAAATAAAACAGAGTGACCTCTGTTGCATAGCAAAATATATTTCTTAACAATCAAAATTTCACATTCTACGTTTAAAATACGAAATGAGTTTTGTGGTCAAACAATTGTAACTATTCGTACGACGAAACCTTAATTTCACACCAGATTACGCATACAAATCTTCTTTTTCAATTTGTTTATTTTAATAAATCCATCGTGAAAGATGAAAGTTGCACTTTATTGCAATATAGTCTAGTGGAAAGTTGAATTATATTCGAAAGTAATAATTAATATTATTTTGATATGATTTGTGTTAATTTTGAATATATAAAATAAGATTTATCAAATATGATTTATATTTTGATTGAGGCCAGTCGTGGCGCAGCGGCACGAGGTGTGACTGTAAAACCGACTGGTTGTGGGTTCGATCCCCACTTGAGGAGATGAAATATTTACTTAATTTATATATTTCCATTTTCGTCGCTCTGATGTCGAGGTTAAGCGCGGCGTTGAGTTCCGCCACTCAACACGCAATGTCTCCAGAATTCGGCAGAAAGTGGGGAACGGAGTGTCTTAACACTAAGTTCCCTGTGCCTACCCTGCTGTATGCAGGATACAGCGTGAAGCTGATTTATATTTCCATGTTCTGATGCCGTAGATGTCTTTTTGCCTAGTTAGTTCTAACGCTTGTAGTCACGAGGTTGGGCATTTTAAACAAGTGGAAAAGGACTTACTTCTATTAGAACATCTATTGACCACGTGTCTTAATAGGCCAATAAGCAATATTTGAACGAACAACTTAATTTTAATAATATACATTTTACATATTCAAATGTGAATAAGATATTTCATACCTATATCAAGAGAAAAACAACGTAAATTAATAATAATTATTGATTTTATGTAATAATAACTTTTTTTGATCAATTGTATTCAATTGATCAAAAAGAAATACTTTTTACTTTAATTTTGATTTACCGTGTTTAATAAACTAAAGACTAGCGGCCCCCGCGGGACTACGCCCGCTTGAACTATACCAATGTTTATTTAAGGAAAAACCAGCCAAGTGCAAGCCGTTTCTGTACTAATTTTAAAACACCTTAGGTTTTGATGGCGCGGCGAATAAAGTTAACAAACATTAGTTTGCGGGCGTGTGCACTCATTTTGTATGAAATAAACTATAAATATAAGTTTCTAATGATTCTTTTTATGAAATATGTATAAAATTTGACTCTTAGAATTTTTTCCTTTATTAATATATATATATATATATATATATATATATATATATATATATATATATATATATATATATATATATATTGTAAGATCTTACTTCGTGCTATATTTCTTACCAGTAGGTCCACGTGAAGTACCCTCTAGATTTTGATCACACGGCGGCGGCATACAAAGCAAAAACGATGAATAAGTCATATTTTTTGACTGCTGACTTAGAAGCTGAATTTCTTTCTGTTCTCCGAGGGACTGTAAACTTGAATATCTCATATTAATTTTAACTTGATACCGCAACACGATCCCATCCAGATCCCATAATCAGAACATAACCAAACTTTCATCAAACAACCATTAAAGTGTATCCTTTCCAATAAAGAATTAAAGAATTGGTGAGATATTGAGGTATTCGTCCATTTTTCGCGCACATACTTAATGTAAATTTAAGATGTGCTATTTTCATGGATACCATTGTCAGAAATAGACCAAATTATAAGGGAACCACACGAAAAGTACGAGCTTTGAAATAAAACAAAAAATCATCAAAATCGATTTATCCAGTCAAAAAATCTGAGGTAATAAAAAAATACAGTCGAATTAATTATCTCCTTTTCTTATAGAAGTCGGTTTAAAATGCTACATTTTGGTATTTTTATATTATAGCATGTTTGGCTGTATACATTTTAAAAGATGGTATGTACAGTTTTTAAATTTTATAGACTTATAAATTTAATAAAATAAATAAAACTGGGAAATATTACTATTTTATTATAAAACAAATGAATTTTACTATAATTGTATTAGACGGAGCGTGGCGTTGATTTCCGTTAAATATGTACATATATCTATTCGTAACCAAATTCAAGATCGTTTGGTACATACTACATACCTAATAAAAATATAAAAAAATTGTTCGGCACAAGTAACAAATCAAAAATTTTAGCACTCCATCTCTCTTGTTAAAGCGAAAAATCTGATAAAAAATATCGGCCGATCCATCAACAGTTTTTATTATGGCTGTAAATATACAAAAATTGTTTCTTGTGAAAATTTGTGTTGTCAGTTTACTATGTAAGTTATATGCGTGCTTTATACAACTTTACTTACTTGGAGATAATGTTAAGATCCAAGGAAGGAATGTTAGTTAACATATGTTTATAAGATTTTAACGAACTCCACTTGCTCCCGTTGTTTTCGATGTCTCGATAAGTTTGTTTTTATTATTTAATTTACATTGTTGTATATAATTAAATAAAAAAATATATACCTAACCCACAAATTTAATATAAGTGATTCATAGCACGATGGACAGACGATTTAAAGAAGGTGGCTGGAAACAGATGGATGCGAGAAGCCCAAGACCGGGATGGTTGGCGCTCGATGAGGCAGTGGACGGCGATAGGCTGATTAAAATTAAAAAAATAGTGATTGATGTTTTTGTATAAATAATATTTTGGTATAAATAATATTTTTATCGCTCAAATAATATATTTTTGAAATTTTGAAAAAAAAAAATTAAAACTACTCTACTTAGTAGATTAAAAGTTGAATACAACATTTATCTGAGACCAATGATTAGTGAGCACACAAAATAAAAAAAAATGTTTAGAAATGAAACATTTTTTTATTATTTTACTTGTACTTAGAACTCGAAAATATTTTTATTAACAGGAATCATAAATTAATTAAGATATTTTAATTAATTTATATGCTATATTATACATAATTAAGAGATATCAAATGAAATAAAAAAACGCCTAGATCTAAACAACGAGCAACGGGTGCAACTCGCAATTGACAACATTTTACTAACAATTTTATTATGTACGTTTTTATTGAAACAATACATTATTAGATTTTAGCGTCTTGTTAAATTAATAAGTAACATTTGCTTGAATTCGACATTTTGTAACTCCATCCAGCTGGTTCATCAATTGATTAAATTATTTTATCGAAGTATCGCCGTCCATCGGTGTCGTAATTCCTTACGCTTGTAGGTTTCCAGTATAATATGTTAAAACTATATTTCTTACTAGCGGCTCGCCCACGGCTTCGCCCGCTTAAAATACATGATTATTGATTTAAGCAGAATTGATTGACAACTATAATAAAATAAAATAAATAAATAAATCAGCTTCACGCTGTATCCCGCACACAGCAGGGTAGGCAGAGGGAACCTAGTGTTAAGACACTCCGTTCCCCACTTTCTGCCGAATTCTGGAGGCATTGCGTGTTGAGTGGCAGAACTCAACGCCGCGCTTAACCTCGACATCAGAGCGAAGAAATGGAAATATAAATTTAAGTAAATATTTCATCTCCTCGAGTGGGGATCGAACCCACAACCAGTCGGTTTTGCAGTCACACCTCGTGCCGCTGCGCCACGACTGGCCTTGTTTACTTTATTGTATAAAATATTGTATAATAGTGCTTCAAAAATATATATTTTTATCAACAGTCATATAATCAAGACGTTTCGAATGTCATTCTTTAGCCAGGGTCATACCAGCGCGATTTCTATATAACATTCGCTGGCAAGCTAATGCCTTGAGTTCATTCAAATGACGATAACTTTTTTTTTAATGAACCGATTTTGATGAACCAAACTTTAGAACCTAAATTGAGTTAAAACAAAGCAATTGGTGAAATTTTCAAGTAAATCGGTTCAGTAGTTTCGGAGAAAAATGCGGACAACAATATGTCGACAGACAGACAGACAGACAGACAGACAAGAAATTAAAAAAAAATCTTTTTGCTTTCTATTAGTCTTTTTAAGTGTCCCTCTATCCATTTCAGTCAAAATTACTAAATGTACAGACAAAATATTTTTACTGTCTTATTATATATAGAGATTATGTAGATACTAGTATACTGAAATCGAGACTTTTCAAAATATGTCAAAATATGAGGATTTTTTTATATTACAGTACTATTTTTTTATGAAATTCTTAAGCTTTAGGCCTTATTCTGTAGGTATGTTCAAGTATTCCTATATTTATTTTAAATGGTTATTTAACTTAGAATAGTCCAGTAATTATCTGTGAATTATCACCCGCGTCATCCAAGCACCGGGATTTTTTCTTTTTATTTTAAGTACACGTTGTAACATTTCTATAGTAAAATAAGAGTTAGTTTAGCTTGTGTAATTTTTTTCCTAATTGTATCATAATTTTATTTGTACTTTCTTTATTTTAAAGATTATGTCTGCATATAGCTTAAAATCCTATAAAAGATCCAATATTAGGTTAATATATATTGTAGCGATATCAGCAATGGCTGTGTAAATTTTAGGCGCCGTACAGATAGATATATTTAAATATCGATCGAGTTATTCCACAAGTGAGCTAGTGATTTTGATCTTGAATGCTTTATTTTGTGCTGGAAACCTTTTGACCTTTGTGAAGCCGAACAACCCTCAATTACGAATAGAACTGCAGTGTCTTAAATAATTAATGAGACCAACAACACTATTGTTTAATTAAGACATGAAGAGTCGCACCTACGCACAAGTTCTCTATACTTGCGTTTGTTCCCTTTAGGACTTGGGTATTATTCATTAAATTCAGTATACAATGCAGAAGAAATACAATTTAAAAATGTGATAGTTTTCTTAGTTTATATTTAAAAAAATATGTAAGAAAGAATTTTTTTTAGATTTATTCTTAATGAATGTAAAAATTTCTATCTGAAGAATTCTTATTTAGAAAACGTATAAAAATGTAAGCTAAATGTAAATTTTTATACGTTTTCTAAAAGAGTATTTTTTTTAGGTGTAGAATACTTTAAAAACGTTAAAATAATCAGCCTGAAGAATTTTAAAATAATAGATTGTCCTTTTAAAATTCATGTAACACAGGCGAGTCGTGGCGCAGGGGCACTAACGTGTGATCACACGTACACGCGTCAGTTAGTGGATTGGTTCCCCATTCGTGAAAATGACATATTTACTTCATTTTCTCGAGTAGAGAATGAAAAAAAATCTTTTTGAGTTCCGCCACTCAACGTGCAATGCCTTCAGAATTCAGCAGAAAGAGGGAAGCTGAGTGTCTTAAGACATTAGTGTTAATACTAGGTATATTCCATAGATTAATTTAAACATAAAGCAGACATTAAAAGTATTACAATATATTAATTACAATCAAGTCCAACTGTCATCTAGGCACATCTCACCGCGGAGCCGGAGGCGCGCGTGCCCCGTCGATGATTTACCCAGCGCCCGACGCACGACGCACGACGCACGGCGCTCATGCCTGCAACTCTTGCTATCAAGGCGAGGTACCTTAGCGTCGTGATATCAGATACAGTTTTAAACAAAAACAAATCAGCTTGTCAGTTTTATCCCGCATACAGCAGGGTAGGCAGAGGGAACCTAGTGTTGAGACATTCCGTTCCCCAATGTTTCAAGCCATTGCATGTTAAGTGGCGGAACTCAACGTCGGGCTCTTAACTTGGTGTCAGAGCGAAGAAAAAATATTAAGAAATAATAATTCATATCCTCGAATAGGAGTTGAACCCACAACTGTAGCGTTACAGGTGATTGTACCCTGACCCTTGTGCCTCTGCGCCACGACGACCTCAACATATCTTCACTTGCTATATCATTTTGTCTGTGATATCTGTTTGTCCCAAATATAAAGTTGTTCTAGTATCTATGGATCGTTTGCTTTAGGCGCGTGTAGCATGTCAGTGATTTATCTACATTGTCCGATGGCTACATAGCGTTTAATATTTGCCATTCCTCTTATCGAGTTAAATCGAAATATCATAATTTTAATAGAAGCCGTCATGGTGTAGTAGCACCAGTGTGTGGCTTTAACGCGATGGTTATGTGTTCGATTCCCACTCGGTTGAATGCATTATTATTTATAAATATTTTAATTTATTCGCTCTGATATCAAAACAAAAGCGCGGCGTTAAGTTCCGCCACTCAATAAGCAACGCATCAAAAGTGTTTTAACATTAAGTTCCTTCTGCCTACCCTTCTATATGCGAGATAAAGCGTGAAGCAAAAAAAAAACCATATATTTGAAAATCTGTAAGTAAAATCACTCAATCATTTAAGCATATATTTAGTTATATTATTTAATTTTAACTAATATAATACTTATGATTTTTCCCATTTTTAAATTTATAATATTATTTTATTATCTAATATCAACACAGCAGCTGAGAAACAGTAGACTTGCCACCAGCACTATAACAGCTCGCAACTTGTCTTTCCATGCACTTAGCGTTGATACTATCAGATGCCTTAAACTTATAAAGCTAACGGTATATCAATAAAACAATAAAGCAAAACTTTAACAACTTAGTAGATTGGCGAACTCTTTCTATATCTGTGGAGTGGTCATAAAAAGGGTGTATTGACAACCGATACCATCTCTTAGTGAATTACCGACGGTGCCCATTATTCCCGCTTCAAACTCAGAGATATAGATCCTAGACCAGACACTTTGCGATTATCTTCCTAAAATACTTAAAGAATATAATATATAAACTTTACATTATTTAAATATAGATGTTTCGTAAACATATTTATAATCTATATTATTATTCTGACACAATAAATACAGGTAAATTTGCTCTTGGCTATAAAATTTCTTGAGCGTTTATCAGGCGCCGCCATCGAAATTGTTTTAGATTTGTACCAGCCGTCACTAGCTGGTGGCAAGGTGGCGATGGTGTTTTTTGATAAAAATCAAAAATACGCAACCAACAATTAAAGAATACTAGTAAATAACATCAGAACGTGTCATTTCCAGCGAGATAGATGCTATCGGCGATATCTCCCATTATACTGTAGCTTCAGAGAGACTAATGGTCTTTAGGTGCAATAAGTCAGCGTCAGGTCTTTGTCCGCGATTCGCATTCTAGCACTATCTGTAAAGGGGGTGACAAATTTATTAATACTGAACAATGTAACGGTATTTATTAATCTTTGGAGATATAATTAAAATTTGATTCGGTCGCGGCGGTTAACTCACACGCTGTTTAGTTACGGGTGTTTGTTGGATGTGATGTGAGGTTGGGGCAGGTTTATGTTTGTTGGGGTGCGAAGTCGGATAACCTCCACGTGTGTGCGCTTACTGTTGGCCCTTTTCGAATGCTTGTCATTCGGGAAGGACGAGCAGTATAGCGTACCGGTGCGCCCTGGGCGACGAGTAATTATTACCCACAGGATCCGTCCTTGGGTAATGATTGCTCGTCGGCGAATAATCCGACGCGACGGTGTTCTTCCGCGTGTTCCTCTGATTAGCAGAGGACACAGTGCGAGGAACTGGGAGGGCGCGCGTGGTGTGTACTCACACTACCGCCACGCAGGCGCAGTGATATGTGCCAGCGCCGATTATATCGGAACTCCACTCGTGGTTGCGGTCATGTCTCGTAATCAGGAGTGGAACCGAGGGTCTTGCCTTAACCGGCCGGGCTGCGAGGAAGAAAACCTCTATAAAAAATTACCCCAACCCAAGCGGCGAAGCAGCGTGAGGGGTGCGTGGCTGATGGGATGATCAGTCGCTACTGCTGGTCCCGCCAGGGTACCGGCCGACACCCGTGGCGTATTAGGCTTATCCAAGGACAGGGGGCACTGCTTGGATGGACCGTTTTTCCCCCATACTCGTGGGATCAGATATGGAGAAAAATTTAAACTTAAACTTGAATAAAAAAGATGATGAGGGGTTTGTTGTGCCCGTAGCGGGCGGGAGCGCAAACGAAGGGAGAGTTGTGGAACGGGTGAACCTGGAGGAGATCGCCTCCGCTATCGGCGGGAAGCCCAGGTCGTGTTCCACGTCATCACGAGGTCGTCTCCGGGCGGCCTCTGAATCCGAGGCGGAAAGCTGTGTCTCGATAGAGTCACAGAACACAGCGATGCAAACGGAGAGAGGTAAATATCGGAAGAGAACGAGGAGCAAAAACATCAACTCCGGCTCTTCCGATGTCGAGGAGAAGGAGAAGCCAAAAAAGTTGACCACCGCCAAAAGAAGGGAGCTTCGGCTTCAAGCGGAGGAGGAAGTATTAAGTTTGGCTGAGACGGTCCAACTGAGAGCAAACTCCAGGCTCTCAGATTTGGAGATACCTAAGGTGGATGGCCCCCTGGTGCAAGATCTGCAGCTCCAGGTCACGGACAGCTTGGCCATAATAAACAAAGTCGCCTGCAGATCCGGCAACCTTAAGGGCACCTTTACAAAAGCCCTTAAGGAGGCCGCTGGTGCCATCAATACGGCCGTGGCGATATTGGTGAACAAAACGGCCACCGAGGAGGTTACGCAGTTGCAGGAGGCCAATAACCGCTTGTCACAGGAGTTGTCGGAGCTGCGCAAGGAGATGTCGGCGATGAGGGCCGAACTCGAGCAATCCCGGGTCGCGCGACAAACTCCTCAGCAAAAAGGAAAAGAGGACGACGTGGCGCGGTCAGTAATGGTGCAGGTGGGCACATTACTGAACACGCGACTGGCAGCGCTGGAGGACAGGCTCCTTCCAGCAAAACCAGTTCGTCCTCCTTTGGCGGCGGACAAAAGGCGCCAGGTGGCTGTCCCAAGGGTCGACCAAGAGTCTCCCGTGACAAGCCTAGTAGCGCCTGCCAACCCAGGCCCGTCTCGAAAGCAGGGCACCAAGAAGGCTAAAGGACAGAAAGCCCTTCAAGCTGCATCAGCGGAGCCTCGTCCGCTGCCTCCAGCTCCGGCATCCGTAACCGAAGGCTGGAACGTAATAGTGCGCAAGGGGAAAAAGAAGGCGGAAGCAGCCCAGGCTAAACAGCCAACGCAGAAGGCGAAGGCGAAGCCAAAGGCTGCTAAACAGCCGATTCTTCGCCCTCCTCGATCGGCGGCGGTGACGCTGACTCTGCAGCCGGCCGCAGCTAGCAAGGATCTAACGTACCGAGATGTGATGACACAAATAAAGGAGGCAGTCAAGCTGGAGGAGCTGGGTATCACCGACTTGCGTCTCAGAGTCGCCTCTACTGGTGCCAGGGTTTTGGAGTTACCTGGTGCCGGTAGCGGCGAAAAGGCGGATGTCCTTGCGCAGCGGCTGCGCGGAGTCCTCGATGCTAGCGAGGTCTTGGTTGCAAGACCGGTGAAGTGTGCCGAGTTACGGGTGAGTGGCTTGGATGACTCGGCCACTTCGGAGGAGGTGGCGCAGGCCATTAGCAAAGTTGGTGGCTGTGATGTCGGGTCGATCAAGGTGGGAGTGATCCGGCAAGACAGCAGCGGACTGGGCACTGCGTGGGTACGCTGCCCTATTATGGCAGCGAAAAAGGTAAGTGGTTCGCGGCTTCTGGTCGGCTTCGTCTCAGCGCGAGTGCAACTGCTGCGACAACGAGCCCTACAATGTTTCCGCTGCCACGACATGGGCCACGTGGCAGCAAAGTGCAGCAGCACACTGGACAGGAGCATGCAGTGCTTCAGGTGCGGCCAAGACGGGCACAAACAACACCAGTGCTCGGCCGCACCTCACTGCCCGGTCTGCGAGGCGGCAGGTCAGCCTGCAGACCACTCGGTAGGTAGCACTGTATGCGCCAGAGCTGGATCCTCCAGCAAGAGGAGGAGCGGCCGAAAAGGAGGGAGCAGGCCGACCGAGGTCCAAATAAATGCCCCAGCCGGGCGGGAGGAGGTGCAACACATGGATGGAGGTCAAATAATGGCTCTCCGTGTGTTGCAGGCGAACATAAACCACTGCGCCAGGGCTCAGGACTTATTGGTCCAGAGCCTGGCGCAGTGGTCTGTTCAGGTGGCGGTTGTTGCGGAGCCTTACAGCGTTCCCGACAGAGACAACTGGGTCGCCGACAACACCGGGGTGGTAGCATTGATCACTCAGGTCGCTGCAGGCTCTCCGCCTTTCTCACGAGTAGAGAAAGGTGCGGGATGCGTTGCGGCACTTGTCGGCGACGTCGTTGTCGTCGGGGTCTACTTTTCCCCCAATCGAATTCTCGCGGAGTTCGAGGAGTTTCTCATTCGATTGGGGGAAATGGTAGAACGAGCTCGTCCGGCGGAGGTGTTGGTCGCGGGCGATCTCAACGCGAAGTCCAGCGTGTGGGGCTCCGCAACGACGGATGCACGTGGTGAGACATTGTCGGAGTGGGTACTTGACACCGGTTTGTCTGTCCTCAACCAGGGGACGAAGAACACGTGTGTGCGAAGGCTGGGCGGATCCGTCGTGGACATTACGTTCGCGAGTCCGGCCCTAGCGCGTCGTGTTCGGGGTTGGCGAGTGTTGGATGATGTGGAGACTCTCTCGGATCACCTCTACATCTTGTACGAGATCTCCACTCATTCAGCGGTGCAACCAACCCCCAGTTCGTCCTCGCGAGAGTACGGACCGCGGTGGCAATTGAGTCGTCTCGACAGGGAGTTGTTGGAGGAGGCCGCGATAGTGGAATCCTGGCTGCCCCAGAGCTTGGCGTCTGCAGAAGACGCCGCATCCTGCGCGCAGAGGGCTTTGACGCGCATCTGTGACGCGTCAATGCCCCGTTCCAGGCGCCGTCCTCAGCGGCGGCAAGTGTACTGGTGGTCGTGGGAGATCGCTCAACTGCGAAACATCTGCGTTGACGCGAGACGCCAGTACAGCCACTATCGCAGACGGGTACAGAAGGTGCAGGAGGAGGAAGACCGTCTGTACCACGTCTATGTCGAGGCGAGAACGCGGCTGCAGGAGGAAATCGGTCGTGCGAGAGGCGAGTCGCACGACCAGATGATTGCGGGGATAGATCAAGACCCGTACGGCACACCTTACCGAATGGTGCTCGGTAGGTTACGGTCTTGGTCACCACCACTGACGCAGACACTCCAACCGGATATTCTCCGAGGGGTTCTGTCGTCGCTATTCCCGCAGCGGGCCAACTTTACACCACCCAATATGGCCCGCCCTGCAGCGCGTGAAGAGGAGGAAGACAATGTCGCACCACCGGTGGAGGAGGAGGAGCTCGAGGAGGCTGTGCGCCGATCTCGGCTCAAGAGCACTGCCCCGGGCCTGGATGGCATCCCCGGCCGGGCGCTTACCCTGGCCCTGAATACCCTGGCCCTGCATTAAGGAGGCACTCATATATCACCGGGTGCCTCCATACCTGCGCCGCGTCATCGGGGCTTACCTGTCCGGGAGGTCTGTGATCTTTCCAGCTCCTGGAGGAGGATGGCAGGAGTTTGGGGTGTCGGCCGGTGTTCCACAAGGATCGGTGCTGGGTCCGATCCTCTGGAACATCGGTTACGACTGGGTGCTGCGGGGTGGCACCATGGCTGGGATCAAGATCCTCTGTTACGCCGACGATACGCTGGTCTTGGCGCAACAGAGGACCTACCAGGAGGCCGCGGTTCTGGCGACGGCTGGAGTGGCTGAGGTCGTCGGTCGCATTAGGCGGCTAGGGTTGGAAGTCGCCCTAAACAAGTCCGAGGCATTATACTTCCATGCTCCTCGAAAGGGCTCACCACCAGATGCCCACATCGTCGTCGGTGGCGTCAATATTGACGTCAGCAGGAGCATGAAGTACCTCGGACTTGTTCTGGACGGCCGGTGGAGTTTTCGGGGCCATTTCACATCTTTGGCCCCGAAACTGTTGAAGACGGCGGCGGCCTTGGCGCGCCTTTTGCCCAACGTGGGTGGGCCGAGCGCCTCGAGCCGTCGTCTGTACACCGGAGTGGTCAGGTCGATGGCCCTGTACGGTGCCCCCGTATGGGCGGACGCCCTGGATCGGCACAACATCACCCTGCTGCGACGTGCGCAGAGGGTGATGGCCATCCGGGCGATACGGGGGTATCGGACCATCTCCGGTGAGGTGGCGTGCGTGCTGGCTGGAGTCATGCCGTGGGACCTAGACGCGCTTTCTCTGGCGTCGGTATATTGCCGGCGTCGGGGCCTAACGTCTAGGGATCCGGCTAGCCAAGCACGCGTCGAGGAGGAGCGGGAAGCCGCTATGGAAGTGTGGGAATCCCGGCTGGCGACACCATCTGCCGGCCGGTTGACGATCGAGGCTGTTCGTCCAGTGTTCCGCCAGTGGTTAGCGAGGCGTCATGGCGTCCTAACCTTCCGCACGACACAGGTGCTCACGGGGCATGGCTGCTTCGGGGGTTACCTGTCTCGGATCGCCGGGAGGGAGCCCGACGCTCGCTGCCACCACTGCGACGACTGCCTCGATGAGACGGCCCAGCACACGTTGGAGGTGTGCTCAGCCTGGGCGTCTCAACGTCGCGCTCTGCGCGACGTCATAGGGGACGATCTTTCCCTGCCGGCCGTGGTCAAGGCCATGGCCGGCAGCGAGACGTCGTGGGATGCGGTCTCCTCCTTCTGCGAGGCAGTGGTGCTCGAGAAGGAGGCGGCGGAGCGGACGAGGGAGGCTTCGGCCGAACTCGCCATCCGCCGCAAGAGACCGGGTCGCCGGAGGGCGGCACACGATCGCCGCCTTCCGCCCTAACGAGCCAGAGGGCGGTCAGCTTGGGGAAGCTGGCCGCCTACTAACCTGGCCCGAGTAGTCGCGCGCAGGATGCTCCCGCGCGCTACTCCGAGCAGGCCGTCGAGGGTGACCACACACCCTTGACTCCGCGACGTGCCTTGCAGGCTCCCGCCGCCGCGTTTCGCGGACGACTAATGTCCCCGCGTCTCGCGGCCAATGGCGGTCGAGGAGGAGCACCGTGAGGTTTTAGTGGGTATTCGGACGGCCTACCGTCTGCCGGTCCGTGAGCCCCACATAACCCGCTCGAGTCCCCACTCGGGCTGGTATCCGTAAAGGGATTTCCTCACGAAAAAAAAAAAAAAAAAAGGTTTATGTTTGTTATATGTGTGTGTGTACTATATGTTGAGGCTGGTTGTGGCACAGAGGCGTATGTGTGCGACTGTAAATCGGATATGTTGTGGGTTCGATTCCTAATTTAAAAAATGAAATATGTAATATTTTCATTTCTTCGCCCTGGTAACGAGGCAAAACATGGCGTTGAGTTCCGCCACTCAACACGCAATGCAAAATGAAGAGAACGGAAATGTCTTAATGAGAACAGAGTGTCTTAACACTGAGTTGCCAGATACTCTCTGCCAAAAAAAATTACATATGCTTTTAGCATTCGAATATTTTAAATTTATGCTTTTGTCAATTAATTCAATGCTTAGCTAAATAAAAAAATCACATAAAATTTTATACATACATATTAGAATCGTCTTTATAATATATTCATGATGCTAGTTTTTGCGCATTTTTGCTTTTTTTATCTTCAGAGGAGTAATTAATTAATTTTAACATGAAAGTAATCAAGTGGACCACCTTGGAGACATTTAAAAGGTTTCCTCGCCAAGGACTTCAGTGGATATAACAAATTCCACCTCAAATAGAAGCTAAGTTGCGGTCTGTCATAACCAGATTTGGTGGATATTAGGCAGGTTTTTAATTAAATTAAAACGCAAATTGATATTCGTGCTTATATGAATATCCTTCTGGAGATAAAATTGTTATATCTAAAAAATTAAATCTAATTTATAATATTATTTATATAATATAGTGATTTCATATTTTATATAATAACCTGTATATAGGAGTATTACTGTCTCAATGTTGTAATAATATATGAAAAAAGTATAGTATAATCGTGCCGTAGGGACACAAAGTGTGATTGTAAAACCGACTGGTTGTGGGTTCGATCTCCACTCGAGGCGATGCAATATTTACTTGAATTTGTATTTCCATTTCTTCGCTCTGGTGTCGAGGACAAGCGCGGCGTTGAGTTCTGCCACTCAACACGCAATGCCTCCAGAATTCGGCAGAAAGTGGGGAACGGAGTGTCTTAACACTAGGTTATGTCTGCCTATCCTGCTGTGTGCGGAATACAGCGTGAAGCTGATTGATTTATTTATTTATTTATAGTATAGTATTAAAAAAGATTCTTAATAATATTAAGTAGTAGTGGTAGTAAAGGTAAGTGCATAAATACAAATAAAAAGGCTAAAAGATATTTGAAATTACCATCCAAAAATATTATCTGGAACAACTGAACTTATAATGATAATATGATTGACATAAAAAATGTAGTTACATAAAACCAATAAAAACCGCGAAGCCAATCTTATGTAAATCATCAATATTTAGCAATCTGCATAAAAAAACTGCGTCGAATATCAAATTTTTATACTATATTACGATGTTATTGTATGGAAAGCGGGCCTATTATGCTGGCACTCGATCTATTTGACGCGTAATATGAAATCGAAAGTGCAAGGTGACCGAATCAATGTGAGATTAGCAAAAAAACACGGACAAGCGCGAGTCGGGCTCGCCTACCAAGGGTTCTGTACAAAAATTGGAGGTCTCGAGTTTTTTCTCAAATTCTAGCACTTGAACTAATCGGCCTTAATACCATATTTTATTTAATTAAAATTTTATTTTTATTTATTTAACTGCAAATGTATAGTTTTCAGATTTTTTTCTGATTTTGATTATTATGATTTTTTCCTATTACTACCTGTACCTTATTAATTTTGATTTATTTTATAGAGTCGATATACCCTTTTTTTTGTGATATAAACAGTCATATCTTTTTTAATTGAATCTTTCATCTTTTTTTTATAGAATGTAAAAATATGATTTATTCAAGAGATCTAGATAGAAGCGTTCTTGAGATAAGTGCTCTTGACAGACAGACAAACAGACGGACGGACAACAAAGTGATCTTATAAGGTTACCTTTTTTCCTCAAAAGATACGGAACCCTAAAAAAAACAACTAACATCAAAGTACACAACTGTACGTGGTGACGTCGGCTACTCAATAGTTATTACAATAGGCCTATCAAGAAGCTCATGTTGCGTGAAATTGGAATATTTTTTGACTATGCTAATCATAAATTTGTTTCTAAACTGAATTTAGGTCATCATTCTGTGCGTAGCTCGTACTATGTTAGTTAAAAGCCCAGTTTCTGAGTAATATTGGGACAGGTTGTAGGTTTGATCCTCACTCGAGGAAATGAAATTTATAATATTTTAATTTCATCGCTTTGGTGTCGAGGAATAGCGCGGTGTTGAGTTCCGCCACTCAACACGCAATGCCTTTAGAATTCAGTAGAAAGTGGGGAGCGGAGTGTGGTATACAGCGGGATACATTTTATTTACAATGTGAAGTTGAAAATAAGATGTAATACACATCCAGGAAGGAGATCAAGGAGATTTATATTTATTATACACACATATATTTAAATACATGATGTGATGATATTGAACGACTGAGATGCATGGGCGTATCTAGAAATACTTTGCAAGGGTGGCCTTGACTTTACTTTTTAATTTTATCTTTTTGTTTAAAGGTTTTTTTTTAATTCTAGCTAATTTAAAGCTTTTTGTGTTGGTCGAAATCCTGGGGTGGGCACCACAATACTCTGGCTTGGGCACGGCACAACCTCCTCCATTAGTACGCCCATATATGATGTCTTTATCTATTTCATTTATCGTATATGTAAAACAAAATCTATAATATTTTTTTTTAAGTTTTTTTTAAGTTTATTTTTTTTAAATATTAATATTGATAGATAGTTACTAAATAGTTCGATTTCTAGATAGATACTTAAGTTAGTCATCCAGTAGTATAGACAACTTTCAATTGCGTTAGTAAGAAGGCTTAACCTACAGAGAGTTAAGGAAAAAACATAAAGACACTTTTATTTATATTGATCGTATAAATAAATATTTTTAAATTAAATTTTATGTTTCAATATTCATTTAAAAATATTTTATATAATATATTTATAAAAAATATTTTTATATTAATATACAAGCAACATGACCGCGGCTTCGCCCGCTTGAGCTACACAATTATTTTTGCAATGTACTGATTTACTTTGTGTTCTAATATTTTAAATTTGCATCGCGCGTATAGTGACTTGGAACCTTCAAAATCAAAAATTTTAACGCATGTTTAAATATAATATACATTTTTGATTTATTAAAGCAATTTGCAACATCAGAAGCAGACCTACAACTGGCCTTGATAAGGATTCATTCATTCATATCATATTTTCAATTTTTCACTCTGGTATCGAGGAAATACGTGGCGTTAAGTTCCGCCACTCAACAAGGAATGCCCCCAGAAATTGTCGCTAAATGTGAAGCGGAGTGTCTTAGCACTAGACTCCCTCTGCTTACCTTGCTACATGAGGGATAAAGCATGAAGCGGAAGAAAAAAAACCGAAAATAGTATAAAATAGTGAAAGCATGATCGCATCAACTCTTTAATTGTTTTTACTTCTAAATTATAAATATAGAATGTCAATCAGTCAATTGTCGAGTTCAAGATCTGAAGAACCTTTACACATGAATCGGTCCGATAATCGATTTTACCAAATCGAACAAAGAATTAGATTTGTCCAGAGGTGTAAAGCAACTAAGTGGCACCAAAAAATATTCTTCTAAATGTCTTCCGCGTTTTCAAGGCTATCCATCCGTCTCTGATTACAAAAAAGTGATGATAAAAACCACTGTCGGTCCAATTGAAAGTAAATTGCACCCATTTATAGATCACGATTTTAGGCTATGTTTTCCTCAAAATTTAATTACTTTGAAGTTTTATAATGCAATTTTATAAGGATGGTAGAGTAAGAAATGTTCAGGTTATGTTTTTACATCGTCTCTACAGTTTAGTTGATTTTTAGAAATATTTTTTGTGGTCTACGTTGTAAAAAACTACGTTTTTTAGAATTAAGACCAAAAGTATTAAGACACAATAAATAACAAATATTTATCAACTACGTTTAGGTATTTACTTAAAAGTATATTTGATTGCTGAATTTTGTTAAGCGTACAAAAAACGCTTACTAAATTACATCAATGGCGTTCTTTTAAAAGCTTAAATGACACAAGCGTAGTTTTTATATTTATTTAGAGAATATATACGTTTTACATTTTTTAAAGTGTTATTCCACACTTAGGAAATTCTTAATAATTAGAATATATACTTGTTCATTGAGATAACCGAGAGAAATTCGTTTTGTCCATATAATACGTTTTGTATAAAAAAATTAGGCCAGTCGTGGCGCAGGGGTACAAAGAATGACTGGAAAACCGACTGGTTGTGGGTTCGATCCCCACTCGAAGAGATGAAATTTTTACTTAATTTTATATTTCCATTTCTTCGCTCTGGTTTCGAGGACAAGCGGGATGTTGAGTTCTGTCACTCAACACTCAATGCCTCCAGAATTCGGCAGAAAGTGGGGAACGGAGTGTCTTAACACTAGGTTCCCTATGCCTACCCTTCAGTGTGCGTCCTATAGCGTGAAGCTGACATAATATAAAAATATTCTACTGGTGAGACTTGCAGCTATCGCGTTCAGTTGCAGACATACCAACTGCGTCAATTCGTTTATGTCATGTAAAGTAAATAATTTAATAAGAATATCGACGTGACATATTTAGTCAAATTATATCGAGACGAGGAACACAGTGTGGCAAGGTCACA
Source organism: Heliconius himera (assembly GCA_021202915.1). NCBI lineage: Eukaryota > Metazoa > Arthropoda > Insecta > Lepidoptera > Nymphalidae > Heliconius > Heliconius himera. The sequence goes on from JAJHJA010000227.1 coordinate 273,271, forward strand.
ATACTAATTGCTAAAGTAAATAGAATCTTGTATCGCGTTGATTTTTTTTTCACGCTATATCTCGCATACAGTATTGTAGGCAGAAGGGAACCTAGTTTTAAGACACACCATTTCCCATTTTTCTGCTTAATTCTGGAGGCTTTGCGTGTTGAGGGGCGGAACTCAACGACGCGCTTTGCTACGACACCAGAACAAAAAAATAGAAAAATAAATTTCCTCGAGTGGGGATCGAACCCACAACCAGTCGCATCTACAGCCACACTTTAGGTAGGCAGAGGGAACGTCGTATACCTTATATACACCGTTCCTCATTTTCTGCAGAATTCTGGAGTTGAGTGTGACGTGTTGAGTGGCGGAATTCACCGCCGCGCTTTACCTCTACACCACAGAGATGATATGAAAATATTATATATTTCATTTCCTCGAGTGGGCATCAAACCCACAACCAATCACAGTACAGTCATACTTTCCGACCCTGCGCCACGACTGACCTCACATTTTGTCAAAACTGTGACATATTTTGCCAAATTACATCGAGACGACGAACACGGTGTAGCGAGGTCACAATATTATTTGCTAAAATAAACTCTTGCGTTGCGTTGATTAAATTATTTTTTCATTTGAAACGCAATCACTTGCAGTATATTACGATGCAAAAGTCCTCTCGGCTTTTTAAAAGGCTGCACTCCCACCCTGACCTTGTCAGCCGGTCGATTTCTGCATACTATGATTCAACATAATTTAATGATTATTCTTGTGACCAAGTTTAATAGACTTCAGGGAAGGACATTTAATACATTTCTTTTGACTCTTTTTTTATTAACTATTTTTTTTGTTTTTATTGAAATCCTTAATGCTGGTATACGGAAAATTTCATTATTGTATATTTTTTGACAAATAGGTCTCTTTTGTATGTTTTTTGAAGAAGGATATATAAGAAAGAGATATACATATGTTAAATTATTTAATTGAGACAGCCGTCGTGGCGATGCGCAACAACTTCTAAATATAATTTTGTTAATTTAAAAATAATATAGGTTAAAAAACCTTAACAACCCAAACGTTTTAGAATTAACTTGTAAAAGATTTGGGTTGTGTTTTCTTGAAAAAGTTTGAAATAATAATAGTTTTTTAAAACATTTTGGTTCGCAAGTGGTATTTTTAGGGTTCCGTACCTCAAAAGGTAAAAACATTAAATAATAATAACGTCAAATAAAGGAAAAAATCTTGGAAAGTGACAATATTACCTATATTAATAAAATAGAATTTATTTTTATATTTTTCTTTTCCGGCATCTTCAGCAGAGTAGAAAGGGAGAATTTAGTTTATTGAGTGATAGAAGTCAATGGCGCTTTTTACGACTGCGATGAAGTCTAAAAGCAGGGTTATGTTTTCAGCGCGTATATTTGTAAATTGTTTTGGTAAATGGTACTTCGTTGGATTTGTCTTCATTTAGTTGATGCAATCGGGTTTTTTATTTGGTTTATAAATTTATTACAAGTGAATTCATTTGTTCTGTAACCATATCGGAGAAATAAAACTTGCGTAAATATAATCATTCCTCTAGAAAGATATGGAAACAATTTATTCCCCGCATATAGTGATTGAACCCAAAACCATCACGTTAGCTGTCAAATACTATTGCACTGTGCCACACTAGCCTTAAAATTTAATAAAAATAATTACAAATTATCATATAATTTCATTGCTAAATAATATTATATTTTGGTTAACATACGTACATACATTCTTTAAAACATTTCTCGCTCTTACAAATATGTATACTCGTTTACTGTAGTTACCTGTTGTTTTATTGCAATTGAATATTGCATATCATCTTGGACCACTTATTTTAATAATTTTCTTAAGTTCAAGGCGTGTGCTGTAAAAGAAGCGCTTTTATTATATTTTTATGGATCAAACGTATTTTATGATCGTATGAAGGAAATTATTAAAAGTCAAACATAATGCTGCTTGTCACTTTATTTTATTAATATTAGTAGCGGTTTTGTTTTCATTACATTTATATTTAAATTATAAATGTACTGTTGTTTATGAATAGGTACAATAATTGGTTTTATAATAGTTTATATAGTTTAACTATTTTATTATCTTCGTCTCAGTGGCTGATATACTTATAGCTTTTCATTTCCCACTTTCACTTCTCGTTACAATACGAGTATCTTTAACAATATTTTTAAATATGATGTTCTTCTTCTTCAGCTTCACAACGTATTCCTCACGTAGCAAAGTGTTAAAACACTCCACTCCCTACTTTCCGCTGAATTTTGGAGGCATTGAGAGCTGAAAAGCGGAATTTAATGCCGCGCTTTGCCCCGACGCCAGAGCGATAAAATGAAAATATGAAAAATTTAATTTCCTCGGGCGAGAATCGAACTCACAACTGTTTACGTCAAATCCACGACTATCCTCAATGCTCGCTTAATAAATAAATTTTAACTCAATACATATAAATTGACCTAAAAAAAAAGATTTAAAAAAAACGAAGCGAAAAATCACTATTCACATTGATATGACCTTAACTCAGATCAACATTGGTACTGGACTCTTTGTACTAAAATATGTGGTGATTGGTTTTTATGGTAATTTGTTCCAGCTGTAAAAAGTGTACGTCAACGATTGTCTCAGATCTTATAATATAATAAAAATAGCGGCGTCTGGTTGTGCAAGTCACATCTCGCAGGATCCGCCGCCAAGGCCTTGCTCGCTCGTGCGCGACTCTACGTGGAAACGGCGGAGTAAAAATTATATTGTATTGGAATACTGTTTCACGTAACAGCTTTTAACTGATTTAATTAAGCCTCCGACTGATTTTCCTTTGACAGAATACACGTGATCTTTTACAATTTTTCGATTATTTTGCTACGTAACGATCAACCGATTGACTATTAATCAGTTTAACTTCTGTGCTGTACTTCGCAAAAAATAATAATAGTTTTTTTTATTAAACAATATATATTTGTTGGAGGACAGTCGTGGTCACAAGGTCACAAAAGTGTGACTGTAAACGTAAACGGTTATGGGTGTGATTCTTACTCGGGAAAGAAATATTTAATAATTTAATTTTTCCCCTCCAAAATTCGGCATAGCTAAAATTCGGAAAGTGACGAAGCGGAAGTGTTTTAATGACAACGAAGTTACTAACTTAACACTAAGTTCCTAGATTCCCTCTGGCTACTCTGCTATGTGTGAAAAAATCATCATATTACCATGAAATGTAAATAAGCTATATAAAAATCTATAACAACAAGTAATATCATTAAAGCACTCATTTTTTTTTATTATTAATAATATAACGTAGTCAAAGTACCGCTATTTGCGATAAATCTTCAGATTTTATGACTATAGTAGCCAATAAACCTATTTGTTCATCTACAGGTCCATATAATCGTTGTTGACAGAATATATGGTTTCTTAAATCACGTTAATTTTCACATCAAATTACAAAAATGAACTCTGTTTTTTAATTATTAAAGTTTATATTCTTTTGTATCTAGCTTAACTATATCACATTCGGTGGTTTATTGTAGCTATTGAGCAGTTAACGGGGATCGTCCGTGATGAATAGATAATAAATAATACGGTGAAATTTTCACGATATTTGATACTGAACGCGGTATTATACTTATGTTACATTTAACTCTGCCACTCAACACGCAATGCCTTCGGTATTCGGCAGAGAATGGGGAACGGAGTGTCTTAACGCTAGGTTCCTTCTGCCTAACTAAATATTTAATTTCCTCGAGTGAGATCGAACTCACAACCAGTCGCATCTACAGCCACACTTAGTGCCCCTGCGCCACGCCTGGCCTAGTTAACAATAAATTACAAATATAATCTACAATATTTCTTCTTTAATATTAGATCAGGTATTCACAGCTTAAATCGTATGTAAAGCTTTAAGCAACGAATGACTGAAAACAGTTTGATTTGCAGCCACCGTGCCCCCTACATCGGTCGCAGTCACGACGGTGCACCTCATCCGTGACCCGCAGACAAATCGAGATGAATTGGCGGTATTCTTTTCCTACCTTTTAAATCTCTACCTACCTTGCAGCACATGCCATTAATGTGACGGGACCTACATTACCACATTTCAAAACTCCCAACCGATTTGTAAATACGTTTGTCTGATATTGAGGTAGAGGTATTCTTTAAAGGGTTTTTGTAAATTTGTGAATGATGAGCTTTTTTTCTATTTTTTTTATTAACTGAATAGTTTTAGTTCGTTATATTTTTTATTATTGTTAGTGTTTTCAAATTTATGAATCATGCTAAATCCGTTCTAAGAATTGTATGAATTTTCTGATAATGGCGGTGTTAGGTGTTAGATAGAATTTAATGTTTTTAAAGAAGTGAAAAGTTTCTTTTTTATTTTTATAATTTTTTATAATAAATTCATATCAATGTGATCTCTCTTTTTTCGCTATCATAATATCCACGATACTAATCTATTAGCTTTAAAAGTTTTCTATATACAAATTAAGGTATTATCCTGTTAAATAAAATGGTATTAAGATGTTTTTAATATTTTTATGTTTATTTAAGTGTTAATCGACACTTAGGAAAGAAAAAACACAGGCGCGGGTTCGAGTCCCATTAAGTTCAAATTTTTATACGTTTTCTATTATAAATAAGTAGGTATTAAGATGATTACAGTTACACTCGCTATGTGTAGCTACTATAAGCTTCATATTTCTCATCTTTGAATATTTTAAAATATTTAATACAAAATATTACCTATATACTGTAAAATATTACCTATATTATATTTATAATATAAAATTTTCCTATATCTGATTAAACAGCGTAGCGTTGTGTTAAATTTTTAAATAATCATCATAAAGCACAAAAAAAATATATAACAACATGACCATTCTTCAATAAATTCATATGCAAAAAAGAACTGCATTACAATATAAAAAAAAGCAAGTAATTATCGAAATTACTGAAAAGGAATTGAACCGCCACTCTAAAAGACCATCAGCGTACCATCAATCATACTTGTCAGTCCTAATCCCGTTTTGCTCTGATTTCAAAGGTTGGAACGGCTTACAGGAGATTAAGTAAAGCCGCAAACAAGTGCGTTTCGGCATCAATCAATATAAAAGCGGATCTTTTAATCCGAGATGGCGATGGACGTTTGTTAATTAAGCTTCGACAGTGTGCATCTCTTTATAATATTTTAAAGGTTCTCATATCAAAGTATATATAGTTATTTTTATATATAATTTTTTTTTATTTGAGGCCAGTCGTGGCGCAGCGGCACAAGGTGTGACTGTAAAACCGACTGGTTGTGAGTTCGATCCCCACTCGAGGAGATGAAATATTTACTTACATTTATATTTCCATTTCTTCGCTCTGGTGTCGAGGTTAAGCGTGGCGTTGAGTTCTGCCACTCAACACGCAATGCCTCCAGAATTCAGCAGAAAGTGGGGAACGGAATGCCTTAACACTAGATTCCCTCTGCCTACCCTGGTGTGTGCGGGATACAGCGTGAAGCTGATTTATTTATTTATTTTTTATTTAATTTTTATATGTAGTACAGGTGTTTGTGAGACATCTGTATGTTTTCTAAGTTTTATTTACAATAATAGAGCTAAAGTACCACATTTCAATCTAAACTTACCTTTACTTTTGGCATTATCTTCTGTTTAGGTTTGCTTGCTGTTTGCTGCTTGGCTCCACTATTCAATAGTCAATATAGTATATTGGGTTAGATAATGGAAAAAGGAGACATCTTTTACTAAATTTTCTTTTTTAAGAAAACAAAATAAGAAGACATACTTTTTAACGCTTCTTTTTAAATAAATGCTCGTACTATTTGATATATTTATAATGTTTTGTTCGAATTGAAATTATAGCAATATAAATTTGTAATTCAGAAAAGCTCCCATGGTTGGTATTTTCTGAGGACAAATATGCACTTCAGTCTTGAAACCATACAGCGGACACACAAATGTTAAAAATTTCCAAATTCCAAGAAACATTCGCATCATTTACGAAAAGTGTGGGAAGTCCTGCAACGCAGAGGAGTGGTTCGAATTGTTCACTTGGGAGGTTTGCCATGATGTTTATTTATCTGTTGACGGACGTGAGATAATTTTTTTTATCTGTTTATTTTTTTTTTTTGGTTTCACGCTGTATCCCGCACACATCAGGGTAGACAGAGGGAAGCTAATGTTAAGACATCAGACACAACACTCCGTTTTTCATTTTCCGCAGTTTCTAGAGGCATTGCGTGTTGAGTGGCGGTACTCAATGCTGCGTTTTTCCTCGTTACCAGAAGAAAATGTTATATACGAGTATTTCATATCCTCCAGTGGGAATCGATCCCATAACCTGTCACGCTTAAAGACAGAAGCCTCGAGAGCCTGATCTGTTTATTTGATTTATACAAAGATAAAATTGCTAGAATGATTATAAAAAATACGCAAAATGTACACACGTAATTTTCTTTACAAATTGAACCTATCTTTTTATTCATTATTAAATGTCACCGTATTTTTTTTAAAATATTTTACGACGTACCAGCACATAAGGTACATTTATTACTTATAAACTTTAATACAACTTTGCCTTATATAACTCGACTTGTTTCGATATCAATTATTAGAGCAGCTTGCTCTTGTTTGTGACGAGAGCGGAATAATCAACTTTTGATTTTCATAAATTTTTGGCAGTTTACGTAATGTAAAATGCTGTTTTGTAAGTAACGCTGTCATGATGTCGTGTTAAGCTGGTGAACTCGATTCTGAAGATTGACGTGTATAACGTAAATCAATATTATATTTTAAACTAATAAAGTATATAAATAAGACAGGTGAAGCCGGTTGTGGCGCAGGGGCAGAAGTGTGTGTGTAAGGTATAGGTTCGATCCTCATTTATGGAAATGAAATATTTAATATTTTCATTTCTTCGTTCTGCTGTCGAGTCTAAGCGCAGTGTTGAGTTCTACCAAAGAACATATAATGCCTCCAGAAATCTGTGGAAAATAGTGACCTGAGTGTTTTAACACCAGGTTCCCCCTGCCTACTCTGCTGTGTGGATACAGCGTGAAGTTGATTTATTTCTATCATACAATAAACGGATAAGTACTAAAAGCTACTGTTTGGCGAAAGAATTTAGCTTTTTTATTTAAAACGTTTAAAAAATATCAGTTCAGAAAGAAGAAGTTTATTCAGTGTAAAAAAATACCGAGGTCAAATTCCTTTAAAACATATGTACATATCGTGACTGATATTACATAATGTTACAAAAAAATATACATTCATAGAGTGATTCATCATTATACATGAACTGATTCTTATATATTATATTTTCTATTGAGAACAGCCGTGGCGCAGCGGCACGAAGTGTGACTGTAAAACCGACTGGTTGTGGGTTCGATCCCCACAAGAGGAGATGAAATATTTACATAAATTTCCATTTCTTCGTTCTGGTGTCGAGGTTAAGCGTGGTGTTGAGTTCTGCCACTCAATAGGCAATGCCTCCAGAATTTGGCAGAAAGTGGGGAACAGAGTGCCTTAACACTAGGTTCTCTCTGCCTACCCTGCTGTGTGCGGGATACAACGTGAAGCTGATTTTATTTGATTTCATTTAAATTTATATATTATATTCCTAACGTAGAAAAGGTTGGACAAAAGCTAAAATTTACTACATTCCCCTTGGTGTTCTCAATACGATACGCAAACGATTTAAATCTAAAAAGAGAGATAAGTTTTGGTCTACAACTTTCGAAGGTTGCGCCCGCCTTTATATTGTTAGTGATGCATCACTGCTTTTATATATTCATTGACACAATTAATAAAAGATGTTACGACTCGATAAGGTCTATTTTGTGGGAGTGAGCCGTAGTAAGGTGTCACTTAGTTACGATTCAAGGGCAGCGAGCGGTTCAACGAGTTTGTATGACAATGTGTAATTTATTATAATGCGTAGCTGATACAAGGAAGATTACATTGAAGTTAAAAAAAAACATTATGATAAATGTATGTATGATTAGATCGTATTACTGTTGAACAGGTTGACACCTTTTTTTTCATACAAAGTATGGTTTTTTTATGTTTTTTTTAAGTTTTACGTTGTATTTCGCATGAGGAAGCCTCGTGTTAAGACACTCCGCTTCCCACTTTCCGCTGAATTCTGGATACATTGCGTGTTAAGTGAAGGAACTCAATGACGCGCTTTGCCTAAACATCCGAGCGAAAACATAAAAATTTTAAATATTTAATTTTCTCCATCGAGAATCGAAAGGCTTCTTTAACTTGTAAATAGTAAAAAACAACATAAAATTCATTAAGCAACGCTTTAAATTTGTTATTTTTTATAATTTTCACTCGAACAGACACAAAATATCAAGTTTATAGAGTACAGCAGATAAAAGTTCTCTTTTGTCGGGCGCCGATTAAATTGATCGAACATTAAATTGCTTTAAAAGAAGGGCGACGTCGCTACCTCGGAGAAAGGTAGCCTCCTTTAACAAGGGTGATCGCAAACGGACTTATTTAAGTTGCAATAAAAGGAATTTCTTAATGATGCAGCCGTTGATATTAATATTGTAAGTCGTCCAGCGAGATCTTCGTGAATTGTAGTTATAAATTATGCTTTTGGTGGCCGTTTTGAGCCTTTCTCGTTACATCACTGCTCGATTTTACATAATAAAATAAATTATAAATCAGCTTCACGCTGTATCCCGCACACTGCTGTGACAGAGGGAACCTAGTGTTAAGACACTCCGTTCCCCACTTTCTGCCGAATTCTGGAGACATTGCGTGTTGAGTGGCAGAACTCAACACCGCGATTGTCCTCGACACCAGAGCGAAGAAATGGAAATATAAATTTAAGTAAATATTCCATCTCCTCGAGTGGGGATCGAACCCACAACCAGTCGGTTTTACAGTCACACTTTGTGCCTCTGCGCCACGACTGGCCTCAATTTTACATAATGCTCTCTTTATTATTTAATAAGCTACTTTCGCGTGAAAAAGTTTAATGGAAACCGTATGATGCACGTGAGAACGCTGTAAAAAATATCCCTGAGGCATTTAAGCCAAATAAGTGATGTAAAGTTTTTTTTTAACATAATATATGAGTTACTTATATTTTAAACACTATAATGACATATATTTTTTTGTATTTTTGTGTTTTAAATTTCAATAATTATAATGTAGTATACATATTTAAAGACGAAATATTTCATAAACTTATTTCATAATATTTATTCAGATAAAGTTCTTAATATATTTAATAATGGGTTATACTTTTATTTTCTTGCTTTTATCTACTATTTTAGTAAGTAATTGATTCTTGTATTTTTGGTGCCAACATCAGTACCGTTGAATTCTTTTCAATGATGCGTCTAGCAGTGGCTTAAAATACATTTGTTTATATGTATGCAAGTATATCTTCGCTTCGCTTCGCTTGCTTAAGCATATATTATAATGAAAAGATAATGATTTTATAAATATATATGTTCTTTTATAAAAAAAAGTATCCTATATCGTTTCTAATACTTCTAAAAATACGTGTAAAAAGTTTCATGAGAATCGGTTGAGAAGTTTTGGCGTATATTATAGCAAACAAATGTACATTCATCATTTCATCAGTTTCACGCTGTATCCCGCACACAGCAGGGTAGGTAGAGGGAACTTAGTGTTAAGACACTCCGTTCCCCACTTCCTGCCGAATTCTGGATTCGTACATACATTTTTATAATATAAGTATATTACACTCAAATGACCTCATAACTATATCTAAAACCAATTTTACTTTATATTATACATATACTACGTTAAATAAATGATATTTTTATATGAAAGTAATCACAATTGGTGTACAATTTCAGCCTCAACCGATAATCGTACCGGCGACGTATCTCGAACACGTCGAACCTTATTATTTTTACATTACGTCAGAAATAATTTGCTCACATCAGAGCATGTGCGGACATTTCTCCGAAAATCATATCGAGTATCACGTTTCGGGAAGAGGAGATTATGCGATGAACAGGTATATACGTATAGATTGCTTCGGAGAATTGGAGCAAAAAATATGTGATTTACATTATATAATATAATAATAGTATAGTGTCATATTTTTTGAGCTATTTTTAAATGTTGATATGTCTGTTTTGGTTCTTGTCTTTTTTCTTGTTGGACGATATTAGTTTGAATAAACTTTTGTGCTTAAACAGAAATGTTTGTATTGAAATTTGTAGTAGCAATTCTGTTAGTTCTGTTCTTTTAAGGGTATTTCTTTAAAAAAATAGCGATAATGGCACTTATTTGTTATAGTTGTAACACAACTTTTTATTATTTACATATATGTATATTTCGCTACTGTGAAATGTTTCATTATATAATGTTCCATTCTTATAAGTTTCTTTTTCTGGCACCCACTGTTATAACACTACGTTCTGCACCTTTCGTCCAATATTCGATACATTGCGTTCAGAATAGTGGAAATCAATGCCGCGCTTTGTTTTGTTATCCGAGCTGAGGAAATAAAAATAACTCAGAATCGAACCCACAACCACCACACGCTGCGCAACAACGGACTCTGTAAAAGTTTCTCAATTCTGGAATAATCTTTACATAATAACCACAGCAGCATTTTTAAAACCTTTAGCTCTGTATCTAACAAATACATTATTACATACTCTTGTATATCTGACCTAGTTTAAACAGCAATTTTAATAACCAACTATTAGTTATCGGGATCGATACATACAATCAAGACCAATGGTAGTGCGGTCGACCTTGTGCATTTCCAATATCATATCGATTTTACGAGAGCCATTGAGACACTGGCTGTTTCCTGTTATTACGGCTGCCAGCGCGTCTCAACTAATCATTTGTTCCACATAAGTGATTGACAAGGTTTCTATTATTGAACAACATTGTGATGATGTTGCTTTGTAGTGAATAGTTTATCCTTTTTTAGAAACGTTTTTTTTTTATTTTCTATTTTGTCGCGTAGTTGAATAAATAAATAAATCAGCTTCACGCTGTATCCCGCACACAGTAGGGTAGACAGAGTGTTAAGATACTCCGTTCCCCACGTCGCGTAGTTCATTTTATGATTTTTGTCTAGACACAACAACATGGCTTTAGACGGGACGTTATCAACATCAACAATATATATTTTTAGTTAAAAAAAAATATATATATTTTTCTATAGTAAAAATAGAATTTAACATTATTCATTCTTAGTTAGAATATTATAAGATTAAGTTCTTCCATTGTTTGATAATAATGAATTTGCTTCGATTTATCACAGAGGCAATTGTGTAGTTATATTGTTTAGTTAGGAGGCAAAGTGCGGCGTTGACTTCCGTCGCTCATCGTGGGAGCACGTGGGAACAAAAATGACATACTATAGCTAAGATTAGGATTTACCGTTAAGCAAAATTAATAACATCAAGAAGTTGAATTTATCTTTCATAAATGAAAAAGTCTTACAAACACAAATGAAGTTGATGAATAGCTTCGAATTAATTATTAAAATCATCAATAGATTATATAAAATATCTATATAATTATAGAATAGTTTCCTCATTCCAACAGTTAAAGTAGAAAAAAACCATTTTAAATTTAAGTACCAAGACATAAAAGAAACGTTAATAATAAAGAAGACCGACCCTAGTTTTAAGGTCATTTCGATACTGCATGTCGCCATATGTCCATCAACACAAGATTTATATATAACATTATTAGTTCCCGTAATACTGATATTGTACATTAGCGTGGTCGTGCGCTGCACTTGCACGCTGCTAATTTTATGCGACCAGCTCCAAGTTATGCTTCCATAAAAATCTATTATGGCACCTATAAAACATTCCGCCTTAATTAAAGAGGATAAGTTATCTTTCAAATATATTAATGTATCAATAATTTATTTATTTCAACTTGTCCTCGTTGAATTAGTTTTCAGTTGTTGCTTTGTAGGGTAGGCAGAGGGAACCTTGTGTCAGCAAATGAGGAACGGAGTGTCTTAACACTCCGTTCCTCATTTGCTGGCGAATTCCGGAGGTATTGAGTGGTGGAACTGCGAGTCGCGCTTTGGCTCTACACCAGAGCGAAAATGGAAATATGTATAAAATATTATCATTTTCATAAGTGAGAATCAAACCCACAGCCTGTCACGCCTTGCGTTACGACTGGTCTCAATTTAAACTTTCATAATAACAATTTATTGATTGGAACTGTGCTTGAGATTAATTAGAAATTGTTCCGAGCCGCAGATAGAGATAAGTATTACATTGTTTATTATGTTGCATTAACCGCCATCGGTAGCATGAACTGGCACACCCAGGTCATTATAAGACACCATTCAGCGTTTAAATGTGTTTCGTATAACAATAGGTTGGTGGTAACAGCCGAAGGGTACCGTCGAGAATGAGCTTCGTCCATTTTGCAATATTGAGTGGCGGCGGTAATTAGAGCCGCGTCCGGACTTACAGCATCCTGATTCAAACGCATATTTCATATAGCAAATCGATCTAAACGTAGCATTTCTTGTTTTCGGTTCAACAAAAATATATCTTATTTCAAGATAAATAAAGATCTTAATTGATTGATGGAAATTGGGGCATTTGAATAACTGTATCGAGAATGGTGAATATTTGTTGGTGTTAAAAAAGGTTTTAATGTAAATTGGAGCATATGCAAGTTTGATCTTTATTAAGGTGGAGAAGAGGTGAGTTTTGTATGCTATTTGAACGTTTATAGTTTGTTATATTGGATTTGGGTGATCAATATGGTCCTTTAGAAGCTGGACGAGTTTCGTAAGAGACCGCCACGGTATCGCATCGAATTGATATCGTCTAATTATAAGGTATGGTAGGTGCGCGTGTGCGGCTCAGTTCGTTGCTTTGTTCATTCAGAATTAAGAGACGAAATATTTTGCATACAGTAATGTCGGTTAAACCCTGCTGTGTGATATTAATTACATTTGATTTATATTTGTTAATTTGTATAAGATTATATAATTATTAAATATTATTTAGCTTCACGCTGTATCCCGCACACAGCAGGGTAGGCAGAGGGAACCTAGTGTTAAGACACTCCGTTCCCCGTTTTAATTTAATTTTAATTATATAATTATATATAGAAAAGTCTCGGCGCAGGGGCTCAAGCGTGTAAACGCGACAGATTGTAGGTTCGATTTCTACTTGAAAAATGAAATATTTAATATTTTTCATTTCTTCTCTCTGGTGTACAGGCCAAGCGCGGCGTTGAGTTTCGCCACTCAACCCGCACTACCTCCAGAATTTGATGGAAAATGGTTAGCGGAGTATCTTAACACTAGGCCAGCCCTGCAACATACGGGACACAGCGTGAAGCTGAAACGACATTTAAAAAAGACATTATTATGGCATTGCAAAGTAAATAACTACTTCAATTATTGAAATAAATTGGAACCAAAAGATTAATTACCAAATTGCGTAAAATGTACCCGTAATTGGGCGTCGTGCTTATTTATTACTTCATACAAAACATTTTTTATCGACAAAAAAGACCAAGGTTGTTTTTAGCGACATAATCTAGAAAGTGCGACCTTATCAGTCTAGATAGATTATAGCCGAACTAGGCATGACTGGCACTGCCTGACTGACTGACTGTGCCACGTCGAGTCTCGGTATTGTTCGCAATCTTCTGTTTCTAAATACGACGAAATTAATTTTGAGAGGAATTGGAGGTTGGCGCGAGGTCGTCCCTCTCGCCGGGTTCTGATTCATCGGTCATAAAAAAAAATAACTTCTATATTACAACGTTTGTTGCACTGAGTTATACATGTCACTGTATAGCAATTTTAGCATAAAATAATTTTATTATGGACTACAAGGAAGGTGTTTGAGGCCGCTCTACAAAAATCATGATAAAATTTCACCTCGTAATAAACGCACGGCGAAACAGGCTTTATTTTATATAGTAATGAGGAGATATTTTATTTTGTCGGTTTGTTTTGTATGAAAGTTGCGTCCGTGCGCAGTGAGATGTCACCGAGAGTGACACGACAGTAACGAACTCCAAACTCCGTTTACGGGTAACACATTATGTAGCCTCTTGACATCATTAAGGTGGGCAGGTACTCCCAGACGGTCCTGAGGCTCCGGAAGAAGCTGACGGGTGACGTGCCACGTAACAACATCCACTTCTCTTTTTAATGTAATTCACAGTATACCTTGTATATAATTTTGTGAATTCGTAGCACTGACCGAACGCTTATATTTTTTATATGTAAATTTCTTCCAAGTATATTTATTTATAATAATCTTGTTTCAGTTATTATAATTAAATACAACAAAATTATATTCAACAAAAGTAACATTATACTGTGTATGCCTTAATAAGAATTTAAAACATCCTAATTTGGTGTGAACGAGTTAAAAATTTTACATTATTCTGTTAATAATATATTTTTTTATTGTAAAATATAAAAATGTTGCCATAAACGACCTGTAATGGCTATTAATTTTTAAATGCGATTGCTGAAATTGCTTACTTACGTTTGTTCTGTTTTATTGGATCGCTTCAATTAGTTACTGTGCCAGTTGGCAACAAAGTTGAATACCTATTAAAGTCCAAATATAAGGTATTTTTTCGCTATAAATGTATAAAATGCCGCTATAGTTTTTGTTAATTTTAGCGAATGAAGAGAGAATCAAGTTCTACTTTTCTCATTTTTTTTTATTTTACTAATATTTAGTACTCAACGCTGTATTTTGATAATCCATATTTTTTAAATTTATATTACAGATATTTATGATGTCAGTATGTGAAGAAGATGATAAGAATATAGAATCCGCATACTCGGCATTCAATGTCTAAAACACAGCTAAATTACGGAAATCTAAATATCTTGATGTTAGTTTCTCTCTATATACATTGCTATACGGGAAAAACGATGAGGTTGAAAAAGAGGAGAAATACAAGGTCACCCACGAAAAGTCGTGAAGACTATAAAATTAACATTTACGCGTTCACTTTACCAATTTTTTCTTTCAAATAAATCAAATCAGCTTCACGCTGTATCCCGTATACAGCAGGGTAGGCAGAGGGTACCTAGTGTTAAGACAATCCGTTCCCCATTTTCTGCCGAATTCTGGAGGCATTGCATGTTCAGTGGCAGAACTCAACGTCGTGCTTTGCCTCGACACCAGAGCGAAGAAATGAAAATATAAAATTAAGTAAATATTTCATCTCCTCGAGTGGGGATCGAACCCACAACCAGTCGGTTTTACAGTCACACTTTGTGCCTCTGCGCCACGACTGGCCTCAAGAAAAATAATTAATTAATCTTATGATAAAAGAATTTACAACCTATATAAGCACTGTTTATTTATTATGACGTACTCGTATTATTTCGTAAATCTTTTTTAAGATAGGCTAAAAACAGTGACAGTTCTTATCTTTGCAAAATACGGTCGAGCTGAGAGCATTTGCGTGTTACGCATAATGTCAAGATTGATGATTTTAATATATGATCATTTCGAGAATTGAGAATCGAATTAAAAAAATGTGATGACGTCATAGCGTCTTTTTCATTTTTTTTATAACGAAGCAATCGTAGCGTTATAGGATTCAATCTGTTTTTAATATTCTATATATATATATATCTGTTGATACTTCAACTTAGGGAAATGTTTATTTTTACTTTCATTTCTTTATTCTGATAAGACAAATCACATTATTTAGTTACATAGTTTTAACCGCACTAATACAATATTTCATTAATATAACATAGGTATGTATATTTTTTAATTTACATACAAAATTATTCATATAAGGTAAAGTCGCCGCAGTGGGATAGTTGCCTCGCTTTTTGATAAGGCTATGTTTGTTTAAAACTATCAGTATAAACACACAGTTTTCGTCATACGAGGAAAATAACTAAAAAAACAGTTGCCACAGGGCCAGTACTAAGGATTTACTCATATATATTGGTATATGAAAACATTGAACTTTTGAACATTAGTTTCGTGAACATGAATAAGGGATGAAAATCCCGTTTTATTTGACCTTCGAAGAAAAAATAGTGGCTTATTGTGACGGTTAGTTGCCTAACAAATAAAAAGACTTCGGATGATACTTGCCTGATGATACTGATGCGGAGAAAGACACCTTTTAATATTTTTTTTATTATCACACACAACACGCAACACGTGTCTTAACACTGGGTTCCCTCTGCCTACCCTATTGTATGCGGAATACAATGTAAAGCTGATTTATTTATTTATTTTACCTAATCAGTTTCAATTATCTACTGCAATATTTTGTTACATTGATAGATTTAAATTGACACAGCTTGTCTTGCATACATTTTTATTATAATTGCGGCAACTATCCGGGTATACCGGGTTTTACCCTATTAGAAAACAACAGTACGAATTTCAGATCAGAAATCAATCCCTATTAAAATATAAGAGAATTAACTTTCCCGACCCGTCCGAGCTAGTCTCGAATATCACGAGCTAATTATAATAACGACGCATGAATAATTTAATAATTGCTTAACAAGTTAGTTTAATTACGTATCTGTGCTTCTTATGTTTTAATGTTGCGGAGAAATTGCATTTGTACAGCACTTACATACAGTATGACTATCGTTTTTTATTATTGCAGTTTATCCTATTCATAATGTATAATGCGGATGCTTAAAATTTAAGTTGACTCATGTGATTTCTTGTTGAAATATATTCTTTACATACAATAAAAGTTGAGCAGCGGAACTCAATGCACGCTTTTTGCCTTGATACCAGAGCGAAGAAATAAAAATATTCATAAATAAATATATAGATGCCAGTCAAGGCCAGTGGCGCAATGGCACTAAGTGTGACTGTGCAATCGACTGGTTGTGGGTTCAGTTTTACTTACATTTATATTTCCATGTCTTCGCTCTAGTGTCGAGGCAAAGCGCGGCGTTGAGTTCTGCGGCAGAAAGTGGAGAAGGGAATGTCTTAGAGTTAAGACACTCCGTTCCCCACTTTCTGCCGAATTCTGGAGGCATTGCGTATTGAGTGGCAGAACTCAACGCCGCGCTTTGCCTCGACACCAGAGCGAAGAAATGGAAATATAAATTTAAGTAAATATTTCATCGTCTCGAGTGGGATTGAACCCACAACCTGTTGGTTTTACAGTTACACTTTGTGCCCCTGCACCATGACTGGCCTATTTATCAAGCTGTATAGCTATATTATAAAGTTGAAGAGTTTTAGTTGATTGTGCTAATCTCAAAAACTACTGGTTCAAAATGCTTTTTTTTAGTTCAATAGTCAATCGAGGTTATCGAGGAAAGATATAGCTTATACACATATATTTAACGTTAATAATTTACGTTACGTTACTAGTTTCGGTGTAGTCCCATATGGTCCTACCAAATTTAGTTCCTGAGAAAGTGTCATGTGACATACACAACTCATATTTATTTTTCTTATTTAGTGATCACAGAAGTGAATCCGCAATTAAAAACTAGTTTTATATATTTATTTATTTATTTTATTGTATTACCATCTTTATTATATATAAATAAAAAAAATACGGAAATCTATAAGTATTCTATACTTTAATTATCTATTGAAGTATTTGAAAAACATAAGCAATGGTTATGTTGATGTTAAAGGGCTTGTAGTTTTATAATTAAATCTTATTATTCAGACTAGGGTTATAAAAGATAACTAACATGCATACCTACTTGTTGGTGATTTATATTAATATATAAAGTGTTTTTTTTTAATAATCTAGAACATAGTTTTTCTTGTTTATTATTTCACGGTTTTGTGTTATAATTCAATTTTAGCTGACTTTTATACCGTTTTTTGTTTCAGTATTACGCTGTATCCCGCATCTTAGTGTATTTCTGACTTAAACGTATATAAACCAACATTAGATATTTTTAACATTTTTAAAGTGTATTATAATATATTCCACAATTATGAAAGAAAAATACTTAATTAGATAACGAAAAAAATATTTTCCAAAGAGACGCGGGTTCAAATCTCGTTAAAATTTTTGTACGTTTTCTAATCAACATTAGATGTTTATGTTTTTATGTGTCTCGTGTACTTAATTTAAATATTTTTTTTATTAAATAATTAACTACTAATAAAATAACCGTTTTCTCAATATTTTTTTTATTTATTATATTAAATAATTAGCTTTAATACTTAAAAATATTCGTTTTCTCTTTGACAATTGGCTTCTTTATTTGAGGTAACTTTAAATAAACTTGTTATAATAAGATTAATATCGTCATCACAGTACAACGTTTGTTTGTGTAATTTCCACCTAATGGCCATCTCACGTTCCATTAATTGCTATAGAAAAATGAATACCTCTTGTCTTTACGACGTTGCGAAGTGCGCCCGCGGCTTGACGAGATGATTAGAGTAATTGAATGTTGATGGCTCTGCGGCGTCAAGAGTCGTACTCCGTATCTACGGTTTCATAGGAGCAACCTTGAGATAAGTGTAATAGAGATATGTCATTAAGCAGTGAAAATTTTTCACGCTGTATCCCGCATGTCGCAGGGTAGTTAGTAGTAGTAGGACCAATTGTAGGGCCTAGTGTTAAGACATTCTACTCCACACTTTTCGCCAAATTCTGAAGGCATTGTTGGGCGGTGGAACTCAACGCTGCGCTTCGCCTTTATACCAGAGCTACGAAATTAAACTATAGTATATATATAATTTTTGCAAGTGGGAATTGAACTCACAACTGCATTACTAATGGCCTCTAAAAATGCTATAATGTTCCGATTACTGACAACATAGTGAAGTGCATTTATTGTGATTTATCTAAATAAAAGATATTGTTTCCTAAAAAGAAAACAATTAGAAAGATAGCTAACTACTACAAATAAATAACGGCTTTCATTTAAAGTAGATTGATAAAATATAACCTTTCTCATTTCCCTCTAGCAGTGTTTAAATCTAAAGAAAATAGAATCGATACGATCAAAAGAATTCCATCCTTTTTGCTTCAACTAATGGCTCCGTGGTATCATTGCCTGCACCATTCAATCTCTGTAATCTATCACTTAATTTTTTTTATCATAAGTATAACATATTAAATAACTAAAGTAGCTTTTATTTTTATCTCGATACAGTTTAAAATCGATTATATCTATTCGAGAGATAAGTTTATTCGGATTGCAAAGAGAACGCGTGCCTAGCTCGTGCCAATTTGTGAATAGCGCCGGACGCTCCGGGCAGCTTTCTTTCCTTCATTGCTAAACTTGTTAGTTGAATATCGCTGCTGTTAAAAGGGTTTATTGCCTTCTTTGTATCATCGATATCGATTTTGTGTTATGTGTATCGATATTATAAATATTTACATTCTTCGATTGAAGCCGTCATGGCGCAGGAGCACAAGAGTGTGACTGTAACGCGATGGTTGTGGGTTCGATTCCCATTCTGGTGAATTATTTTTATTTATTAATATTTTAATTTTTCGCTGTGGCACCAAGGCAGAAGCCCGGGGTTGGGTTCTTCTATCCCTCAACACGTAATGCGTCAAAAAATTCGACGGAAAGTGTGGTACGGATATAGCAGATATGCGGGATATAGCGTAAAGCTGATTTTATTTATTTAAATTCTTGGATAAGTATTTATGAAATAATTTAAGATGCTATTTCTGCTGTGAAACTAATAAGATATTTATGAAAAGATTACTTTATATTTGTGTTTTTATTTATTTCGGTGACTGCCGAGCTTATTAAAATTATAAATTATTACTGCATTGAGAAACTTTAATAATAATTAACAAAACCTACTGTAATATAAAAAAATGAAAGTTAAAATTAACAAATAAACTAAAGCAACATTCCAGTTAAGCTACCTAATTCTCAAAAGCTAAAGCTACTAAAAAAAATTCTAAATATTTAAAAAAATCGATAAACATCCATAAAAAAATAGACAACGACCAACACTATCAATAGTGATGGCTCGCGCCAGCGGCACCGCGGAGCGTACACCGTACAGTATACCGGCCCTAGCTCATTAGAATGATTGATGCCGTGTTTGAATGCATAAATATGCGCCTACCGAGCGTACAACATCACTACGGCCGGTCACGAATACCGCAAGATATACCTCTCAGTTTTTATGACATGTAGATGTATATACAAATGTATAACAGTTTTTTTCTTTTTTTAACTTCGCGCTGGATCCTGGAGAGCCCTAGTGTTAAGACACTCCGTTCCCATTAAAAGTCTTCTGGCTGCCACTTTTCGTCCAATTCTGTAGGAATTGCGTGTTAAGTAGTGGCACTGAACACAAAATTATGTTCTTAAAGTGTTGTCTTGTATATAAAAAGTATACATATTTTTTAATTTCAGTGGCCAGTCGTGGCGCAAGGGCACAAAGTGTGACTGTAAAATTGGCTGGTTTTGGGTACGATTCCCACTCGAGGAAATGTAATATTTATTTACATTTATATTTTCATTTTCTTCGCTCTGGTGTCGGGGCAAAGCGCGGCTTTGAGTTCCACCACTCAACACGCAATGCCTCTCGAACTCGGCGGAAAGTGGATTGTTTTAACATTAGGTTCCCTCTGTCTACCCTGCTGTGTGCGGGATACAGTGTGAAGCTGATTTAATTTATTTTTTATAATTTAATCAAAACTGAAAAGATTTAAACAATGTATGACAAGTATTCGCAGTTACCTTAATTAATTGCTTGTATAGATACTTTATAAATACTGGAATGGCAAATTATCATTAGAGTTAATAAAAATAAATTTTAATGCTATTTATGCTCTTACAAAGAGAAAAAAAAACCAGATACATAACAGGTTTCTTGTTCCATTTTTTGCTACTGTGTGATCTGCACTTTAATGGTTATGAAACAGATTTCTTTCTTTAGAGGCAAGTAGTGGCGTAGTGGCACAAGCGACATGTTGTGGGTTCAATTTCCACTCACTCACTCACCAGGAAGTGAGAAAATTAATATTTTCATTTTTTCGTTCTCGTGTTGGGGCAAAAGCGCGGCTTTCAGTGCCACCTCTTCAGAATTCAGTAGAAAGAGGGGAATGGAGTGTCTCGACTCTCTCTGCCTACCCCGCTACATTCGTAATACAGAGTGAAGCTAAAAAAATAACAGGTATCTTGTTCCATTTATTGCTACTGTGTAATCAGCGCTTTAATGATTATAAAACAGAATTCTCGCTTTTTTTTGCAGGAAAAAAAAACACGCACTGTAATATTTATGCTTTTGATTGTCGTGGCTGATAACGATTAAATTAAGACATGTACCTCCCGTGACCTCGTGGGCGTGCCCTCCCTCCCTTACCACAGCTTCTCTTTTCACTGAATGTACGAACTCACGACTATAATCCAGTTCACTATGCAAAACACGCATATAAATACCAATCTGACATTTACTCCAAAATGAATTGGTTCCCCGTTTGAAAGATGAAGAATTTGAAATATCTAATTTAATGGGTTTAGATGTTTATCATATAATAAAGGTATATTGTGCTCTAAGAATATTTCGTTTTTTTTTTCTCTATTGAATGTAATTGTAGGTAGTGTTACGTAAGTGCATGCAGTCAGATATTGAGAATTGATTATATGTCGTTTATAAATCAGATTGTCTTAGATTTATGTTTGTTGTCTATGATATCGAAGTTTTGTTTATTTTGCAATTATAATATGAAAAATATAATGTTTTGTCAATGTCATCAAGCGCAGCGTTGAGTTTCGCCATTCAACGGGTAATGTCTCCAAAATTTTGTGGAAAGTAAAGAAAGAAGTGTTAACACAAGCTATCTATTCTATACATATTTATATTTGCCTACCCTGCTATATAAGAAAAAGCGTGAAGTTGCTATTTTAATTATTTTGCTTTCACGCTGTATCCCGCACACAGCAGGGTAGGCAGATGGAATTTTATTATTATAATTTTTTTTTTATTAGCTTCACGCTGTATCCCGCACACAGCAGGGTAGGCAAAAGGAATCTAGTGTTAAGACACTCCGTTCCCCACTTATTAAATGTATTTTTTTAAATGGTTATGTATGTATGTATTGAATAAATGTAATATTTTTAATTTTCACAAGCGATTATCTTGTAAGACATCTTAATATCGATTGTCGACAGTACGTACTATAAAAGAAAAAGTAGTCAGAAAGTATAGCTAGTATGGCGTGTCCATTTCTCGTATAGTTTATAAATATTGACTTAAAAAACCAGTACAAACGTTAGTGTTTAATATATTAAATTAATCTTGTATAGGCATGTATGATCCATTTAATTTCTATAATTCTTAGTGGAACTGATCTAGTTGCTTTTACGACATCAAATTTGCGGTTGAAGAATGAATAAAAGATTTATTGGATACTTTACCACAATGTTGTGAAAGAGACATCTAGTGTAACAATTATGTTTAAAAATTATTGGAAGAGAATTAGACATTATTTTCGTATTAAGACATTGTATAAATACAAGCTGTGTGTGTTCTATATCACATAAAGCAGGGTAGGACTATTTGGGAACCTACTATTGAGATACTTCCTTTCTGCAAACTTCCTTTTCAGTGGCGAGGAACCTATAAATTGAAAATTAACCTTAGTTCAATCTGTCCATACTTGGAGAAATTAATTATTTTCACTTTTTCGCTGCGGCGGCATACAAAATACAATATCTCGATTTCAGGTGAAACACGGGGAATCTATAGCTTTATATTTTTGATCTTTTTCTAATATAAATAAAAAAACATTTCTCACCAGTTAAAAAAGAAAGTAAATAAAATGCATCTCTTATCAGCATTTTATTACGAATTTTCATTTTAAACATAACATATTTATTATTAGATAAATCAATTTGATTCCGCCAGCGTTACTGTGAATCCACAGAATGATTTATTTATCACTTCCATGTATTAGTGGTAAGTAATTGTACTATTAAATAATTCATCAGCCATTTTGCCTGGAATCGTTCGTACTTTATACATTAGGTGCTATATTAAGACGTGAAGCTAGCATTATGCTGTTATTTTGTAAATGTAAACAAGGTGGTTGTTTCTCGATTTTTTAAATAAAAAATACAGGTTTTAAATGGTGTTTATAGCTAAATATCAGTATCACGCTGTTTCCCTCATGGCAGTGTAGGCAGAGGGGACCTATTGTTACTGGTATTATACATGCCGTTTACCACTTTTTCCCCAATTTTTAATAAATGTTGAGTGGCGAAACTAATGGCTGCGGCTGTGTCCTATTTGGAGCTTTGGACGCGTTAAAATCTTTCTCTTGTCAAAAGACAATGCAATGAATGTGTCTCACTCTTTTAATGCTTGTAGGTATAATATGGATAGTTTTATATCTTTTTTTATTATTTTAATTAATGAAGTGATAAAAAATAATAATAAATAGATTTTCTCTAATAAGAATCGACGGCGCAAAAAAATATACAACGGTTTCATTTTTAATTATTTCAAAATCATAATATTTTTTTAAAATAAGAAAATCACAAGTTCGAGGCAAGAAAGTCATCTGGCATCGTAAATGTTAAAACGAAAGGATAAGTTCTTCAATTGAAGGTTGTTTTTTATGTCAAATTGTATTATTAAAAGAAAAAAAAATAACAGCGTTCTTTGGTCACAATACTTAATTAAGATAATAAATTATGTAATTTATAACTCGTTTTAAGTGTGATCCTTGGATTTTTTTCAATGTCGTATTATTCACAGTTATTTACTTAGGTAAGTATATTTGGTACAATATAATTAAAATTATCATATAATGTAAATATTCCGAAAATAGTTTCAGCAAAAACATATGGCGTACCGAAGGATTTGTGTTTATATATAATCTTATTCTTCTTTATTTTAAATAAATCAGCTTCACGCTGTATCCCGCACACAGCAGGGTAGGCAGAGAGAACCTAGTGTAAGACACTCCGTTCCCCACTCTCTGCCGAATTCTGGAGGCATTGCGTGTTAAGTGGCAGAACTCAACGCCGCGCTTAACCTCGACACCAGAGCGAAGAAATGGAAATATAAATTTAAGTAAATATTTAATCTCCTCGAGTGGGGATCGAACCTACAACCATTTGGTTTTACAGTCACATTTTGTGCCACTGCGCCATGACTGGCCTCAGTGGCACAAAGTGTGACTGTAAAATTCTTTATTTTAATTTTATTCAAATTGTTTTTAATATACTGTTTTTGAAATACAGTATAAAATGTTATAACGTTATGATAAGAATTAGGCCAAGACGTTAGTAATTAACTGAAAACAAAAGAAAAAACACAATATTTCTCACCAAAATATTGCCACAAATTTCGTCAATTGATGACCCAAGTATCTCTTCTTATCGATTTATTTGAAATTGCTTATTTTTTTAGAGTTCCCAAAAAATGTAGGTAATTGCTTAGTACCTAGGTACATATAAAACGTAACGTTTGACCAATCAGTGAAACTAGTCTAGCTGTGGCGGCTCAAAGAAAAACTGTATCGAGAAAACCTAGCGGGATAGCTTAGAGAGTGAAAACGTGGGGTTAGTGTACCCGCCGTTTAAACTGTCACGTACCGCAAAGAATGTAGATATTGTGTTGTATATATTGGTTACTTGTATTTATTAGAGTAATTGGAAAAAATGTGTGTGCTAAATTTATTGTATAATTCATTATTTTTGGCTTCACGTTATGTACTGATAAGATATTCCGTTGATTATGAAAATAACTCCTTTCCGTACTCAACCCCATGCTTTGCCTCTTTACTAAGGCGAGAAAAATAATATATTTAATATTTCATTCCCCTGAGTGGGAATAGAATCCGAAACTGTCGCATTTACCATCGCATGCTTGTGTCCCACAACGGCATTTGCGGCATCTATTATATATTTAACTTTGCGCAAATTTTAACATTTTTTGCATAATTAAATGTTGCATAGTTAAATTAACAATTGAACAATACTGTAATGATTTATTAACTTTATATATACAGATTAAAAAACTATATTGTTAAACATTATTGGTAAATAACGTTAACGTTGCCTTGGTACCAGAGCGAAGAAATGAAAGTACTTAAATTTCATTCCCCCGAGTGGGAATCGAACCCACAGCCATTGCGTTACAATTTTAGAAATTATGAAAACTATCAACTTTTTTGAAAATAACTAATTTACTTTAATAAAATTTTACATTATATTTTTATGACACAGCAAAAAAAAACTTATATACAAGAATTAAAAAGAATGCCGAACTTATTTGCATCGAACAAGCATCAGCCTTTTGTACGCGAATTGCAAAGAAATACTTGAAATATATAGATCATACGCGATAAGGTAGGAAAGTAAAAAGTGCGGTTGCGCATTTTACACATACGCCTGTTAATTAATCAGATGGCGGCCGGTACGAGGCATTCGGGTGTTCCGAAGGAGCTTGTTATTGAGGTATTTGATATCGTTTCGTTAAGTTTTTGCTTTTTGAGGTGAATGCTCGGGATGTATTGGTGTTTTGGTGAAGTATATTGTGTTTTTTTATAAAGATTTATATATAACAGGGTAGGCAGAGGGAACCTAATGTTAAAACACTCCGTTCTCAATTTTGGAGGCGTTGCGTGTTGAGTAGTGTTGAACTATATTATTCTATTATTTATTTTTATGCATTTAGTTTTTGTTTTTATATCAAAAATCTATTAATTATCAACCAAAATTTATTCATTGGTAAGTGAAATATTTTTTTTACCTTTTCACATATTTAAGTACAGACCGCAGCAATGTAATTTTATTGTATAACTAGTGGGCGCGCGCGGCTTCGCCCGCTTATTTGCACCCTTAGGTGTAAATTCTAAAAAAACCACGAAACACGTGTCCAATAAAATATTTTTAACAGTCTGGATTTAATTTTTTATAAAAATCGGTGGCGATTTAAAGATTTTTCCATACAAACTATTAATCCCTTATTTGCACCCTTAGGGGGTGAGTTCTAAAAAACCATGAAACACGTGTTCAATAAAATGTTTTTAAGAGTCTGAATTTCAAGTTTTATAAAAATCGATGCCGATTTAATTTTTTTTCCCCTTCTTAGTGGATGTCCAGATTATGAAAATAAACATCTGCCCAAATTTCACGTTTCTATCAGCGGCTGTGAGTGCGTCTTACCTCAGTCAGTCAGGTACAAGTCCTTTTATATATATAGACAATTTTTCAAATTCACGAAAGATTTAAAAACTTTAAATTAACGAATACGTCGATGTGGACATTACAAGTAGATCCAGTAATGAAAACAAAAATTGTATTATATTAGAAAATAAATCTAAAAAAGCATTAAAAAAAATATTAATAATAATAATGTGTCTATTATATTAAGTTTCTCAAACCATATCGTTCAAAATTAAAAGAAACGTAAATGTCATATACGTATGTACATATATGTAATATAGTTTAATTTAAAAAAAGTAGATATTCCATATATGGTGACCATTTCATTTTAATTAAACTGGTTATAGGACGATACGAGATACGAACTCCGACAGACCTCTATATAATTTAGCAATACAGTGTAGAATTACGCACAATAGTCAGCGACTGCGCGATAACGCACAACATATAATTATCGATATATGTAATTCGATACAGTGCACCGTTTTATTCAGTTATCAAGACGTTCTCAGTACGTAACTGCTTTTAAATGAGCCATAACGAGGTGCATCGCTTTAAAGTAAGGCATTTATCGTCATATGCTTTCTCGATCATTTCAATAATTGAGATGGAAAGTTATAAGAACATATATTTGCATTTAAATATAGTGTTGTTGTTTACAGTTACATTTTAAATCGTTGTTTTTGCCAGGAAAGTAAGTTATTCAAATTAAAAATATCCCGTATCCCGCACACTGTATCCCGTATCCCGCACACTGTATCCCGTATCCCGCACGCTGCAGGATAGGCAAAGCCTAGTGTTATTTTTTTTAATTTGTAATGTAACTGTTATAGCAGTATATATATAGTTGTAATGTTGTAGTAAATCCCTAATTAAGCTGTAAATTACATATAAATTCTACTTTAGACGAATGTAAGGCGTTACATCCGCATTATTTAAACGTATATAGGAGGCCGTATAGACAAACTAAGCATGGTTTTTAGCTAAATTAATATTTTAAATAAATAGATCAAATTTGTTGATGTTAGAAAGTTTGGTTTTTTAATTAAAAGTTGTTGATCTTTACTAGCATGTTTCATGCATAAAGCCTTTGCGTATGTACTGTAAAAATAGGACTATAAAAAAAATTGCAATGTGTTTTTTTACTAGCTTTACGCTGTATCCCGCATATAGTTGTGTGTTAAGTGGTGAAACTTAACGCCGCGCTCTACCTTGGTACCAGAGCGAAGAAATGAAAGTACTTATTAATAAATAATAATTAATTCCCCGAGAGAGAATCGAACCTACAGACACACACCTACCACTGTGCCACGACGGTCTCTGCAATGTAATTTAATTTTATAAAAGCAAATTTAAAAAATAAACGAAATAATGTGAAATTTTAATTGTCTGTATTTATCTACAATCAGTTAAAAAAAAGTTTTGCGCCGAAGTGCCATGAATGTTGCATTAGACAACATTTAACATCGTTTTGATAAGATAGAAGGTTTTCTTTCTTTGATATCGCAAACAGATACTTTAAAAATAAGGTG
The DNA here is from genome assembly GCA_021202915.1 of Heliconius himera. Classification (NCBI taxonomy): domain Eukaryota; kingdom Metazoa; phylum Arthropoda; class Insecta; order Lepidoptera; family Nymphalidae; genus Heliconius; species Heliconius himera. Next base: position 300,930 of record JAJHJA010000227.1, read on the forward strand.
AATTCATCCCATATAGATAAAAAAATATATTATTTTTTAAATATAAAATTACTTTATTTTCTTATCAATCTGTTTATTAGTTACGAAAATTTCATTTCACAGCAGAAATCTTAAAAGTACGGTAAGATGACTCTCAGGAATCAGGTCGTATTTTTTTTGTTTAAGCGGACGCTTTTTTTAAGCATTTTTTTTATTTTTAATTAAAATTACATTTTAGACTTAATTTAGTTATGTGTTGAATTAAGTATATGCTTTCTGATAAGGTAGTAAGTGCTGTATATGTGAAACAACGGGTTCTTTTATAATGTTTCAACGGAATTAAGATTTTTTTTCATTTATATGTACAACCATTTATGTATTAATTAGAAAAAAAAAAAATAGAAAATTTTACGATCTTTAATAGTAGAGAGAAGAAACGTTAAATGATTAGAACTGTATGATGACTACAAATATGATTTTTTATATTTTCTTTTGAAATAAATATTTTTCTTCGACAATTCTATTTCTTTCTCGGTATATATTTTTATTACATTACAGTATTTAAGCTACTGATATTATTTTAAACTTTACGCTGTATCCCGCATATAGCTGGGTAAACAGAGGGAACCTAGTGATAAGACTCTTCGTTCCCTACTTTAAGTATATTTTTAAAGAGATTGTATTGTCGCGCTTTGTTGTTACCAGAGCGAGGAAATGAAAAAAAAATCCACGAATGAGAATCGAACTAACATCCGTCGCGTTTAAACCCAGACGACGATCTCGTACTCTAAAATTTACTTCTACTACTTTCCAAGCAAAGTCGCGGGTACACAAAATATAAAAGTGACAGTTCACTCTACAATCACAGAGGAGGAGGAGGAGGAGGAGAAACGGCCCGCGTTGCGTAACGTCGTTGTTTTTGTGGACCAGAGTGGGCGCTAGTCTGGTCCAACCGACCTTGCTTTCCTTTAATTAGCCACGTCGTTGAGCACAGGTGATGGATCGGTCACCTGTTTTGTATCGCGGATGTTGGGTGTGGTTATTGCTGGATGTGATATATTTTTTTAAATATCTTTAATATTTTTAAGGGTGGCAAAATATTTTTAGGTGTAACGTATACAATTTTGAACGTAGCGGGATTCGAACCTGTGTCTCGGTCTCGTGGATTTTTTTTCTTATCAAGCTACGTCGACATTCTTATTAGTTTGTTATAGTTTGTATACGATTTAGCAATCCCTCTTGAGAGAGTTTTACAAATTTTGCACAATCTAAAGTTATTAATTTCTGACAAGAGAAAATTTTATTCATTTTTTTTTTACTTTTGTAAATATTATACTACAGCTATCTAGTCTAGGATATTTGATTATAAAAATATTTTTAATTTTAAAAATATTTAAATAGCTATGTTAATTTTCAAATTATTACTAGTACAATAATGGATTTAGAAAAGAAGATATTTATCAATATTTTTACTATTATTCCGTCCTCTTTATTGTTGTTATAACCCTTATATGTATTTATAATTATTTCTTTAATTTAACTGTGAACTTGATTGAGTATTTATTTAAAAATGAAAATAATATATTTTTATTTCTGAGTATTCTATATCAATGGCGACGTGTCACCGCAAGTTTGCTCTCAAAATCACGCAACTGACCGTAGCCAGTCGGCTTCGCTGGTTACATCTTATCTGTACGGATTCGGGGCGACCTTTCAAAATATACCTACATTACATGTACATTTTACAATTATGTCTATTACTATAGATATAATGTCATTATTGAATTAATAAGAAGCTCATTAAAGCGATTACTGTATAATATTTTACTCTCCACTCTCCATTGCTTTCACCGCAGATGTAACACTGGTTCCAGTGGACGAAGCTACCGTAACAGTCGTTACATGTATCGATTATGATATCGATCGATTTTTTGTCAGCGGTTTCTAAAAACGGATTTAACATTTATAATTGGCGATATTTCGATTGGCGTCGCAAATCGCGGTTATTTAGAGAGGATTGCAAAAAAATGGAGGGTGTCTGACTGACTGTCGACTTCATAATTCTGTGAAAGCGTACGACAGTTTTTCAATAAGCTATAAATATGGCAACGCAACCCAACGGTGGCAGCGCACGCGCCGCTAACTAGCCGCCCGGCCGTGTCGTCGTTGTGCAATCTGCCCCACCCAGAACAGCCATTTCTAGCTGAGGCTCTGTTTGATAGGCGGAATGCTAAATCGAAATATCGATCATTTCGATTGTTATATAAATTTGATGTAAGAAAGAGATTATTGTTTTTTTTTCCCGCGTCACGCTGTATTTTGCATGTAGCAGGGTAAGCAGGGGAAGCCTAGAGTTAAGTCACTCCGCCCGCCATTTTCCGCGTTGAGTTACGGAACTCAATGTCGCGCTTTGCCTAAATACCAGAGCGAAGAAAATGGAAATATTTAATCATTTCAGTGTCTCGAGTGGGAATCAAACCCACAACTTGTCGCGCTTACAGTCACACGCTGCACCCCTGCACCACGACTGTCCTCAATTTCTGGTTTTAATTATTTTTGTTGAGCAATAAATGATTCTGTGATAATATAAAACCTTAAATTATTTATAGATTTTTTATTAGTTGTATTTTTATTAAAGGTAGTGTATTATGAAATTTCTTAATTTTTAATAATATTTATAATTAAGATAGAAAATATCTTTTATTGTATTAACTATTCCAAGTGAGGAGGTAAGAGGGAAGCCTCTTATAACTTAAACCATACTATTTGGAAACGATTCCGTTAAGGTACTATACATAATGAAACCTATACTTTGTTGCTGGAACCCGACTAGAATAGGGCGGCGCTTACTTAATAAAATTTATTATGTAATTTAAACTTATCAGTTTCTGATAACGTTCATTCGAAATTATATAACTTTTGTATTTTAATACCATCTTGAGTATAAGTCGTTCGTAGTAACTTCTGTAATGTAAAAGTTTTTTTTAAAGCAGAAATAGCTTTGAAATTGAAATTACGTTATCATAATAAAAGAATATACCTAAATAAAAAATATATCAGCTTCTCTGTATCCCACACACAGCAGGGTAGGCAGAGGGAATCTAGTGTTAAGACACTCCGTTCTCCACTTTCCGCCAAGTTCTGGAGGTATTGCGTGTTGAACGCCGTACTTTTACCTCGACACCAGAACGAAGAAATAAATTATAAATGTAAATAAATATTTCATTCCCTCGAGTGGAAGTCGAACCCACAACCAGTCGATTTCACAGTCACATTTTGTGGCCCTGCGCTACGACTGGCCTCAAGAATATATTTACTGTTACAATTTTACATAACATTACATAAAAAAATAATCACCATAAATTGCGGGTCAGGGTTTGCTACATAGTGATCAGATCAGCGAGTTCAGATAACAAAGCTTAGTGCCATTATATTATGTTGTTAACAGTTTTAGTATCAGCTTCACACTGTATCCAGTAATCGTTGGCAGAGGGAACTCAGAGTTAAGACACTATGTTTCCCACTTTACGCCAAATTTTCAAGGTATTACGTGTTGAGTGCCAAAACTCAACGCCATGCTTTGCCATGTTGACAGAGCGAAGACATGAAAATATTAATAAACAATAATTCATTTCCTGGAATGAGAATCGAACTCACAACCTGTGCGTTTTTGTCTTTTTGACTGGCCTTTTTTACTGTTCATATAATATGTTGCTCCGCCAGCTTTATCTTACAAATCAAACAGTGCAGAGAGAACATCTAATGTATATGTGTATGAAGAAATGAAAAAAAAATTCTCCAAATGAAAATCGAACTTACAACCACCACGCTTGCAGTAACCCGCTGCCACTGCGCCACAATGGCGGATTACTTTTAATTTTAACAGCAAACATCGTATCGGCCACAGAACATTCCAAAACGAAATGAAGGTCTAATTAGAGTTGTAAATTCAATTGCTCGTTTATACAATCACAATAGATCTGGGAGGTTTGTTTCTCTCAAATTATTGGCAATAAAGCTTAATCATATCGTAAAAGCGGAGCCGCTCACAGGGCGGAGCGCTAAAATGCCCTAGGCGTAGATATAAATGTTTGTGCTAGAAGTTTATTTTTATTGTATTTGAATTAACAATTCGTTAGTTTATTTTTTGTTTAATATTCTAAGTTGTTTTTTCAGCTTCACGGTTGTATATATTATATTAGGCAGAGGGAACCTGGTGTTAATGTATTCCGTTTTCCATTTTCTGCCAAATTTTAATACAGCATTTTGAGTGGAGGTGAGTTCCTCCACTCACACGCTACACGCCGCATTTATGACTTGGTACCAGAGCGAAGAAATTAAAATATTAATGAATAAAAATTTACTACTCTAATTGGAAATTGAACTCACAACCTTCGTGTTACAGTCACACGACTGTGCTAATGTGTTAAACAAATATTGGTATAATAGCTTCCAATTATATAATCTTAAGGATTGCATATTGATCATTTTTTACTTTCCAAGATCCTGCTTTATAAAATATGACTTCATATACAGATTCCCCATGATATTTATACAAGTTACCCATTTTTAATATAATTAATGTATTTAAATATAAAAATAATAATTTTTCACAAATTATTGCTTTTACTCGATACAGGATCGAATAAGCACAACAAAAAGAGAGAAAAGGATATGGAATAAAATAAACAAATTGATTTAATGTTATTTATTTCATTTTTACAAGGTAATCGGTGACCTTCAAACGCCTAATAGGTATCAAAAGTATAAAACGGCAAAGGTAAATTACTTAGTTTTCTAGTGATAATTTAAATAGCATCTCTTATATGCCTAACGATATGATTTGGTACGAGTATACTATAAGAATAAGGGCATGGCAAATTGTTTTTATTATTAAGGTAACACTGACTCAGGATTGAGGGTAGTTTGAAAAATACTTTCAAATATATAGGGAAACGTAACAATTTTAATAGCTCTTTAATAGAAAATTATGTTTTATTTATTTATTTATTTTTTAATTATATATATTAGATATAAGTTAACTTTAGATAAAATTTAATTAGGTAAAATTTATTAACGGCTTTAGAATACAAGAATTCTTTGATTATTTTGTATCATATAACCAAGAAAGTATAATCAGAATACTTTAGACCAAAGCTCAGGCATTTGCTTTTATTGATGGAGATTTAAAATCATCCATTTAACAAGAACAGGATATATAAGGCGAATAAAAAAAAAGGCATGACAAACATAAAAAAAGAACGAAACAAAACATACAATATTTTTTATACTCGTAACAATAATAGAGATCTATCTATACTTAAAGGAACGTTTACATTTAGTTCTTTGAAAGACTTCCCTCAACATATATGATATAACAATATACACGGATCCAATTGCGGTCAAGTAATAAATAAAATCACAGATGTTCTATCCTAATTTAGTACAAAGATTTATTAAAACGAGCGAATCGTTTTTTTTTGTTTTATAATAGATTTAAAAAATAATCTGTATATTATATTATGTATATAATTTTCTATATAAAATCTCAGAAATAAAATTATTTTCTAAATTTTCGTAATATTTTTAAACATAACAAACAAGGGCGATGAACGTCCAAATCGTAAAAAAATCATATATTTATCGTACTCTGTGGCTTCGCTCTATAACTAAATAATTTACGCAACACACAGTATAAAATTCTTCACATTTTGATCATATAATATCATTTCGTGCTACTTTTCTAACATTTTATAAAATTATTTACTTGATCAATAAGCAACAAGTCATAATATGTATATTGGTAACCGGCGTTTCCTTTCAGACTAAAACACTAACATATACATATACAATAACATCAAATGACGCAAAATTTACAAAAAAAAAAGAAACTATACAAATCTACTTACATCCATACAATTCTATTCAATAACTAAATCTAAAATAGCGAACACTGAACACTTATAGAGATACCTATTAACGTTTTTATTCACATACAATAAAAAATAGATTCTAGATCGTATAACTTTATCGGTAGTACAAAATTCGGTACGCGTTCTAACTAAACTATTTTGAACAATTTTTTTTGATACATATATTTACATTGTAAAGTGATGTCCGACTTTGTTTTGGTGGTTGTTTTGAATTTACACACAATTTTTTATATTCCCTTATTACTTTAAGTATAAAGGGTAGATTTTATTCGATACCAAAAAAATTATTTCAGCGTAAAGTCGGAATACACGTTAAAGATATACATTTTAAGATCGTCGAGCCGACACAATATTACTGTTACAATCGTGAACAGACGTACAACGGTAACGATTAGGAATAGATACTTGAAATGTTTTCTATATATGTACATTCAAATAATTCAACACATTCTTTTATATTAATATCAATACAGATTGGAGTATAAAATAATAACTTTTAACAGAGTGCGATGCGGCTTATTATAAGAATCAGGTGTCAAATCTCAGAGTCAATGACATACAGTTGTAATTACACATAAGAGTCATTTGGATGTATCGACCAGATATCGTATATTGAGTTACATCTTGAGTTCACTATCAGGTATGGTCCGCTACGCTCGCGGCCGTGGCGGCGCGGCGCGCTGGCGCCACTCGTCCCATGAATGACCTGATTTCTTCGAAGTAGGTCTCTTCTGGGGACCTCCGGCGATTATCATCACCGTTTTCTGCTTCATGCTTCTTTAAATGCCTGTCCAGATTCGTCTGTTGTCCGAAGCAGCGGTCGCAATGACGACATCGAAAAGGTCTTTCTTTGTTGTGAATGTTTCGCACATGTCTTTGCAAGTTTGATGATATTGAGAATGATCTTTCACAGTACTTGCACCGGTAAGGCTGTTCGCCTGTATGCGTCCGTAAGTGTCTCGTCAGGTTAGCACTCCGTGGGAATGCTTTTCCACAGTATGAGCACGTGTATCGGTCACGTGCTCGGTTTACTCCAGGGTTTTGGGGAACCGGCGGTGCTCTCGGCGCACCAGGAGCTAGTAATGTTGCAGCCGCGGCGGGCAAGAAGGGATAGCGTCCAAACGACGCTGGTAGTGCCAGCGGCAATCGGCGGCAAAACTGTAGTAACGCTGGATGCGCTGGATGAGCTGGGTGTGTGGGATGCGGCGGCGGCGGCGGCGACTGAGTGATAAGGTTACAGTTTTCATCTTCTAATCGTGGCGGACGCTTGTGCGTGACCCTGAGGTCCAGAGGTTCGTCAGCGCGGGGAGAGCCGAGAGGGCTGGGATGTCGCTCGAGAGGCGAGGAGGGCGGCGAGGCTAGGCGGCGCGGCGCCGCGTGCTTTTCGCGCATGGCGGCCGCCGCGCACGCGCTCATCGGGCTCGTGCGCCACCGACCTGGAACAAACACAAAGCGACATGAGTAAATCGGTTTAATAAAGCTATTATAAGTAACATCTGACATTTGTCCTTTAAATTTGTAAATATATACTTTTTAATCCAAATAAATTAACGTCCTCTAAAATTTATCGATATCGTCAAATAATATTATGAGTACTAAAATGATAAGAGAATAAGGACGTTGTAAAGGTAATTCGTGCTAAAATTGCGAAACGACGACCGGTGCGGGGTGCGGGATGCGGGGTGCGGGGTGACCATCTGATAGACGCTCCTACGCTCGCCTTCGACGCACACCCACAGAGTTGCGACATCGAAACTAGAGCAATTGATTCAGAAACGATGATTTTTAAATTAATTATTAGCTATACTTTATTGGGTGCTTTACGATGAGGCAAGTACAATTTTACGAATAAATTAAAATGCATTACGAAACGACTGACAAGATTGCAAAAGTTCGTTATATAGATATAGAAATATAGTAACCAATTTTACTGGTAATACTGTAAAATTCTTTTATATTAGTAGTTAATATAAAAAAAATTAAGAAAAAAAAATTGAGACTAGTCGTGGCGCAGGGACACAATACAAAACAATACGTAATTTCTGTACAATAATTCTTTTTGCAATGGTAAATAAATAAAATAACTAAAATAATCTAGGATTAAAAAAAAATACTGCTACAGGACCCATAATAACCCATGGCTTAACCCCATAAAATATTTCCAAGTTGCGTCATTCCTTTTACTATCGAAATGGCACGTATGTATGCTAAGATTTCGCAACAGTTATGATACCTCCAGAACAATGTCGCAAATTTGTTGGTCGACGCCTACGATCAAACACGCCGCTAATTTGTACCGCAAGGAGACGACATAAATCCTTTAAGCGGAGTCAGCTATCGACTTCTCGGGAACCTTATTTGGTGAGCTCGTGAGGCCAGTGACGCTTGCTTATGATTTGTGACATTGTTCCGTGTTCAGCTATTGAGGCATGGACATGAAGAGAAATAAAAAACGTTGGTATTTCATATTTTGTATCTGGAAGGTGTTCGTCTAAGATATAAATTAAATATCTATAGAACGATATGACTATAATATTTATTTGTTTTTGTGTAATACTTTGTGGAAAGAATCCCCAATCGTAGCGGAGGGGCACACGTGCGAATGTAAACACGACAGTTTCGATTAAGATTCGATTCCCACTGGAAGAAATGAAATATTTAATATTTCCATTTCTTAGCTCTGGCTGGCTCTATTCAGTAGCTACATGGGAACGAAGTATCTTAACACTAGGTTACTCTTTCCTACCCTGCTATGTGCAGGATACAGCTACAAACTAAAAAAATGGCATATGGAAATGAGTCTAATCCCTTGAATACCTTACAGGTGTGGAAATTTATCGGACTATCGGTAATAACAACGATTTATCTCCAATTCGATACATATACTGCCCGAACTACTCTCGATCCTCTATAACATTTAGAACAGATTTGAAGTCACACAAACCGTAGTCACGACTCGCTAATTACTAATAATTACAGTTCGGAAGCGTCGTGACGTGGCGCGGTAGGCGGGGCCAACATGGTTATGTATGTTAATGTAAATTGTATGGCCAATGAGCGCCATCACACAGCGCCGCCTTGTGATATATTAGCATTTGAATCGGTTATTTCTACTTTAAACCGTCCACCGACGACTTTTGTAGGCATTTCGAATAGGCTCGTCAACTTGTACCAACTAGTTGTGTAATGTTACTAAATTATCGATATCTTCTATGTATTTTGAATCTGTTTATCGATATGTTCGAGTACACTGTCGATAACTTACTTTATGTGTTTTCGATAAGTTAATAATAATTTAGCTAGTATATTGAAGGTGAGGTGTGAATTGAAATGAGACATCGTAATTTAATATGGAACGATTCCGTTCCTTGTAAACAGTGTGTTTACTGCTTCTCAGAATTTACGTATGTATGTTAATAATATCATTTGAAATATATATAATATTGTTTGAATAGTCAATAAAATGCTTATATTTATATAAATTTTGTATTACAGAAATATATAATTATTTGCGGATGCATAAAATCGTTGTTAAAAACAGGTTATAAAATGACATATTCCAGTTGCATAACGTAAGTTATTCTTTTTAAAAAGCACGGTAGGCAGAGAGAGTTTAGTGTTAAGACTCCTGGAGTTCTGGAGGCATTGCGTATCGAGGCGAAGCTCAACGCCGAGTTGCCCCATAACCAGACCGAAGAAATAAAAAATAAATATTTTATTTCCTCAAATGGAAATCGAACCCACAGCCTGTCCCGTCTACAGTCACACTTAAACTATTATTAATTCTAATTATAAATCTATCATCACAAACAACCGTTTAGGTATCGTGACTTACTGCGTTCGCCCATCAATCAACTCTTCCAAGTGTAGACATTAGCTACCTTTCAAACTAAATTAGCACCAGTGACAGCGTGATAAAGTGTAAATTGGCTTGCGTGATAAAGAGAGGTCTCGAGTGAAATAAGCCGCCAATGATACGCGTCTCGCATGGTCACCAGCGTGGAACATATGGGTGGTAGTGGTAGGATGTACTGACGATAAAAACGCTAGTAGGTTGATATTAATTTATTAAAAACTCAGCATATAAGGAATTTCCATTAAGTTTATAGTAGTAATTATTGCAATTTGTAGTTGATATCGTAATATTTCATATTAATATTATTAGCTTTGCAAATTTTGTAACGTCTAAGTAATTGTTGTTTGTTGTTTTGATATGAGGTCGTGGGTTCAGTTCTTATCTGTATTGGTAGATGTAATATTGTATGTCTAATCTATATATTTTTTTGTACTTGACTTAATTTTGATTGCTTTGAAGAATTTGTAATTCATTTTAGCCGCTTTTGTTAATATTCAATACAAATAATTGCCTTTATAAGGTACTAATTAAAAAAACATAAACCTAATAATCTCCATCTAAATGTATTAAATAAAAATAAATATAGAAACAAAAAAATATATATATATTTCGACAAATTCGAAACACGCAGAAACATAAGCCATCGTTGTCACTAATAAATCTTATAAAATCTCCAAATTTGGTAATAAAATGTTATAAGATATGAATTTATTCGCATACTATATATTTTACTGTACCAATGTTTATAAATTGCAAAATCACAAGTCAATACAAAATGGTATAGCCCCATATGTCTTGAATAGTCCACATACTCTCTCATAGGATGGAGGCCGTAGGAGATTCACACGCTAGTTTTTAGATCGATATCGACAACTATAATCTTTGATTTATTTCACATCACTATTTTAGGAAACGCGTCGCGTCTATCACTGTATGGCATGATATGACATTACTATACGTTTGAACTCTGTGTGAGAAATAAATATGTGTGACCGAATCTACCGTGTTGTTTTCTATGCTTGGGAATAGTTAAAAAAAATGTGGTCACACGTACATTTTATGATTGTCTTCTTCGTATTATAAATACGAACTATATATTGATAGATTGAGGCCAGTCGTGGCGCAGTGGCACAAAGTGTGATTGTAAAACCGACCGGTTGTGGGTTCGATTACCACTCGAGGAGATGAAATATTTACTTAAATTTTTATTTTTATTTCTTCGCTCTGATGTCAAGACAAAGCGCGACGTTGAGTCCTGCCACTCAACACGCAATGCCTTCAGAATTCGGCAGAAAGTGGGGGACGGAGTGTCTTAACACTAGTTTACCTCTGCCTACCCTGCTGTATGCGGGATACAGCGTGAAGCTGCTTTTTTTTATTTATATATTGATAGATTATATAGCTTATGCATCTTTAAAAAAAATATACTTACATGAAAATCTATATTAATATTATTAAAACCATTTTTCATTGGACGCCAATAATACCTGGTATATTTTTGTAAACGACTTTATTATTAATGTCGTTTTAAAATGTTTATATCAAAAACTAATTTGTAATCAGTGAAAATTGACGCTATAACAGCCTTCGTTAGTCATTTAACTTATAAAATACTTTAAAATTATTATACAAATACTATATATCTAAGCGTAAAACACATAACACCTTTATAAATATCTCTTGACCTAGTCATAAAAAGTGTTCCTAAAATCAACCCAACACCAGTCGTTAAAAGGAAAGCAGTCTAGGTGTTGTTTTCTAAACGTATTTACTTCAGTAATAAACTGTTTTATAACATTAAGAGCAGAGAATTCTTCTGTACTTTCCGAGTTATAGTCGTTCAGTAAGAAATATGGCTATGTTGTTCTAATTACTAGTGTCGTAAAAGCTGAGCACTGGCCAGCAACACTTAGGTATCATTGATAGTTTTATAGATTTAAGGAAAATCGTGTGACTAGATGTCACTTTAAAAATATTCCTCATACTAAATTAAATTAAATTAAATTGAAAATTGAATCAGCTTCACGCTGTATCCGCACACAGCAGTGTAGGCAGAGGGAACTAGTGTTAAGACACTCCGTTTGCCACTTTCCGCCGAATTCTGGAGGCATTATACTATAACGTGCTTAAAATGTCCCAGTTGAATTGTACGGCTTTAAATTAGCCTTTATTACCTTTTTTAGATATACCTAGATTTAGATTTAGAAAAATCTAATTTAGATGTTTGAGAATATATGAGATATAATGGAGACATAATAAAGAAATACAACGTGTTTTACATACTTTACTGAAATATAAATGTTATTGAGCAACGAAAAGAATAATCAATCATTGTATTGCTATAGAGATGCCAACTTTTGACTAAAAAAAGACAAAATGGGCAAAAAAAAAAATACGAGGGCAAACACCGTATAAATGTTACTACGTTGTAATTAAATCTAATAAAAAGGATGTTTTTTTTTGCTAATAAATACCGTATATATTTCAAATTAAAATTAGATAATGGAATAGATATAAAAATGTATAATATCATTTCCTTACATATGTATCGAGCGTGTACATTTTTTCATACTAATATGTACGAACGAAGGTAATAAACACAAGGTTAAAAAATGTATATTAAAGCCATCTACTTGTAAATTGCAAAAATATGGATGCTTTAAATATCAAAGTATATCATTAGACGCGATCTGATAAAGATTATTGCATTAGAGGTAAAAATCATTAAGAATAATATACATTTTTATAATCACTTAATTGTATATTTGAATTATATATATTGGCTTATCTCTTAAATAAAGGAAATTATTTATTAATTTCCTATAATAGGTTTTAATTAGGATGTGTGTCTGTACGTAAGTTTTGTGTTTATAATTTTAAATTGAAACTTGAAATATGAATGTATAAAAATAAAAAAAAAAATTCTAACTGTGGAATAACACCTTAAAAATGTGAAAAACAAAAAATATATTTTTCTAATAAAATAATCAATTGTCACTCATTATGTAGAGTTGCTAATTTAGGACTTAAAAAGACTAAATTGTATACGATGACAGACAGCGTATGAATCCATGTGATTCATAAATTTTGTTGTAGTGTAATAAAAATGGATATTAATAAAATGAACCTACGACCTAACGAAATACCATAATATGATCTCAAACGTACAAATCTCAAGTAACGTTCAAACAATGTAAGAGATCCCATAGTAAATACTGTTGGGTGAAAAATCATCATTAGTCCACTATACATATAATATATGTATTTTCATTATTTATTCAGCGTAATCTTTACAAAATTGCAGAAGGCAGATAACAAGAGTTGTATCATAAATAACACAGCATTATTAGAATGAAGGCGGGGGACCAGGTACATTTGCATTGGTGATTCGGATTTGCGGCGACATGTCCAGTATTAAAATGATGTATGGTACTGTGATTACAGATCTTGGATGCTGCGTTGGGTAGGCCTTTTTATGTGTTTAAGATAAAAATGTAAAAAAATATATTTTTATATATATTTTTTTGTTTTTTGCGTTAATGCAACACTTGTGCAAGATTGATAGGCATAATAGGAAAAACCATTCAATTTTATTTTTATTTTTTTAAAATAATTTCGTTGAATTCTCGAAGCATTGAGTGTTGAGTTGCAGAACTCAATGTTGCGCTGTAATTTATTACCAGAGCGAATTGAAAATATTAAAAATTTAATTTCTTCAAGTGGGGATCGAACTTATAGACTGTTGCATTTACAGTAGCTTGTGCCACTGCGCCACAACTGTCTTCTAAACGTCATACCTATGTAAATTTATACACTTTATAAGTTACTTACATTACAAACTATTCAAATGTCACTAAAATTTTTAACTAAATTTTATAACATAGATATGTTCTAGAAAAAATGTTAGTCGTCGTTTATAAAAATATCACTATGCTAACGTAGAATTTCTATTAATACTTGCTTAATTGTAAATCGAAACACGTTTTCTCGATATAAATTCCTACAGGTTTCTCAAAGGCATGCCTTATGCGTTAATAAATGAAAATTCTATTAATGTTATCATATTAATAACTCGTATTTACCAGTCTTATAAGAGTTGCTAGAGACGCTCGTTACCTGACTTACATGCCTTATTAGTGGTAAAAAATGTTTGATTTTTTATAAATTATATATAAACTTAATATAAATGATATTGTTTTTTTTTCAGCTTCACTCTGTATCACGAATGTAGGAGGGTAGGCAGAGGGAACCTAGTGTAAGGACAATCCGTTCTCCACTTTCCACCGAATTCTGGAGACATTGCCGTGTTGAGTAGCGAAACTTGACTTCAGAATGGGAATCGAACCCACAATTTGTCGCGTTTACAGTCACACTTTGTGCTCCTACACCACAACTGGCTCAATATATGACATCAATATACTTAACAATATATAAAAAAATATATAAAAATATATAAATCTTATATTATATATTAATAAACCTCGGAGCACAAACACGACATTTCGCCAACGCAACACGTGGGCGGCACTTCTTTATCAAGAACGAGCCCGTTGGAGTACTAGATTTTATTAGACATACCCTTAATAAATTGCGGAAGTGTCGCGTGCCGTGTCTGTGTATCGTAATATATGTTAAGATTATTATTTCCCTGTACTCAGTCGGTTAATAAAAAGTTAAAAGTGGTTAAGTTGTAGAAATTTTAATATAGATTTTGGTTTATTATGATTGTGTTTGCTTTGGGTTACTAGTTCTCTAGAAATATTTAATATTCTTCTTGAATTTTTTCATATTTTTCTTTTTTGAAATATATGTATATATATGTATGTCATTATATAATTCTATAATTACACATATTCTAATAAGATGTTGCAAAATAATATTTTTTTCGTTTATTAGCCAAACTAAAAAAATAGTCATAATCATATAATCCACGCGAACGAAGACGCGGGCCGAAGAAGTATAATACAATCGACATTCAAATTTAGTTGACTTTGATTTACATACATAATGTAAGAAAAAATGCAAATTATTTGAAATAATTCCACCTTAGTTAATGTTTATCAGTCAATAAATAAATAACATGCAATGTAAATAAATAATTACTGTCGTAAATGATTATCGAGTTTCCAAGAATTTATTAAAATATTTCGAAGGTCTAAGTGGCTCAGTGGCACTGGAGGCAGAAGCGTGTTTTCATTTCTTCATTCGCTGTGGTGTAGAGGCAAAACGCGGCGTTAAGCGCCGCCACTCAATATACAATGCCTTCAGAATTTAGCAGTAAGTGGGTAACGGAAGTGTTTTAACTCTAAGTACCAACGTTCCCACTGCCTACCCTGCAATGTGCGGGATACAAAGTGAAGTTAAAAAATTATAAGGAATTCAGAATAAAAGCAATACAAGAAGATTTCTTTAAAGTATTCAAGTTTTAATTTATTATCAAAACAGGTTTATCAGCAAGTAGATATTTGATAACGAAAGTGGCTAATCTCAATTGAATACAGATGACAGAACTAGATCGTTCGTAAATCATGTAACTTTTTAATTACGTATAAGTGATTTTTACGATTTCTATTATATTGAGTGTTGAGAAAATATTTTTTTTTCTAATTTAATTTTCGTGGTAATGACAACGGGTCATATCTTATACAGCTTTTAGATATATTAATCGCTTTGGGTAAGATTTTGGCTTCTGAGGTTAAATTTAATGATCTAAAAAATTCATCATGTTTTGTAACAAAAATAAAAAAAAGTGAAGATATTTTTCTTAAGTAAAAATTACTTAAGCACTATTTTTATCATTGTGCATGTTCTCTAATAGATATTAAGTAGTTATCGTATAGTTAAATATGAAGATGTCTGTAGTTGGTACAGATCAGCTTATACGAGTACATATATTAGGTGGAGATCCCATCGTTTAAAACTGTAGGGATTAGATTTTCTAATGAAACTTATATTTAAGAATGATACATGATAGTAGAATAGATTACACTAGGGTTGCCCAAAAAAATCCTGCCGCAATCACCTTTAATTAATGTTTTTCGTAACTCGTTTTTGGACTAAATTGCACTCATATGTTTTTTATGTGAATCGCACATCATTTGAAAGAAAATCGCATAAGGAATTGGAAAAACAATGGTTGCCAGCTCTCAGTCTGCCGCAAGTCCAAGGTTGCCTGGTTTAAAGAGGTTACTTAATGTGAATATTTGCACTCATGAGTTTTTTTAAAGAATTATATATCAAATTAAAGCTTATTTTTTTGTCATCACTAAAACACATGGTTGCCTGGAAAATGGCTGCCGCAAGCAAAGGTTGCCATCATTCGAAATATTTTATTCTGATTCCGTTTGACTGAGAATAGACGATGAAATACGCGATTTGCCTTATGTTTTAAAGTAAAATATTATATAATAGAAGGTCAATCATAAAATTAATGTTTATTCTAGATATTTACCTGTTAAATGATGATTATAATCATATTAAGAACATACAAAAAACTATTTAAATATGAAATCATCCTTATTTTTCAAGTGAAATAATGAACCCATGATATTAAGTCTTTGCTAAATCTGTTTTCTAAATACTAATACTAATTTAAATTATCATTTTAAGACGACTAAATTATCTAATTAAATAAATGCTTACAAATATCAATCTATTATAAGGTATTAATTACATCATGTTTCCTTAAGATAATGAAGGGCGACAATTATTGCGTAAATTTTTTTATTAATTAAAAAAATATGGAAAATAACATTTCAATATACTCTCTCTCTCTTTGTCCTCTGCTCGTATGATTTTTTTCTCGTTTTTTTTGATAACGGTTGCCGCAATCTTTTTTTTCTCACGCAACTTTTAAGAATTTGCATTGAAAGAAATATATATGATAGGATTATAATAAACAAAATTAATTTATCACAAATAAATTCTAAGAGGCCGGTCGTGGCGCAGCGGCACGAGGTGTGACTGCAAAACCGACTGGTTGTGGGTTCGATCCCCACTCGAGGAGATGAAATATTTACTTAAATTTACATTTCCATTGTCTTCGCTCTGGTGTCGCGGTTAAGCGCGGCGTTGAGTTCTGCCACTCAACACGCAATGCCTCCAGAATTCGGCAGAAAGTGGGGAACGGAGTGTCTTAACACTAGGTTCCCTCTGCCTACCCTACTGTGTGCGGGATACAGCGTGAAGCTAATTTAATTTAATTTAATTTTAAATTCTAAGAAATTTCGACAGGAATGCCGAATAATAAACGCTATTTAAGGTTTATAACCAGGAGTCGGCCAATATCAATTAGTTGTCTACTTTTTACTATAGATAAACATTTTGCGGTGGTATACAAAGCAAACAAAATGCAATAATTTTATTTTCGTAGATGTATTGTTTCTAAATGCAATAACAGTGCAGATGGCCAAATGAGATGTTTTTGAACATATTACTTAGTTACTTACCTTTCGTTTTGGAGTGAAGACGTTTTTAGTTAACATGACAAAAATGAAGATCTGTTTTTTGTGCGAAAATGTGTGTGGAATTTAATAATGAGTCTGAAGTGTAAAATTATGTTGTTGTTTCGCCAAAAAATGATTTTTATATACAGTAACATTTTCTTAAATAGTAACACAATGCACGGTTATCACTTGTTACAAAAAGTTCATTGTTGTAAAAAAAAATATAAAGAAGAACCGCACTCGAGGAGATGAAATATTGACTTAAATTTATATTTCCATCTCTTCGTTCTGGTGTCGAAGCAAAGCGCGGCGTTGAGTTCTGCCATTCAACACGCAATGCCTCCAGAATTCGGCAGAGAGTGGGGAACGGAGTGTCTTAACACTAGGTTCCCTCTGCCTGGCCTGCTGCATGCGGGATACAGCGTGAATCTGATTTGGTTTTTATTTTTCAATTATTTTCTAATGCAAAACGTAACTATAGTTAATGTTTGATAAGTATAATTAAATTTAATGTTTAATATTATATATTTTTCTCTGAGGACGAAGAGAGAGATTGAGAGTTTATAACGAGGTAATTTTCCATATTTTCTTGATTAATAAATAAAATATCTGCAATAATTGTCAACCTACATTATATTATGAAAACATTATGTAATTAATACCTTATAATAGAACGATATTTGTAAACGTTTATTTAATACTAGTGGGCGCGCGCAGCTTCGCCCGCTTATTTGAACCCTTACGGGGTGAATTCTAAAAAACCATGAAACATGTGTTCAATAAAATATTTTTAGGAGTCTGAATTTCAAATATTATAAAAATCGGTGCCGATTAAAAAAAACCCATACAAACTTTCAGCCCCTATTTTATTCCTTTAGGGTTCAATTTTCTTAAAATCCCTTATTAGTGGATGTCCAGATTACGAAAAAAACATCTGTCCAAATTTCACGTTTCTACCATCAGCGGCTGTGCGTGCGTCTTACCTCAGTCAGTCAGGTACTTGTTTTATATATATAGATGATAATTTAGTCTTTTTAAAATAACGATTTAAACGAGTATTAATATCTAGAAAACAGATTTAACAAAGACTTAATATCATAGACTCATTATTTCAATGGAAAAATAAGGATGATTTCATGTTTAAATAGTTTTTTGTATGTACTTAATATGATTAAAATCAACATTTAACAGGTGAACAGTTAGAATAAATATTAATTTTAAGATTGACCTTCTATTTTATAATATTTTACTTTAAAACATAAGGCAAATCGCGTATTTCATCGTCTATTCTCAGTCAAACGGAATCAGAATAAAATATTTCGAATGATGGCAACCTTTGCTTGCGGCAGCCATTTTCCAGGCAACCATGTGTTTTAGTGATGACAAAAAAATAAGCTTTAATTTGATATATAATTCATTAAAAAAGCACATGAGTGCAAATATTCACATTAAGTAACCTCTTTAAACCAGGCAACCTTGGACTTGCGGCAGACTGAGAGCTGGCAACCATTGTTTTTCCAATTCCTTATGCGATTTTCTTTCAAATGATGTGCGATTCACATAAAAAACATATGAGTGCAATTTTCTCCAAAAACGAGTTACGAAAAACATTAATTAAAGGTGATTGCGGCAGGATTTTTTTGGGCAACCCTAGTGTAATCTATTCTACTATCATGTATCATTCTTAAATATAAGTTTCATTAGAAAATCTAATCCCTACAGTTTTAAACGATGGGATCTTAGGCCATATTGATTGCATAAATTTTCTATTTATTTTTAGCGTCACGCCGTATCCCGCATACAACAGATGCAACAGGGTAAGCAGAGGGAACCTAGTGTTAAGACACTCCGTTCCCCATTTTCGAACGAATTCTGGAGGCGTTGCGTATTGAGTGGCAGAACTCAACACCGCGTTTTGTTTCGACATTAGAGCGAAGAAAATTAAAATATTAATAAATAATAATTCATTCCTCCGATTGGGAATCGAACCTACAATTTGTCACGTCATACTTTATGCCGATACGCCACGACTGGCTCCAATTAAATTTTAATATTAATGTAATAAAAGAATGGTTTGTGACATAATTTAATAATGTCTAATTTTATTGATGAAAACTACAAATTTACTACCATTAAATACTATATTATAATTAGGTATTGCTTTAGAGTCTTATTAAGAAATCTCACTGTACTGGACATATCTCGAGTGGCAATGGCGACCGGATGTTGCTAGTGTCACTAATTATATCATACAACATGTTCGTATACACTACACCATACTATTATCAAAAGTAATTTGTGCAAGCAATTATAGTTTATAAAGCTTAAGCGATAAGTGCCAAAATACAACGCTACATTTTGCCTATCTACGTACTCTTGCGCAGTAAATTTCGTTCAAAAATAATTATTAAACATTTACGATGGGCGAAAGTGAAATCTGTCACTTATATATATTTTTTATTAGTTGTTAAAGTCGTGATAAATTATAAAACACATTGCTCTTGCCCGAAATATGGAATGATTAAAGATAGTTTATTTTTCTTTTTAAATCATAAACTTTCCTTTATAATATAAAAACGTGATTCTTGGCTGCTTTCGTAAGATTACATCTTAATTTAATTAAATGTTATAATATTTGTTGCTTTTCTAACTTTTTTATCATAAAATTTTGATTTATGAGTATCTTCGAGCGATTGCGAAATTATCGATCTTGATGATCGGCTAAGTGCGAGTCGGATTTCCATTTTCTATGAAAACGGCAAAAAAAAAATCACGATTGCTGTACCGGAGCCCTCCTTAAATATTTGCTTTATTCCGTTTTTCAGTATTTTTTATTAAATCAGTCATAGGAATACATAATCTGTGAAAACTTCAACTGATTAACCTGGTGACAGACGTACAGACAATATACTCTTAGTTAAGGATTACTTCCTTATAAACCTAGTAAATATTTAACATTAAAATCATATAACATTCTTATAAGAATGTATATCACATTTTTTATTTGTACTCGCACTAATAGTTCCATGTTTTGTCCTGTTGTCGCTTGTCCACTAAGCCTTATAGGGCGGTTATTGATGTTCATAGAGAAAAATAAAACTTATATAAATCAAATGACTGTCCACTTATTAGGTATTAATATTTACGGGTATGCGGACAATTCCATCAGGTATTTTTTAATTAACAAAAGGTAAAATGCTTAGTTAGGTAGGTGGTGATATATATTATTAGTAGTTGTAGTACCTAATATTTGTATAGTGAATGGTTTTATAGTGAGGCCAGTCGTCCGTTTGATTCCCACTCGAGGAAATAAAATATTTAATATTTTCATATTCCTTGCTCTGGCAACGAGACGAAGCGTGGCATTGAGTTCCGCTACTGATGTCTCACAAGTAATGTCTCAGGAATTCAGCAAAAAGAGAGGAATGTAAGAGTCGTAATAAGAACTGAGTATCTCAACACCAGGTCTTTCCAATGAACACCAGCGTGAAGCAAAAAATATGGTTTAGTAAGTACATTTTGTTTTAGTGGCATTTTAAATTAATCTCATTTTTTTTTTTTCATTAAATATTTTTTTCTAGTTACCCAGTACTAGATGTGGCTACTAAATTAAAGTGACCATGCCCACCTCTAAAATTACTTTTGTTAATCATTTCTATACCTTGTTACTCCTTCGGTATTCATTAGTTTATATTGTTCCCTAAATAATTATTTAGCTTTGAAATTGTAGAACTATAGTAAATACCTAATAATTGAGATAATAAAGTATTTTCATTATATTGATATCAAAAGTATATCAGCCTTCTTGTTCCTCTTATATAGTTATGTTAATAAACCTGTTGGCATTGTTACAGAGGATTCAGTGTAGAACTGACCCCGTACTACAATATACGATTAATGTATGATCGTGAATGTAATATATTTTGTAAGTATGTATACATTATTTTTTTTTGTGATTTTAACCGACTTCTATAAGTGGATGAAGATATTTTTTTTATTTTTAAAATGTTATTCCACACTTAGGGAAGAAACATACTTATTTGGATAATGTATAAAAAAATCTTTATTAGTGTGGATTAACACTTTAAAATAGTTAAAAAATATTTAAAAAATAGTATTCTCTTCATGCCAAACGATAATTCTTAGTAATTATCTTTGGGTAGCAGAAATTTATAATAATTTCCCTACATAGATAGAGAGCTAACAACATAAATAACTTATTACAAGCTTATAAGAATTTCGATATAGTTCGATGAGAACGTATGGCTTAGTTGGTGAGAGCTATTGGACGATTTCCAAAGAGCAGGTTCAAATCCCGCTACGTTTAAATTTTTATACATTTTCTAATTAAGACGAAGTTTTTATTTTTACTGTATTTGAAAACTAAGCGTTAAAAGCCATTGAGAGAGAAGAGTATTTTTATAACTTGAATGCTTTATTAATAAGATTGTTAATAATTTGATAGTTTGTGTAGATTCTGTATCCAGTACACAGTAGGTGTTAAGATTCTCCGGTCTCCATTACGACACTTCCTCTCTTCAATTTCCGCGGAATTCTCGACGCATGTTGAGTGTTTTTATTTCTTTACTAAAAAATAAAGAAATAAAAATATTAAATATTTCATTCCCCCCAATGGGAATGAACCTGCAATCGTCACATTTATAGATACTAATTACAAATTCCGCTACTATAACTTATAGAAGATAATTTATAACATAATCTGTATTATATCATTTATCGATACAACATCGCGATGGCTCTCATACTATTAACGCATATAATGATATCGTAATATAATCAAGATTTTATAACGAGAGTATAGAAAATGAAGGTATAAATTTTATGGTGAACTTTATGGTACTTAAGTAAATATAGAGAGTATTTGACTACTTAACCAGCTTTAATAGTATGTTATATAATTATAGTTATTTATGTTACAAAATATTTAATGTGATATTTACACTTTAAAATGTGATATTGCGAATTCCTTATATCGTTCGGTTCATATAAATCGATGGTTGACTTAAAGTATTGAAAGTGAAAAATTGTGAATGTTTTTATTTCTTTTTTGAACTACTAAGAAGTGTAGATTTAATGATTTTTTAAATATTTTGAACGTTTCTTAAGCGTACAGATAATCGTAAGCTATCCTTGTTAGTAGTTTAAGATAGTAATAAAATAAATTTGTAATGTTTTACTTTCGATAATTCGACCTAGGGGCGTCGAAATATTTTTTTGTAATTAAATGACAAAATCTCAATATAGCAGACATGCTATATATTATATATTTCATACATTATAAGGCCTGCTATGGCGCAGGAGCACGACCGGGTGACTGTAAATACGACAGGTTGTGGGTTCGATCGAGGAAATGAAATAGTTAATATTTTAATTTCTTCGCTCTGGTGTCGAGACAAAACGTGGCATTGAGTTCTGCCTCTCAACACGCAATGCCTCCAGAATTGGATGGAAAGTGGGTATCGCAGTGTCTTAACTCTAGGCTTCCACGCGCGGTATTTCGCATGAAGTTAAAAAAAGTTATTCTAACCATAGCGGGGAAAGTAAACAAAAAAATTCTAATTTGAAAAAAAAAATCTTACATATAAATTCTTATTAGTCGCATGCACGATGACGTCGTCTATTTCGTGTTGTAATTTAATTAAAATGAAATAGAGCAAAATTTATGTAAAATAATATCGATATTCCTCTAACGACGTCCAAGGACGTTGAGGGCCAACTAGTTTCTTTATCTTGTCTCTTCGACTATTAATGGCACTAGAAGTTTTTGCGGTAATTGTATATATGTACGTATATATTACTAAATTAAAAATTAAATTAAATTAGCTTCACGCTATATCCCGCACACAGCAGGGTAGGCAGAGGGAACCTAGTGTTAAGACACTCCGTTCCCCACTTTCTGCCGAATTCTGGAGGCATTGCGTATTGAGTGGCAGAACTCAACGCCGCGCTTAACCTCGACACCAGAGCGAAGATATGGAAATATAAATTTAAGTAAATATTTCATCTCCTCGAGTGGGGATCGAACCCACAACCATTCGATTTTATAGTCCCACTTCGTGCCGCTGCGCCACGACTGGCCTCAATATATACTCATATATTACTCATTTTTTTTTAAATTTTGGTTCGTTTTTCATAAGTGCTATTTTACTACATTTATAACTGTTATGGTTATATTCTAAAATGTTTTCTTTATTCTATAACTAAATCGTTTTGTGTCCACATTTTCCGCATTGTGTGGGTAGGTAGAAAAATAATAATAAATCATTACATTATTTTACAATTTCCATCCATACAAGCAATAAAATATAATGAAAAGGAAAACATTTTTTAAGAGAAGTATTAAAAAGTTTAAAGTAATATTTTAAATAAAATAAAAAACATAACAATTATAACAAGCTTAACATTAAATAATATTTAATTAAATATTCATTCAAATTTCTTACGTATTCAATATCGATTATTCTTCCATATTTTTTATTATTTTTATCATCAACGTCGTACATAAAATATTGCAAATTAAAATTTTCCACAAACGGAAATCGAACTTGCAATGACGTCTTTCCAATGAACGTACAAATCATTATATTACATATGGCTTACATATATATCCTATTATACTACGAATATTATAAATATGAAAGTTTATGAGAATGCATGTTTGTTACGCTTTCACGCAAAAACTACTGAACAGATTTAGATGAAACTTTATAGTAATATAGCCTATACATCAGAATAGCACATAGGCTACAATTTATGAAAATAAAAGGAGATTTTGTATAATTTGGATCCAATATGCTATGTAAGTTAAAGCGAGCAAAGCCGTGTTTGGGGCTAGTACTAAAATATATAATATATCTGCGCAGTTTTGAATACCTAATTGGACATGTATGTAAATGTCTCAACAGTTCGCTTATCAGTGGTCATACCCACCGTCGTAGTTGTATTTCATTAGAGCATCGGAGCGCAACGAGAACGAATCATTTATTATTTGTTTAAATCGTATATTAATGGAAGCATGATTTACGGTATTATTACGCAATAAGTTATATAAACGTAGGAGGATTGTTTGTTTGTCTTTATTTACTATTAGTTACTCTTATCCAACTGCGGCGAAGCCCAAAAAGAGGGGTTATGTATTTAGGTATGTTCGTTTATATATTCCCTTGTAACTGTTAAACCTGTAAATCGATTTTAATAAAGGGATTTGTCTTGATGGCACAAATGTTATTGCGTATATTAATTTAGTTTATGCAGTCAGGCTATGACATTTCGTTCAATTTTTCAGACATTCCGTGGTGAAATTTATTGAGCGGTGAAACTTAACGTCTGTGTTTGTCTTGCCAGAGTAGTAAAAAAAAAAATTTCCTTTAGCTAGGATCGAACCCACAACCGACGCTGTACTACTGCTCACTGGCTCTTAATAATATGTAAGAGTAATTATAAATTAAAAACTAAATAAATTCTTGTCTGCATTATACCTTTATTACTTGTCTCACTTCCTCTCGCGTCCATCTTACATTACATAGATGGAATAAAATGAAATATCAATAAATAATGATTCAAAAGACCTTTAAAACAATGCTTTCAATTAGCACAAGTATTTTTCTAGGTTTTTTCCTGTCCGTTACAAGCAAAGAAAATATGTATTCATTAATATAAGTTATTATAGTAGAAACATGACTTATAAAACAGTCACCACCGACCAAGTCATTAAAAAGAGCAGGTTAATAAATTAATTGTAATTTATTAAAATATCTAATCGCGATTAACAAATTACGTAAAGTAATTAAATATAATTATAATAATCAACATAAATCACATCATAGAAAACATAAGCTATTCTATTTTTATTATTTAAAAGGGACACACGAAGTACACCTGGTCAGATGTCGGTATATGTGTATATATTTATATATATATGTATATAGACGTAGTGGTGTTCTAGTTAACTTGATTTTATGCAATAACAGGTGCACAGCAAGAACTGGTCGAGACAATATGTGAGGTCTTTAAATAAAATGGCTAACAATATGTATATATTTTGTAGAGTACGGTTGGTTTAGCGACTTAATTAAGCTTAGTGACTTAAATAAGGCATGGATATTTTAATTATTATACTATATATTATACAATTTACATATAGCATATGTGATTTTATAATATGCATAGAAAATATTTTATTTTATTATCATTTTCCTGCTCTGGTAAAAAGTTACTAGGTTAAGGAAAGACGAAAAGGCGTAAAGAACGGACTGATAGAAGATTTACGCTGCCTACACTGACAGAAGAAACACGTGCACCCTGTAGATGAATATATATAGCTAAAAAAACAAAAAATCCAATATAATTCTAGAGAAAACAAAAAAAAAACCTAAGAAACGACCTGATTTCTACACAATTTCCACGATGTACAATTTATAAGGTGTGGTTTGATAGAATCAGATTGAAGGTTCTTCATCATACATGATGTATTGGATGGATCATACATAGCAATCTTGACCTATATCGTGGAGCCATTACCCCTGTGTCACTCGCCCTCTCGCAACTAAGTTAATGATAGTCCGGTGGACCAGTTCTGTTATCATGGCTGGTAAGGTCGATTGCCTATAATGAAGCCGATTAGCAGGTGGAATGGTGCACTTGCAGTATAATTTTGTATCTATTATTTTGCACCATAGGCTACGCTATTAATATTGAATGTAGAGTATGGAATATCCATTTTTAAAATATGTTTTTTTGCTTTACTCTTTTAGGAGAGGCTAGGTGGACACTTCGTTCTCATTGAGACACTTTCAGTCCACACTTTTCACCGAATTCTGGAGGCATTGCAAATTGATTGGCTGAACTCAACGCCACGCTTTGCGTCTTTACCAGAGCGAGGAAATTAAAATGTTAAATATTGAATTTCCTCAAGTCGGAATAGAACTCACAACCTGTATCGTTTGCAATGGCACCCTTTACTGGCCTATAAAAATATGATTAGATAACCTATGACTTCTAAGAAAACATATGAATTGTGTGTTCGTAAATATAATATACAGTGTGTATGTATGTGTATGTCTAATACACACACATTATATCAACTCTTCAGAGAATCAAACATAAATTAATAATATCTAATTGTCTTTGATTAATGACTATATTTGTTTTGATTCAATCTACTATAAAACGTATTGAACGTACATTATTAATAATACTAACTTAAAATTGATTATTCTATAAATCGAAAGTAAATAATCGATTAACGTAACGACATACGATACAACAATAGCAGCACAAATGTTGCTTCAAATTGGAAGATGGCATTTACAAAAGGAACAGCTACTTTTTTATCATACATACTACTATTCTATATTTCGCAACGTGTACCAACTAACAACGCCTTATCTGATTGATGACTTAAGTGATTTACGGGACTGTCCCACAAAAATGGCTGACCTACCGAAGTGGTAGCATTTCAATATTTCCAATAGTAATTGACAATGGCCAAGCACAATGCCAGCTGGCACCCACATTAATTCCTCAGCCTTGACATTAGCTATAGTCAAACGTCTGGCGATTCTTCGGGATGATATGGACGAGCTTTGTTAAGTGCTAGTGTTTTTTGACGAAACTTGATACGGTGGACGTGGAAACATACGGGGGAATATTCACATGTTAGTAGAAAAAAGTTCTTTAAGCTAGTTTTTTTTAAATTTTGCTAAAGCTTATTTTACATGTATAAATTTAGAGCAATAGTCGACTCTTCTCAGCAAAACTGCTATCTGAGTCCGTCCTTCTCATAGTACTGATAGTATTAACATTTCTATGTAACGTGAACAAGTTCTTGTAATGATCTAATTGAATAAAAAATATTTGGATTTTGATTTTAGATGTTTTATTTAAAATCATGAAACTTGCATGGTAATATTAAAAAATAATAATTGTAGCTATATGTATATTTGTTAACTTATAATATAGAATTTTAATGTAATAATTAAATATAAATTTGTTAAATTTTAAACTACTCGATGATATGGCAACTCGAGATATTAATCTCGTGGTATGGTTTTTAGGTAAAGGTTGAATCGATCAGTCATAATAGCTTAATACCTGATAATGAAGGGAAATTACATACGTTGCTAATGCCCCGTTGAGCTTTTCGCAAAGTATTCTTAATAGTTAGGTTTGAACTGGCTACTGAGTTACAGCTCATTTTTGTTTGACGATTAAAATACATTTCTAGATATATTAAACCATTTTAGAGTCAAATTTAAAAATAATATAATAAATAAAATAAAAAAAAAACTAAATTTTGTAAATAAAATTGATAATTCAAAATATAGTGCAATATATTTGAAAATGAAGTGCAAAATAAAAAATATAACTTTTACAAAAAAAAAATAATAAATAATAATATAGTTAGTCTTCGTGCGAATAATACATCGTGTATACATCTTACAACTTGCATTTAGCAACTTTTGGCATTACCTCCACTCGGCCCACGTGCTCGAGTCTTGTTATTAACAGTGACGTATTTGCACTTTTGTTTTAAAGGATGTTGCTGTCATCTTATCAGACATTTATAATATTAAATAGATGTAGTTATTATTGAGGTGTGTTTTTAGGTCTTTCTAGAGAGTTTTAATCAACTTCAAGACTATATTATATTGTTGTTGTTTGTTGTTTTGCTTCACGCTGTATCCCGCACACAGCAGGGTAGGCAGAGGGAACCTAGTGTTAAGACACTCCGTTCCCCACTTTCTGCCGAATTCTGGAGGCATTGCGTGTTGAGTGGCAGAATTCAACGCCGCGCTTAACCTCGATACCAGAGCGAAGAAATGGAAATATAAATTTAAATAAATATTTCATCTCCTCGAGTGGGGATCGAACCCACAACCAGACGGTTTTGCAGTCATACCTCGTGCCGCTGCGCCACGACCGGCCTCACTATATTATATTAGACAAATAATTTTAATTTATAATAGTAACAATTATATTATTTACACTTCTCATATCAATTCAATCATATTTCGAAAAAAAAAAGTTGTAAATATATTTCTTTATTGTTTTTGTTTGCATTTTGTCGATTTTCTTTATATAAAATCTGTTTACTTCATAGTAGGTCCACCCATCCATCCATCCATCTTAGAAACTTATTTAAAATAATCTATTAGATAAAGATCGCTTGACTTAAAGTCAATTATGAATTGATCTATATAATATTATAATACTTAATATCGGATCTCAACGATCTATATACATTATTAATTAATGTAATATTAAAATTATTTGCTATGACATATTGTACATATAATTTCAATCTTGTTGTAAACTGCGTATGCATGCTACTAGATTTACTCAGCGTTAAGTATAGAAAATGTTAAATATTTTATTTCCACAAGTGGACATCGAACCCACGACCGTCGCGTTTACAGTCATACACTCGTGCCACTGCCCCACAATGGCCTCAATTATTAATATCGGTCATATACTGAGTTTACCGCTGAAACTATAGCAAAAATACTCTATAGTTTATAATATTATTATATGATACAACATAAATAATACAATTTATTTAACTTAAATACTTTTAAATTGATGAAAATATCGTATTATCATACTGGTCAGTTAACGAAATACCTACTCTTTCAATACTGTCGAACAACATTCGCGAGTACCAAAAATCATTACAAGAATTTCCTTTGAAGATCAATGCAAATTCTGGAGCGGCTGCTTCTACCATGTATGGAATTCATTAAGGTTTCGTAAAAACCTCGGGCCGGTTGGAAATTTGAACAAGAACTGCTTTAATTATTAGTAGCGTGAAGAAGGAAATATAGTTAACCACTTCTGAACTTTTGGAGGACCATTGTTCATTGTTGTTTCCCTGTATGGAGAATACTTATCATATAAAGAAGAACACAACAAATTGTATTAATTGATTGTTGTTTATGGTATTGGAGGTTTTTTATTATATTGGATTCATCAATGACAGTCAAAATTGTTGTTTTGTAAAGAGATGCTGAAGTGTTTTGTTTATGTATTAACTAAAATATATTTCATTTTTGATTGTTCTTAAAATTTGTACTAAGATGTTAGTTACGTTACAAGATTTTCGAAATGTACGACGTATATAAAGTAAGTAAGATAGTTAAGTCTGATTTTTGCTATTCTTTAATAAATATGATATTATTATGATATTTTAATTTTTTCAGCTTCACGCTAAATCTCGCATTTATCAGGGTAGGAAGGGGAAGCCTATTGTTACACTCGGCCCCCCACTCTCCGTCGCATTCTGGAGGCATTGCGTGTTGAGTGGCGGAATTCAACACAGTGCTTTGCCTCGACAACAGGGCAAAAAAATTAAAATATTAAATATCTCAAATCCTCGATTGAGAATTGAACTGCCAACCTGTCGCGTTGCCTTAGTCACACTCTACTGGTCTCACTGGTGGTATTACAGACTGGTATTCATCATACCATTTCTTTATATTTAAATTTAAAAAGATACACCATTCCAAGATATGCATTGACGAAACAAAAACTATTAAAATAAAAAATAAATCAGCTTCCCCCTGTATCCCGCACACAGCAAGGTAGGCAGAGAGAACCTAGTGTTAAGACACTCCGTTCCCCACTTTCTGCGCAATTCTGGAGGCATTGCGTGTTGAGTGGCAGAACTCAACGCCGCGCTTTACCTTCACACCAGAGCGAAGAAATGGAAATATAAATTTAAATAAATATTTCATCTCCTCGAGTGGAGATCGAACTCACAACCAGTCGGTTTTACAGTCACACTTTGTGCCACTGCGCCACGACTGGCGCGCTATTAATATTAAATTATACAAATATTCGAAACAAGTTTATCGTCACAAGGGTAGGGCACATTAGCATCAGCCACTAGTGGCTAGTATCCTCTGTAGGCGAAGTTGGAACGGTTTCTATGAATCAGTAAGACTTTATGTTCGATGTTCGTGTTTACGACGCTACTTGTCTATTTATTATGTTTATGCGATATTAAATGGATATGCTAAACACAACACTATTAATTATTACCTGTTGGGGCTACTGTACAATATACTTTACGACGAAGTTCAGTCTTAAGTTACTTTCAATATTTACTCAATAGATTAAATTAAATTAGCTTCACGCTATATCCCGCACACAGCAGGGTAGGCAGAGGAAACCTAGTGTTAAGACACTAAGTTCCCTATTTTCTGCCCAATTCTGGAGGCCTTGCGTGTTGAGTGTCAGAACTCAACGCCGCGCTTTACCTCAACACCAGAGCGAAGAAATGGAAATATAAATTTAAATAAATATTTCATCTCCTCGAGTGGGGATCGGACCCACAACCAGTCAGTTTTACAGCCACACTTCGTGCCACTGCGCCACGACTGGCCTATAATCTCTTCTATAAATAGACAATTTAGGTACTTTTTTGATATAAGAGATAATATATTTATAAGTATTTAGAATTTCTTACAAGGTTTAATCGATATAACGCCTTTTAGGTAGCGAAAAGTAGCCAAGTTATTAGTCGAGTGTGATATAAATTGTAACCAATAGGTTATAATTAATAATTTCCGCTGCTGGCCACGATTACTACACTAAATTAAGATTAAACTAGAACCAGTCAACTTCCTGCTTTAAAGTCTAAAATCTAATAGCTTTTAAAATATTGATTATACTCCAAATAAGTTTATAATTCATTCTATTTTTTATTGGCGGAAATGAGTTGTTTATAACAGTTAGGTGATTACGTTTTAGGATATCTTTTATATATATATGTTATATAATGTTTAATGTCCTTGTAGTTTTATGAAGTACGCTGTAAGTTGATTGATTTCTTAAAAAGCAAATAGTATTGAGTTATTATATTGTATATCGTTTATACTAACGATAATGTGGAAAAAAATGTTTACTAAACTTATAATGATATAAAAAAATAAAAAAATTAAAATAAAAAATACATAAAAAAAGGAATTATTATTTAAAATAAAAATATGTTGTCGACGACGATTTTTTTTATTTTTTTATTAGAAAGAACAAAACGCATCACGCCTTTATGGATATAAAATAAAAATAATAATCTTTATATCAAATCAATTAATAAAAAAACCAATTATTCTTCCAATGTATGGAATAAACATCTCTACATTATCTTTCTAAGCACGCGAGACGAATTGTAAATACAAATACATTTGAAATCTCAGATTTGCTCGGTTTTGAACTCGCGACCCCTAGTTCAAGATCCTCAGCACTAACCATTAGGCCACCCATTTCAATTTAATAGTGCTGCGCTTGCGCTATGCAAAGTAGGCAGATAAATAGGCGGCGCTTTTTGCCTGAAGTCTGAGAAGCACATCATTATCTCACTCTTGTTTTACATGTACGTCTTGACCGTTTTTAGGCTTGCTCCGATTCGTAGGGATGTGCGCATATATGTCTGTATCGATACTTTAATATTATTATATCTCAGAACCGAATAAAAATTTCACTTGAATTTTATGTATGTTATTATTTTATACTTATAATAATTTTAATTATTATAAAGCAGAAATTGTAAAACTTCGAATTATATCTACTTTTAACTTATGCGTTTGTCCTTTTCTTAATATTTATTATTTAAATTATTCCATACATAAAGAAGCTAAATATGTAAAATTTATGTTCATGTTGTTGACGCCATCTTGGTGCAGGGGCACAAGCGTTGGAATGTAAGGGTTCGAATCCCACACATGAGAATAAAATATTTATTATTTACATTTCGTCGCTCTAATAACGAAGCATAGTGCGGCGTTGAGTTCCACCATAAGTGTTTTCCCAAAGTGAATAACTGAAGTGTCTTAATTGAAACGAAGAAAAACTAAAAAAAAAAGGTTAAGTATTTTTTTAATCAAAATATTTTATTTGATATTTAAATATTATTTAATTAATAATAAAGAACTTAATTAATTATATGCTCCAAAATGTTAATTATTTAAATTGCCCATCTCTACATAAACCGGTGTTAATCGTCGCACCTCGTTACTGTGAAGGTATCAGTAAAAGCCGTAACGGTGAATTTCCTTATTAACTTTCAATGTACTTTTAATGGCTTATCACCATTTACTACGTAGGTCTATATTATATAAATATATAAATTATTTTTAATATTATTTTATATGAAGTAATGATAATAAAGACCAATCAAGGTGCAGGGGACAATGTGAATGTAAGCGCGATGGTTTGTGGGTTCGATTTCCACTCGAGGAATCCGGTGAGAAATTAGGAACGTAGTATCTTATCACTAGGTTCCCTCTGTCTATCCTGTCGTTTGCGGGATACATCGTGACAACAAAAAAAGGAAGTATAATAAAAGTGTCGAAAACCAATATAAATGTATATACATGCCCAAGTCCAATGAGTAGTAAAAATGACCATCATATTACCTGCAACAAAATAATCTCTATCTCTTCTCTATCTCTTATATAATAAGACAGTAAAAATATTTTGTCTGTACATTTAGTAATTTTGACTGAAATGGATAGAGGGACACTTAAAAAGACTAATAGAAAGCAAAAAGATTTTTTTTGAATTTCTTGTCTGTCTGTCTGTCTGTCTGTCGACATATTGTTGTCCGCATTTTTCTCTGAAACTACTGAACCGATTTACTTGAAAATTTCACCAATTGCTTTGTTTTAACTCAATGTAGGTTCTAAAGTTTGGTTCATCAAAATCGGTTCATTAAAAAAAAAGTTATCGTCATTTGAATGAACTCAAGGCATTAGCTTGCCAGCGAATGTTATATAGAAATCGCGCTGGTATGACCCTGGCTAAAGAATGACGTTCGAAACGTCTGGGTTATATGATTGTTGATAAAAATATATATTTTTGAAGCACTATTATATAATATTTTATACAATAAAGTAAACAAAATTGAATTGTTAGTGGAGATTACCTTCATTAATCATATTTCGAAATTACAAATAGTTTTAGAGAAAAGCTATATCGACTCATGTTATCCCTTACTCTCAGTGTATAAATAAGTATATTAGTTATCTTGGCCATTTAATGTAGATCAAAATGTTGATTAGTAGCACAGATTTGAAATTACGATACTAAAAAAATCTTGCTGTGTAGCGGCTCGCCGACCTCCACGCTTCCTCCCGCGCCCTCGATATTTTGCTTATAAAAATGGATCCGCCGCACCCGCCTAGCTTCCCCCGGGCATGGAAGGAGGGCCTGCTCATCATGTTGCCCAAGGCTGGGAAGAGCCCATAGCAGCCTGAGGGGTACCGATCTATAACCCTCCTTTGCGCGGTCTCCAAGCTGTCCGAGAAGTTATTCCTCTCACTTCTCCAGGCGCACATCCACCCATGAAGCGAGCAGTTTGGCGAGCGGGTATACTACTCTGGTTACACTACGCCGTAACAGCGATCAACCGAAAGGAGAGAGCAATAGCAGTCTTCTTCGACGTAGTACGCGACCACGTCTGGCACCTGGACCTACTTCATTAAGTGCTCAGAGCCGGCACCCCCCAGCACGTCGCGCATGTCTTTGCCTCCCTGCCTCAGTGACAGGACATTCCTTGAGAGTTAAGAGTTCGAGGTATAGCAGCGACTCGATAGTTGCCGTTCTTCCCCAGGGCAGCATTTTGTCACCTGCTCTCTACGCACTATACACTGATGACATCAAATCGCCCTAGCGAGTATCACTCAAAGAGAAATCCTGCAGGTGGTCCAGAACCTCATCCTCCGTCGAGTGAGGCACGGGGCCATACTACGTGAGAAACACCACGCATCACCGCAACCTAAAAATAGAAAGCCTGGAGGTACACATTGGTCGTCTCGCGTCCAACGCATTCCGCTGCGCTAATGTATCGGGTCACCTCCACCTAAGGAGCAGCACTCCGTGGCATATCCGGCCGCCCGAGGTCAGACGTCAGATGACTTCCGAGGGACTTTCTATCCTCCTCCAAATGCGACTCATGAGACTTGCATTGATCCTTGGTCGTTTAAGCTGGGCCTCCCTCAGGAAACCGAGGGTCTCACCTGACTGAGTTGACCGCCTAGATGGCATTTGATAATCTTTCCAATCCCGTCCCACACGCCTCTCTCTGTGTCTGCTCTAGAGCAGGTTATCGCTTGAGACCACGGCCATGGAACCAATGATGTCGTGTTGATGCCCAAACCCAGATGTCGTTCGGAGCTACTACGGAGATGGACGAGAGAATGCTTCAATTCTGTGCCTGGGTCTATAGCAAAGTAAATTTAGAAGCGATTGCACGTATTTTGGAGTTATCCAATAATTATAATGTATTTCGTCGCGGCATTGTTGGTTACATCTTTCGTTTAAGTATTTTTGGGTAAGAGAATAGTAGGTAGTCTGTTGATTATAATTTCTTTCGTTTAAGTTTTCTGTTGTTTGTGTCATTTGTTCAGGTGTGTATTTTTTTAAACAATTGGAACATTCTTATTGGAGCTACGAAAATGCGGGTTGCATTAAGGTTTCAATAATTTTCACATTAGTAATCTTAAGTGCTTTGCAAACATAGGTACATTATATGAATAATCCCGTAGTTAAAGCGGGCGAAGCCGCGAGCGGGTCGCTAGTATATAATAAGACAGTAAAAATATTTTGTCTGTACATTTAGTAATTTTGACTGAAATGGATAGAGGGATACTTAAAAAGACTAATAGAAAGCAAAAAGATTTTTTTTGAATTTCTTGTCTGTCTGTCTGTCTGTCTGTCTGTCGACATATTGTTGTCCGCATTTTTCTCTGAAACTACTGAACCGATTTACTTGAAAATTTCACCAATTGCTTTGTTTTAACTCAATTTAGGTTCTAAAGTTTGGTTCATCAAAATCGGTTCATTACAAAAAAAGTTATCGTCATTTGAATGAACTCAAGGCATTAGCTTGCCAGCGAATGTTATATAGAAATCGCGCTGGTATGACCCTGGCTAAAGAATGACATTCGAAACGTCTTGATTATATGACTGTTGATAAAAATATATATTTTATACAATAAAGTAAACAAGGCCAGTCGTGGCGCAGCGGCAAGAAGTGTGACTGTAAAACCAGCTGGTTGTGGGTTCGATCCCCACTCGAGGAGATGAAATATTAACTTAAATTTATATTTCCATTTCTTCGTTCTGGTGGCGAGGTTAAGCGCGGCGTTGAGTTCTGCCACTCAACACGCAATGCCTCCAGAATTCGGCAGAAAGTGGGGAACGGAGTGTCTTAACACTAGGTTCCCTCTGCCTACCCTGCTGTGTGCGGGATACAGCGTGAAGCTGATTTATTTATTTATTTTATTTTATTATAGTTGTCAATCAATTCTGCTTAAATCAATAATCATGTATTTTAAGCGGGCGAAGCCGTGGGCGGGCCGCTAGTAATACAAATATAGTAAAATATTTACTAAATAAATAAAAAAAATGGATGTAGCTCTAGTTATATAATTGATTTTTCGTCTGAGAAGTGTAATGTTATCTCTATATATAATAAGACAGTAAAAATATTTTGTCTGTACATTTAGTAATTTTGACTGAAATGGATAGAGGGACACTTAAAAAGACTAATAGAAAGCAAAAAGATTTTTTTTGAATTTCTTGTCTGTCTGTCTGTCTGTCTGTCTGTCTGTCTGTCTGTCTGTCTGTCTGTCTGTCTGTCGACATATTGTTGTCCGCATTTTTCTCTGAAACTACTGAACCGATTTACTTGAAAATTTCACCAATTGCTTTGTTTTAACTCAATTTAGGTTCTAAAGTTTGGTTCATCAAAATCGGTTCATTAAAAAAAAAGTTATCGTCATTTGAATGAACTCAAGGCATTAGCTTCTGCCACTCAACAAGCAATGCCTCCAGAATTCGGCAGAAAGTGGGGAACGGAGTGTCTTAACACTAGGTTCCCTCTGCCTACCCTGCTATATGCGGGATACAGCGTGAAGCTGATTTATTTATTTTAAGTAAACAAAATTGAATTGTTAGTAGAGATTACCTTCATAAATCATAACAGTAAAGTTTAAATCGTAATTAATTCAACACAGAGATAAAGAACGATTTGATCTTCAAAGAAATATCAAGTAAATACATAGATTTTTTGGTTCATTCGTTCGTTTGAAATAAATCTATATAAAAATGCCTAAAAACATCCTTTCTACGTGTACTCTGTAATAACTACATATTTACCAATTATTCATTAATCTAATAATATGCAAACAGGAGTTAATATGCAAACATTACAGTTATTTTACAAAGAATATTATGAATCCTTAACCAAATTAATAATTTTACATTTAAGACTGTTTCTGAAGCAGTACAATTATTAAGTGACATCAGCACATTTAACAGAGCTTTAAAAAACATAACATAGGTAAAAAGAGCGTAATGTTATATATATATATATATATATATATATATATATATATATATATATATATATATATATATATATATATATATGTATATATATAATAAATAATTAGCTTTATGTATATTTTATAAATATCAAATATCGACATTGGTCATATTTTTTAGTTCGAAACAATCAAAAATTCTTACAGAAGTTACGATAATGTCGTAAAAAAATCATAATAGAATATTACAGATTAAAGTAACAAAAAATCATATTAGAAGTCATTATAGTTGTCTTTATATTATATATGTTGTTGTATGTTGTCTTTATATTTGTTTGTCATTCTATTATAGGGTGTGAGGCCAGTCGTGGCGCAGCGGCACGAGGTGTGACTGCAAAACCGACTGGTTGTGGGTTCGATCCCTACTCGAGGAGATGAAATATTTACTTAAATTTATATTTCCATTTCTTCGCTCTGGTGTCGAGGTTAAGCGCGGCGTTGAGTTCTGCCACTCAACACGCAATGCCTCCAGAATTCGGCAGAAAATGGGGAACGGAGTGTCTTAACACTAGGTTCCCTCTGCCTACCCTGCTGTGTGCGGGATACAGCGTGAAGCTGATTTATTTATTTATTTTATTTTATTATAGTTGTCAATCAATTCTGCTTAAATCAATAATCATGTATTTTAAGCGGGCGAAGCCGTGGGCGGGCC
The DNA here is from genome assembly GCA_021202915.1 of Heliconius himera. NCBI lineage: Eukaryota > Metazoa > Arthropoda > Insecta > Lepidoptera > Nymphalidae > Heliconius > Heliconius himera. The sequence continues at coordinate 338,201 of JAJHJA010000227.1, forward strand.
GCTAGTATTAAATATAATTAATTTTCTTCAATTTATATAAGAATGCGGTTAATTATTTTGCCAAAATAAAATTGACTATATTTATAATTGATATTAGTCTCATATTTTTTTTATAATTAAATGTACCAAAGAAGCATAAAAAGGAAACTAACAAAAGTTTTTAATTATTTTTTTTATTAATGAAATATTGTTTTTAGAAACCACGTTGCATTTATTAATTTATAATTTTATAATACAAGTATCGTATGTGACAGTGTAGAATTAATTAAGAGCATAGAGCAAAGCGGAAAACGGAGTGTCTTAACACTAGGTTCTATCTAAATGCGCTTTAACATTGAAGATAAAGCGTGAAAAAACTTCTTAATAAACCCATAAATCAGTACCCAGTACAAAAAAAATATTTTTAAACGTACATAAATAAACAACACGCCTTATGACGTGTAAGAGATGCAGTTAAATGTTATGGAACAATTCAATTAAGAGACATCGGCCACCCATTGTTTTTAATTCAACCTCGTTAAGAGGACTCGAGGCCAAAACGGGAACCTTTTTAAATTTATGGCTATCGTTAACTTTTTCACTCGAATGTATATTTACTTTTATGTTTCCAAAACTTTACTTGTATTCTTCGTTGTTGCCAAAGATTGCGAATACAGAAGTGGAATTCTCATTATCGATCTTGTTTTTGGTTCTAATTTAATTGGTTATTTTCTCAAATTGTGACACGCGTTATTGATTGCTAAGAGGGGTGTGATTTAGAATGGCAATCACTTATTTTATATGAGGTGATAATACTTAAAACTGTATGAGGCTGTCGTGGCGCAGGGGCTATAACGCAACGGTTGTGGGTTCGATCCTAACTTGTATTCTTATTTTATCGCTCTGGCACCAAAGCAAAAACCCGGCGCTGAGTTTCACCCCTCAAAACGCAATGCAGTAGAAAGTGTGGAACGGAGAGTCTTAACACTAGGTTCCCTTTACTTATCCTGCTGTATGCGAGATACGCTTGAATCTGATTTAATTTAATTTATTTAATTAACAATCGTGAACGGAGGTGAATTTCAGTCTAAAATTATTTTGTACGCCAACGAGAGCCATCCGGCGACACCGGATGAATAAAGCGAGCACGAATGTACGTACATACATAAATAAGTTAAAGTCGCTTTTATTGAATTTTACTTAGAAATGTACTAATATATGAAAAAACACGACACTTTTGTGATTGTGAAAGTAGTTTAATATTCAAATCATTCATATATAAAAGTATATTTAATTAGAAATTATTTAATAACTAAAAAATATTAATTAATTATTAAATTTTTGTATTAAACTGTTGTATTATGATTTAAAGAAAACTAAACCAAAAAATATTACACACTATACAGGTAAGTAGTGTACTTAATAAATAAAATCAATCTCCATTATAAAAAAATAAAAAAACCCAAATTAAACAATATTTCCAATAATTAAGTTGATGATTTAAAATGTTGTATAAATGACAATTTGAACGCAAATTTTAATGAACAAGAGTAACGAGGTGATGTTGGAGAGACATTCATCATTTTTGGAGTTTGCCCAAATAAATAAAGTGTTATTACTTTATTATGTAGTAAAATAATGTATGGCAAATAAAAATAAAATAAATCAAAGAAATAAATCAGCTTTACGCTGTATTCGCACACAGCAGGGTAGGCAGAGGGAACCTAGTGTCCACTCAGTGAACACTCCATTCCCCACTTTCTGCCGAATTTTGGAGGCATTGCGTGTTATTTTTTTTTTGACACCGCCGATGCACGATAAGCGTGTAATTGTAAACGCGACGGCTGTGGGTTCGGGTCCCACTAAGGGGAGTGAAATATTTAATATTTTCTTTTTTCTTGCTCTAGTTAAAAAAATACGCAAAATTCGCCAAAGCTTTGTGCTTCTAATATAGGGTCCATCAAAAGTTAAGTAATTACAGTTTTCAAAATTTTTACGATATTTGATAAATATTTCATAAAACAAACAATAAATTAAATTTAAATTTATTTTTAAAAAATTTTATTTGATCATTAATTATTTAACTACATTCTAAAAACACAAATACAATATTAATTTAAAATGATTTGATAGTAACATCGGTTAAGAAAGAATTTTTGTCACATTTATAGTATTTTTTGACATTTACCGGATTTTTTTTCTATTCATTATAATGCAAAGATTCTTAACTAAAAAATGTGAAAGAAAATATACATCGACTCACAAAAAAAAAAGCATAAATCGATTTATAACTAAGACATAATGAAGTCTAAGTATTATTTAGATACAATAAAATTAATAATCATATCCGATGAATAGAAAGATTATTTATTACAAACCAACATATTATGAGCGGTCGTAAAAACTAAATTGGATCACATTCTATTAAGTGTAGAGCAAATGTTTGTGGATTTCCTTTATTCTTTTTGTTTATAATATTTTTTTTTTGGTTTTCTTAGTGTTTACTTTGTTGAATTATTATTAAATATATATGTATTTTTTATTTCAAATCTGATGACTCTACAGACGTTTGGTCCGTAACCTTTTTTTCCATACCATTAAATAGAAAAAAAAATTAAATCAGTTTCACGCTGTATCCCGCACACAGTAGGGTAGGCAGAGGCAGTAGTATTAAGACACTTCGTTCCCCATGAAATATTTACTCTAAATCCTAATATGTATATATTTAGATCATATCACAACCAATACATAAACTAAATGTTTAAATAATAAGGCTTCAACTAAGAAAAAAAAATCATGAATGAACACCACATAAATTATATTAAAAAACATCTAACACATATTTAAACAAGCCATAAGAACGCTTTAACAAATACTTGTATTTTACATACAAACACATCCATTCAATGAATTTGTATGTAAATGCAGCTAACGATACAAGACGGGAGGCCAACGCGCCGGAAACGACATCCAGTTTCTACTCAGCCAGTTGTAAATCAACGTATAACTCCTAAACTAGTATGATTGAAGTATATTGTAAACATAGCATTGGTTTTGGTAGCGATTTATTGTTATTAATGATATCACTGTATGAATAAAATGTGGTCTATATTAATATACAACAATTAAATTTCAAATAAGGCCGGTCGTGGCGCAGAGGCACAAAGTGTGACTGTAAAATCGACTGGTTGCGGATTCGATCCCCACTCGAGGAAGTGGAATATTTATTTACATTTATTTTTTCATTTTTTCGCTCTGGAGTCGAGACAAAGCACGGCGTTGAGTTCCGCCACTCAGCACGCAATGCCTCCAGAATTCGGCGGAAAGTGGGGAACGGAGTGTCTTACCACTAGGTTCCCTCTGGCTACCCAGCTGTGAGCGCGATACAATGTGAAGCTGATTTGATTTGATTTAAATTTCAAATATTTTATTTGAAATGTTATCTATCGTTTTCTTCATTATCAATCTATTCTGTAATTAAAAAAATAATTACTATAATTAATTTAAATTATATTATTTAGAGTGAGTTCCTTGACTTTGGAATAAAAGTTAAACTTTTTTGTTGAGTGGTGGAACTCGACGCCACGCTTTGCTTCGTTATCAGAGCGAAAAATGTCAATATTAAATATTTCATTTCCTCGAATGGGAATCGAATCCACATCCTGTCGCGTTTATAGTCACACGCTTGTGCCCTTGGGTCATAAGCGTGGCCTTAATAATGAATATTATTAAACTAATGTTATTTGTATTATATTACTATTAGATCAATATATATTTTTTTATTTACATTGCTCCAATAGTACTAAAAAAAATAATATTAATATTAATTATATAAAAATAAACAAAATGCTTGAAAAATACACACAACATTTTAATATACCAATATCATTTCCGCAAAACCCAATAACGATAAGAGTAAACTAAAGTACTCATAAGATCGAGTTCCATATGAGTGTAATTAAATGTATCGATTTTGATTCGATTTTGGTAATGTTAATATGCATTACAAATTTTACGAACGTATCGGTCCTTTGAGAGTCGAGGTCGCAGTATGTAATCTAATAATTTTCTGCTAATTTATGCTGACGTTGAAATTGACAAAAATTACATACATTTTGCAGGTTTTTTTTATACTTAACCCAATTTAATAATTACATCGTTGCGTGTAATATGAAAATTTTATTGAAAAATAATTGTTTTTTGATAATTCTCAAATTTACAGTAAGTACTATAATTTGGTTTGAATCTACGTTTTAAAAATACAAGACAAAAAAATAAAAAAAAAAAACACACACAATGGACAGTCACTTCTGCAATCAGCTCAAAACTATAATAATATACTTACGATATCATATATACAGTTTAGGTAACAAAATATTTCTTTTTCACTTTACCTTATATAGAACAAAAATAAACAAAAACAATATTATAAACACTAAATACAATAAAAAAGATAACTTTGGCATAAACAATGGTGATTTTAGCTCATATATAGTTGTATAAAAATGTTGTAAACCTTCGACAAATGTCACGCGCCTTCGCATCGTAACAAATGATGTGGACGCCTCATAACATGACATTGATACAAAATTGGCGCTACGATAATCTGGTATTTTTTTTATTTAGCTTCACGCAGTATCCCGCACACGCAGGGTAGGCAGAGGGAACCTAGTCTAGTGTTACGACACTCCGTTCCCCATTTTCCGCCTCATTCTGGAGTGGCGGAAGGCAACGTCGCAATTTGATTCGACACCGAAACGAAAAATGAAAATATTAAATATTTCTTTTTCTCGAGTGGGAATCGAACCCACAACGTATCGCGTTTACATTTGCTTGTGCGCCTGCGCATGACTGGCCTCAACTCCAGTCATTTGCGCAAATATCGCATTTCGAGAAATTCCAGTAACATCGCAGAAGTTGCCAACAGTTTTATCGCACTATAAACTTGAAGAAAGAAAGTACGCAAAAAGTGAATCGCGTTAAATTGGAGGTTTATTGACGTGGAGAGAGGTTATTTTGGTACTTTAGTAGTCTTAAAATTTTAATAATCTTGCATAATTTAAATTTTCTGATTCTATCTAGAATACTTATTATAAATTTAATACAAAAGTCAGCTTCATACTGTATCCTGTACATAGTAATGTAGGCAGAGGGAAGTAGTTTTAAGATACTCCGTTTCCCATTTTCTACCAAATTAAGGAGGCACTACGTGTTAAATGGCGGAACTCAACTCGACTTCAAATATGTAAAATTTCTTATTTTATATATTAACATTTTAACTTTACTAGATTTAAAAAGAAAGGAAAAACGATTTGTAATAAACAGAATTGTGCAACTTACAATAATGGGTAGTCGGGCTTGTAAATTGCGTATATAGTCATACAAATGGACCTGTGTAAATAAGAATAGCCTCGAGCTGCTAAGAGAAGCTTTGGCGTGTAATCTTTGTTACTGGTTTTAAGTTTTGCAAAACTAGAGAACTGTTTCTGTATCGATGCTTTAATTAGTCAGTGGAATTTAAATATGTATTTTAGAAAAATCAGCTTCACGCTGTATCCCGCACATAGTAGAGTAGGCAGAGAGAATCTAGGGTTACACTGCGTTTCCCACTTTTCGCCGAATTCTAGAGGCATTGAGTGTTGAGTGGGGGAACTCAACGCCGCGCTTTCCCTCGTTACCCGATACCAAAGTGAAGAAATTAAAATATAATTTTAAATCAATATTTAATTTTCTCGAGTGCAAAATCAAAGTGGGATCGAACCCACAACCAGTCGCGTTTAAAGTCGCATTCTGCGCCACGACTGGTCTCATTTTAATTTGAAATTTTCACAAAATCATTCAACATATTAGCGTAATGGCCTCTATCCTAGTAGTATCTGTAAGTAGTTTGAACTAGTGCTTCGAGCTATCGGGAAGCGGGCGGTGAAAGTATGCAAGAGGGCCACAAGGCACAACGGTGCATTCTGCGACACTGCCCCGTGTCCACTACGAGAGGGCTTAAAAACTATAGAGACAGCTTTAGTTTATGCAAATAGGCGTGTGATATACATTTTTTTTATAGCACTAACTAATGATTTTTTTATTTACATTATCATATAAACTTCTAGATGTGTATCTGTATATTTTTTTTAACTTTAAGCCAATATTGTGCTAAAATAATGCTCAATATATTATCAAGGTATTGTATAAGTATGTACCATTAAAAAAACGATTTAATAAAATAAATAAATAATCAGCTTCACGCTGTATCTCGCACACAGTAGGGTAGGCAGAGGGAACTTAGTGCTAAGACACTTCGTTCCCCATTTTCCGCCGCGTTTTGGAGGCATTGCATGTTGAGTGGCGGAACTCAACGCCGCAAAATAAATATTTAATTTCCTGTAAATAAATATTTGATTTCCTCGAGTGGAGATCGAACCCACAACCAGTCGATTTTACAGTCACACTTTGTGCCCCTACGCCACGACTGGCCTCAAAATAAATTATTTTTTTCTTTACACCAAGTTCTACACTTAATAATAATCATGTAAATAAATACAAATTTCATATACTATTAAAACAAAAAAAAAACATTTTTATCAATAACAAAATTCCAATTTGAATTTACAACATTTATCACATCAGAAATGGTGGTTTAATACCGTCCTGTCTGTCCGTTTGCTACGACCTTATTCTCGATGAGTTGATACAGCTTCCTTGTTGTTACAGTCCGCTATTGTATTCTGAAACAACACTCGATACGTTTCTATTACGTTGACCATTATTGACATAACTAAAGCCAATAGGAAAGTGATATGCCATAGGTTCGATATAGCGGAGCCCTTCCTAGTATTTAAGTAAATACTTATTCGAATGTTCTAGATTTAGATTATCAGGTTGCAACTTTGAGCGCTATGTAAAGTATTGTATTTTGGATGAATTTACAATATGTGATTTTATTGTGGATTTCTTTTATTTTTTGTACTTAAAAACATAATTTAAAGATTATATAAATATAATGTTTTAATTAATATTTCTGATGATTCTGTCTACTTTAGTAAAAATGATTTCGTATAATAAAAAAAAATTATCTCACATAGTAAATGCTTCCTATACGTATGCTTAAGTTAAGAAACATTAAATATGTATAAGAAGGTAAAAAATCATAAGCTTACATTTTATTTAAACAAAAATCAAAATCGGACAGCTAACAGACAGGCGTAATCCAACCAAAATGAATATAAATAAGGAGCAATAATCAAAGCAAAGCATTTCTCCGTTCAGACATGTTAAATTTTCACTTAAAAAAAAACGGACAGTGCGATCATAATGATAAATGTATGGAGTGCAAAAGGAATGGTAACGAGAGGCACACAAAGAATTTTGATTTATTGCTTCATCCGGATTCTCCTTTTAAATTCTTTTGAATCAAAATAATATAAATAAATCAGCTTCACGCTGTATCCCGCACACAGCAGGGTAGGCAGAAGGAACTTAGTGTTAAGACACTCCGTTCCACACTCTCAGCCGAATTATTCATTGCGTGTTGAGTGGCGGAACTCAACGTCGCTCTTTGTCTCGACACCAGAGCGAAGAAACGCAAATATAAATTTAGAGTAAAATATTTAATTTCTTCGGGTGGCGATCGAACCCACAACCAGTCGCGTTTACAGTCACACTTTGTGCCCCTGCGCCACGACTGGCCCCAATCCAAATTCTTTTGGGTCACCCGAAACACTCCTCCTCACGACCCGCCCGAAGCTACTAAATGAAGACATCGTTTTCAATGCTGTAATAAATCATTCAATGGATGTATGAAAATTTCTGTCTAGTTGAAATATCGTCAGGCGGTCAAAAAGTTCTGCCGAACTCTCGCCTTACGCCTCCTGATTCATTATACGTTAGGGTTGCCACCATTTTACTCTTGGTTAATTGGGAATTAATTATTTTTTTAATATTTTTTTAATGTTTTGTTATATTTTTCACTTCATGATTAATTAAAATTATTATTTTAAAAAAAATCATGTTTTTATAACATAAAATATTAAACAGTAGATATGTAATTTAATATGTATATAGATATTGCGTTATAAACATTAATTATAAATATTTCAAATTACTTAACTATAGCGACAACCATATTCTCACAAATTATGTTATTATTGGTTGTATATTATACGGTATACATGGTTTGGCGCCTACGTTTGATCGTAAGAAGCAAAACACTACAACAATTACTCAACCCGACACATCTGGGACGCATCGCTCTTATTACCACCGACCGTACTTGTCCAAATTATCTTGCAATAAAGTTCAGATGACGTCTTGAAATGAGTTTTTTTAATAAATGTCAAGGGAGACGACGGAACGGAATATTTTAAAACTTAACTATATGAATTCGATGATAAATGCCTTTATTATTGAAAGCTTACGAGAGAATAATGGCATAATTTAAATATTATGATATATATGAACATGAGAATATGCGTTAATTAAAGGATGCATAAATTTTATTTTTGGTCTTATCTTATATCTATAAAATGATTTGTTTTATCTTTTTTAATTGTTTTCTTTCCAAACGATGCAACCCTAACAGATTTCTAATACATACCTAACAGTCTACGATTGTGATTGCTGACCAGATTAATTTTAGTTATTAGCCAATTATGACCTTTATAGCCCTTACTACCCACGGAACAAAGGTCTTACTTGATTTAAAATACCATAAAGACTATTTTACGTCGATACCAATCTGTCCTTTGGTTCCGTAATAAGTGTAAAGTTACAAAGCCTAGTCAGATAGGTGGTCGTGGCAATGAGATTTTATGAGGTTCAGATGAAAAGTTATGAGGTCCTATTTGCAACATAAAATAATATAGCTTACGACAGTGCAGATATTTGAACTTGGTTCAACATAAAGTTGTTTTTAGTGGAGTAACGATAGGTTGTCACAGAAGAAGTACCAAAGTTCTTTTTCATTTCTTATTTCTTTGATATGTCATCACGGTACCGTATTATGTTGTAGTGAAATCAAGGTAGAGCTCAGATTTAGTTTTTTAGTAATCAGCTGTATTCACAGATATTAAAAGTGTATATAATTTTTGTCTTGCTCTGGTAATGGGCGCGGCGAAGAGCTCCGCCACTCAACACGCAATGCCTCCAGAATTCGGCGGAAAGTGGGGAACGGAAGTGTCTTCTTAATGAGAACGGAGTGTCATAATACTAGATTCCCTCCCTCTGCCTTACCTGCTATGTACATACAGCGTGAAGCTTAAGAAATCCATTTAATGTTAGACATGAAGAATTTTAATTTCTTCTTATTTATTAATTCTTCTAATTAAACAAAACTACATAAAAAGTATATTCGATTTATGTTTTGTGATATATATCTTGTTGTACTGCATGATAGGAATTGCGAGAGTTACTTGAATTAAATGCACAAAAGCTCTTTCAGACGGAATTTAGTCGGCTATTATGCGCACGATCCGGTCATACATCACAATCAGTTAAATAAGCAAGAAATAGTTTGGAATCGTCACTATGGTCATAGTAAATATATATCAGAAAAGGATTCGTTGAGAAAATGTGAATATTGAATTGTGCACAATAAATTATGAAATAAATATAACAAAAAATCTCATCTAGATATAATTTTAAATACAAATAAATATAATAAAATATACAAGTTTTTTAACTATTCAATTCAATTAGGATAAAAAAAAAATTAGGGGATTTTTTTTTTGATGTCAATATTTATTTTTATTAATGTATTAGATAAGAATCTTTTTTTCTCCATCTCTCACAACATGGACCACCATCTCAAAATACGTTTAAATCGCTTGCATGACTTACAAAATAGTAAATCTTAGTCGCCATCTAACCTGAAACTGATGCGGCAGTACATCAATGCGGTAAATGTCTCGTGTCCACTGGAACGTTCATTTTATTACCCTCTTGCGTTTCGTTGCGTGCCCGCTCTTAAATATGATTGTGTGCATGACTTTGTATAGCGGGACCCAGGCGGGAACCTATTATAGATTTTTATATAGGTTTGGTGTCCGAAGGTTAATTGTGTCACTTTAAGATATTGATTCTAATGTTTAATAAACTCCATTAGAATATAAATTAATGTATATAATAAAATTATCTATATTTATTTCGGTTTGTGCTTAATAATCATATTTAACTAATATAAAGTATATTGGTAAAAATAAAAAAAAAACACACTTGTTTTGGACCTCTTAATCAATGTATCAATATTCCATATAAATAATATCCTATAGAAAAATTGTTAAAGTAAGTGACTCAAACTATAAATCTTGACAAAATAACACGTTATTATTAAATTAACACCAAAATTATTATTCGTATTAAGTAAAATAATTTACAATAAATTTTTAATATGACCGCATATCTCATTTGTCTCGCCGTACCCCTAAGCACCGTTCTTAATTACACAGCTTCTTCAGATGTAGTGCATTAGTCAACTTATTGATGTGGCCAGAGGCCAGTTGTAGTGCAGGGGCACAAGCGTGTGACTGTAAGCGTAATAGATTATAGGTTCGATTCCCATTTGAGGAAATGAAATTTTGATAATTATAAATAAAAACTGTCTGTATTACTGTTTTTAGCGAGAACCGTACAAAATTAATTTAATACTGAAGAAATCATTATTATAAAATCTTAATATTTCTTATATATAGGAAGCAGTGTTTTTATATTAAACTTCTTGAACGCAATTGTATATAAAGATGTTATTATTAAAATGAATTTACTACATACTCAATATTTATAATATAATACGAGTGATATTCGAAGCTTTAATACTTTAATTTAATATAATATATATTCACATTTATAATATATATAATATATAGTATATGTTTTATAATAATAAAAACAAAAAAAATATATAAATTCAAAACCTATATACAAATAAAAATAAATAAATATAGTTACGATTATTTACGTAAAGTAATAACGCAGAATCGACCAGTACGTCATTAGCGGCGCGTGCGCAGCGCGTGCGGCCCAGTGTTACGTCTCACAATAAAATAGAGTATACATCAATAATAGACCTAGTGCCTTCAATTAGAAATAAAAGCTTAATATAATTAAACAATGTTCTCCATATCACATATAATAAATTACATTTCTAAATAATGATCCAGTCTAAACAATACCAAGAAATTCATACTTACAACTAAAATTATCCAATCACAGCTGACACGGTGTGGTGTAATTTAGCGAGTGTTTTCTACGCGCGCGCCGCACCGCCCACGCGCCCGCGCACCATCAATCACCCAGTGGGCCATTCTTTACCACATGACATTCTAATGCCTTTAATGTTTCGAAACCCAGGGATAACATTTGACCGCCTGGACGCGTTGTCTTTGATTACATTTGTTAGATGAGGTCACGAGTTCTATGATTCTTTGCTTTTTGATGATCGCGTGCGGCTTCTGGTGCTCGCTTGTTGTTATTATGAATAATTGGCTGACCGCGATATTTTGTAAACCATCTAGTTAAATATAAATATATTTTATATTTATTATATTTAGTATCAAATTGATATTATATAAGTTATAAACATATAAAATGTTATGATAGTTGAGAACGCTTTCCTCCACTTATATAAAATCGATTGAGCCTCCACAACCGCTAGTTCAGTGAACAATAAATATTTCCTGTAACAACAATACAATACCGTGAACCATCGACAGTTAGGGCTGGATGGAATATGTCACGGGATCGTATCTATATGTAAATTGAGGTGAATTTTCGTAAGACATCGGCACCGGAGACCGATTCATCATAGAAATGTGGACGGACCGGCCCACGCGCAGCATTAATGCAGAACATTTAATGCATTATACGCTTAGATAGCGACGCGAGGGTCTGAGCCTCGCTAAATAACGAAACTCGATTTCTACATACAGGTACTAGTATTTTAGTCAATTTTGCTATGTTAATGTTTTCATTTAAGGTAGCCACATCTAACATATTATACGTATTTGGGTGTTAAATAGCATCTTGATGATGCCATACAGAAATACAGCAGCGTTTTTCCACAGCTATCATTTTTTATGCTATATAGTAACGAGATAAATCCATTTATCAATTCCAAAATAAGCATCGAGTGCGATCGAGCAGATATTTAGTGTGTAACACACTGTATATGGCGTTATATCAATGGATGTAATGGACGTGGTACATTAAATATTCATCGACAGATGCGTAAGAACGCAGCGATCGTGATAAATGTGGTTCTGGTGAAGCGAATTTAATCGATTTTCTATTTATTATGAACTATTAGGTGCAATGCTTTGTGAATAAATATTTGTGGAAGAGCTATTTACGTATAATTGAATACTCGTTGCTAGTACCGCGGTGTTTCTATATTCAGATCGTATCGTATAACTAGATCGTAAGTATTTGACGGGAATTTTAGAATGCTGCTCGAAATATTTGCCTTTCTTGCATAGTTTATTGTTAAGTAAGGTTAATTGTGGGGTTCCGATGTTATTAGAGAATAACATTGTCGTCTGTTAATGTAGGTATAACATTATTTTATAAAAAAATGAAGTTACATAAAATAGCTGATATTAAGATATTGAAGCCGTCGTGGTACAGATGTCAAGCGTGGGACTGTATCGCGACGGTTGTGGTTTTGATCCTCATTTGGGGAAATTAAATATTATTTATTAATATTTTTATCTTTTCGCACTAATAATACGGCAAAAGCGCAGCTTTGAGTTATTTCACTCAACAAGCAATGCCTCGAAAAATTAGCGGAAGGTGGGGAACGGAGTGTCTTGACACTAGGTTCCCTCTGCTTACCCTGACTATATGCAAGATACAGCGTGTAGCTAAAAAAAATCAAGATATTAAAGCAACCGAAATTACAAATGTAAGTAATGATATGTTCAACAGTATTTTGGTGCGTGTGGTCTAAATCCTATTGAGATTATATTTTGTAATTATATGAAGGAAATGGTAGAGTTGTGTGTCTGTCATGATGCGACTAATGTTAAGCTGTGAAATGACATTCGATAGCTGAGGGCGGTGCGGCCCCGCTTTGTGCAAATACGAGTTCCGTGCTAGCGCCTGTAGCCATTGTACTGTGGAGTCCAGATATATATAGATAAAAGCTATATTATTTTAATTATGTTCCATATTAAATGATTTACAATATTATGTACATCATCATGCTACAGCAGAATAGGCAAAAGGAACCTAGTGTTAAGTACCACCAGTAACAGTCCCCAGTTGTGGCGCAGCGGCACGAGGTGTGACTGTAAAACCGACTGGTTGTGGGTTCGATCCCCATCGATTAGATGAAATATTTACTTAAATTTATATTTCGCTCTGGTGTCGAGGTTAAGCGCGGCGTTGAGTTCTGCCACTCAACACGCAATGCCTCCAGAATTTAGCAGAAAGTGGGGAAAGGAGTATCTTAACACTAGGTTCCCTCTGCCTACCCTGCTGTGTGCGGGATACAGCGTGAAGCTGATTTATTTTATTTATTTATTTGTTTTATTGATTTTTTTTGTTCTGATATTCAATTCTTTTTTATAAAATAATGGTTACTTTTCACGTTTCGGGGAAGTGATCACTGTTGGAGTGCAAGTGACATTGAAAAATCTATTATATTGCGTGTTTATTCTCAAAGAATGTTTTGAACATAGCGTTATTTGCTTCAGTTTGCCAACGCCTCAGGCATGAGACGGTCGTGGCTTGAGAGATATATTAGTAGTTTCATCAACAGCATTACTTATAAATAAATAACTATTTATATTGTAAATCATTGCAAAATAAACTTATTTCTTTTAAAAATTATAAAAAAGTTATGAATTTTTTTTTATTGAAATTGTTTTTTTATTTTAGTAAAGAATCGTTATAGAATTTATTTATTAAAAAAAATCGTTTGATAGCTCTTTATGTTAGTACAGCAGCATATTTGTGGCTTGTACAGTTTTTAAAGAGGCGCGGGTTCAAATCCCGCTACTTTAAAATTTTGAAATATTTTCTTAATAAATATTTGAAACCTAATAGGTACCACTCAAACTATTATTATATCTATGTAGGTATAGTATAAAATATTTATTAAAAAATCAGCTCCACGCTGTCTCCCGCACACAGCAGGGTAGGCAGAGGGAACCTAGGGTTAAAACACTCCGTTCCTCACTTTCTGCCGAATTCTAGAGGTATTGCATGTTGAGTGGCAGAACTTAACGCCGCGCTTTGCCTCGACACCAGAAGAAAGAATTAAAAATATAAATTTAAATAAATATTTCATTTCCTCGAGTGGGGATCGAACTCACAACTAATCGATTTTAATCACGACGAAACTTTATATAACTCGATACATTGGAATGGGAAATAACTTTAGAAAATGTGAAAATATTTTCATCGATTCACCCAACATAGTAAATTATTCGTACATTTATATGGCAATTTATATTTAAATAAGTTATCTCATGCTTCATTCTAATTATAAGGTTTTCGCTAATTAATTTTATGTTATCTGTATCACTGAGTAATTAAAATATTATTACTTAGCACATTTCTCTTTATGATTATGATGACGAACAAACATGGTAGGATCGCGTCGTAATAAAATGGACTTTAGAAATGCTTGTTATGTGTTTACTAAATTATTGTACCTACTGTCGTCGTTGAGATATTATAAATATAATATATTTTTTTCTTTATGTTTCGTTTCTGTTCTTTAATGATATAAAAAGAAACATTTATTAGAAAAGTATAAAATAATATAATTATTTTCCCATTTAATATTCAATAGAAATGAAATTTGACATTAGACTCATAAATAATATGGGCAATAGGTAATGGCGCGTAACTTCTAGAGAAAACTCACAAATAACCAGTTATTAGCTGCCTTGAGCGACGGCAACCGACAATTTAGCCTAATTCATATTATGATCGCCGAGTTCCCGAGAAAATGTGGGAATATTTTCACTGACCAACACCTGCTATTTGATGAGAGGAATCATCAAATCCTGCTATTGAAAACGACAGTTCGCTTTAAGTGATGTGACTGGATGTTAGAACTAGTTGAGAAAACTCGATCGAATGAAAGTAGGCGTCCCGTTTTAGATAATACCACGTTCCAGCTTCATATTGCTGTTTGTGTCGCGTCATGCTATCGCTGTATTTATTACTTACAGATTTCATTATGAGATGGCTAGTAAAAGTCTGTAAACATAAAGTTATTTAAATTATATATCTTTATTATTATTAAAATAATATATAACATTTGCTATACAATAGTTGTTGAAAATTGAGTCAGTATAATATTAGTGTAAGCAAAATGTAAAACGAAGAAATGCACATAGAAAAGATCTCAACGAGCTCAGTTCAGAAATTAAATTTATATTTTTTTCGATGGTGGAATAATATAAGTTTAAAGAAATAAATATATATAAAAATAAATAAAATAAATCAGCTTCACGCTGTATCCCGCACATAGCAGGATAGGCAGAGGGAACCTAGTGTTAAGACACTCCGTTCCCCACTTTCTGCCGAATTCTGGAGGTATTGCGTGTTGAGTGACTGTGAGACTTAACCTCGACACCAGAGCGAAGAAATGGAAATATACATTTAAGTAAATATTTCCTCTCCTCGAGTGGGGATTGAGCCTACAACCGGTCGGTTTTACAGTCACACTTTGTGCCGTTGCGCCACGACTGGCCTCTATATAATCTGTCTATATAAATATATATCATAATAAAATAATAAAGTTCCATCTTTTTCTAAATTAAATGGTCATTCGTGGTGGTTATGTCAAAGGTGACAGAACGTTGTTTTCTCACGCACGTAATTCCAAGAAGTACACGGCAGCGATCACACGTAGGCAGTTTATAAGAAATAACTGTCTAACATTTTTCGCATCATAAAAACTGTTTCTCAAACGTGCGATACGGTTTATACCTATATTTTTTTACAGACTTATTTGTTATATCGCTTAGCAGGGCAGAGAACCTAGTGTCAAGACACTCTACTTTTCGGCCGTATTCGAACGAAATCGCGGAACTATATGCTGCGCTTTGTCTCGACAAAGTAGGAAACGTAAATATATTTGCCTCGAATTCGAATCGAACTCACAACCACATTATTAACAGTGCTTACAGAGTGCAAGTCACCCACAAAATTAAAAATAAAAATAAAGTCATTATGGACATTAAAGTTTAAAACCCTATTACAATAAAAACAATGTATAATAGTTGCTTGTAAAGTTTTTATCAAAAAATTTAAATCGTAAAATAAAAGCTTTAAGCGAAATTTTTACTCAATATGTCGATGACCTTGTTTAAAATGGCTTCTTTGAGTGCTTAATTTCTTAATCCTAATTGATTTTGTTTGTTTTTCGGGTAACTTGTGATCACGATAATTTTGCTACGGCCAAACGAATATTTTTGTAATGTTATAGTTGTCCTACAGGTATAGTGGTATCAATTCACAATAATATACCGTTAGACATTAATGGAAATATGGTTGTAGGTTTGAATTCCGGTTAAAAGATTTATGTTGTTTGTATACATAAACTCAGTACTGTTAAGACATTCATGGGACAACATTGTTGTAGATTGTTGTTGGGTTCGATCCCCACTGTGGGGGAATTATTTTCAATGTACGGGACATTACGGGTTGAGTGGGGAAAAAATCTTGGCATCTTAACGAAAAACGTGAAAAAATTGATTTCTTTCTTTAAATTTTCTCTATAATATCACTACAGAGTTGCCTATAAATATCAAGTAATACGCAAAATTGTCGCTCGAATTATATATAGAATCGAACTTACTACTTAATTTTACAAAGATACTATGACCTAGTGGTTAAGCACAAGTATATTCAAATATATTAGAATTTACGTCATATTATAAAGCAAATAAGCAGCGTAAATAAAAACAACTTGGTCATCGCACTCGCATTTATCTTCTCAACTACTGTCATTTTAAAATAAAAAGCTAGTGTTTTATGAAAGAAAGTGAAGTTTTGTTATTTTCCCACATGAAATCTTCGCTATAACTATTCTAAGACGCGTTTCGACTGAGATACATTTTGCTACAAATTAGCCTATAAAAATGAGTAATACCGTTATTTCTTGTTAACAACATTTTTTACAGCTTCACACTATATCCCGCACTCAGCAGGGTAGGCAGAGGGAACCTAATATTAAGACACTCCACTCTCCATTTTCCGCCGAACTGAAGGCATTGCATGTTGTGTGGCGAAACTCAACGCCGCGTTTTGCCTCGATATCGAGAACGAAGCAATGAAAGTATAAAATACCTCATTTCTTCGAATGGGGATCGAACCGGCAACTAGTCGCGCCACGACTGGCCTCAATTATACGTTTATTGCGTGCCATAACAACGACAACAGGTTTAGACTCTACATTTTTGTTTATTTGTTTATTATTTATATGATTACTGGTTATAAGCAAACTTTACCCACTTATTAAATTTTCAATCATTATAATTACAAATAAATTATATGCGTCTACAAGATTATAATTTCAAGATATATAAAATGGCATTTCGTTTAATAATGTTACGTATTTCGCGTTCAATTTTAGATATTATTTCATTACGCCGTCAAATGTCTCTAGTCCACATGAGATGACAAGGAAAACTAGTGATATTGTGTGAGATAAATTGCTATATCTTGTTCAAATAATGCATCGCTCGAGGGCGTCGTTAGGTACATGTGAGTCAGAAATTAATGTTAGCTTTAGTATTTACAACAGTTAAACAAGTGGCTATTTTTAAAACAGATTTAATTTTATTTTTGGCAGAACTAGAACATTGTTTTTTATTAGGAATTTTCAGTTTCTTTATTTGAAGAGTATTATATAAGAAGAAAGTTATTTGAAAAAAGCTTACTTATATGTTATTTTTAATATTTTTAAAATGTTATCTCTACATTTATTAAAGAAAAATATTTCTTCAAAAAACGTATAAAAATTTTACCGTAGTACAGTATTTTGGAGACCGTCCACTGTTAATTAATTCTATACAGTATAACAGTAACAATATAGAGTTTTGACAATACGTATAGAACACAGCAAGATAAGTCATTCAACATTTTATATAATACGAATAAATACAAAATATATTTTAAATATTGATTTTTGTTCAAAGACAAATCTTTTCCATAAGTACGTATATACATTTTCAAATAAGTCACGTAATACAAGTTGGTGTAAATCGTACAAATTAGTGCGTAAAATCACAAAGGAATCAAAACTTTTCGCGTGACTAGTTCCAAAACAAGGGCCTGTCGTCACCGCGGAGGAAGCGAAAGCGAAATAATCGACTTCTGCGTGATCAAGGCTATTGTTAGGAAAGCGAAAATGTGACGGATGCGAAAGAAGACTACGTAGGTACCTATTGCTACCTTATTTTTTTTTACATCTATAATGTTAGGTAGAGAGAACCTAGTGGTACAGCTCTATATTATATACTCAATCTAAACCACGTATTGGTGACTCTATGTAATACTCTACGTTATTAATCATGATTCTCAACGCTAATTTTTTGCCATCTACACATTTTTTGTTATCTTGATATAAGTAAAAGAAATAATAAAATTGATGAAATAGAAATAATAAAATGAAAAAATGATAGGTTTTTATATCTGATTTGGTTTTTTTTTTCAGATTAACGCTTTATTTCCCATAAGAAACTACATTCCCCACTTACCGCCAAATTTTTGAGGTATTGCGTGTTAAGCGACGGAACTAAACGCCGCGCTGATTTGATTATATTACCTATATAAGTAAACACAACAAAAACAGCTTAAACAAATTATTAAATGAATTATTGAAAAAAAAACCAAGAACAGCCACCGTAACTAACCCTTTCATCTCCGTGACGTGACATGTCGGCGCGTGCCACTTCGCACATTACCAAGTCACGACTGGAGAGCGTGGTTGGATGCACGCTTGTATAGTAGCTACGTCGATCATTTACGGTTATTCTGTGTAGGTTAGGAGGAAATTTTAACCAATTTTGCTAAGTTACTTATGCTTTTTTTTGTTGGAACAAAAAGCCTATATTGTAAAATGGTTTCTTTTTTTTTTAGTTATAAAAGTGTATAGTAGTATATGAAAATTGTAATAAAAATTATGAAAGATTTGTATGGAATGCTCTATGACCGCGTTATTGGAATGTAATGGGTTAAACACAATTTTAGCGGGTGCGAATATAAATTGTAAATTTTTATATGTATAACATATTGTCATTATTCTCAACAGTATTTTTATAAAAATTACTATTAAGTGAGAGTATCATTAAAATGAAATATCTACTTTAAGCTATAATTAAAAAAAAAACAAACACATGCTAAATAAATATCTACATATACCTGTAAATACAAGTTTGACTCTTTTTTTAAAGATTCTGGAGAAGCTATTGTAAACAAATCAGAATCAAACAAACACATAAACAAATTTTAAATTCTTGTGAAATATCTGAATTGCTTATAATCTAGATAAAATTGATGAATCACCATCACGTCACGCGAGGTCCGTTCCGTTTGAATCGACGACCTTTCGACTAACATTTACTATTACGCCACTCGGTGTAGAGGCACTTTTATTCGAACCGACGGTAGTGCGGCAGCGCTCACGACCCGATAATTGATGTTGGGGCGCGTGCCGCCGGTGATAAGTGCTCCGTCTGATTTGTTGTTTTTTGCTTGATAATTTATAATATAATCTATTTATATGCATTATGGATGAAATTTTGTTATTTTTTGTTGTTTTTGCTTGGTATATATAGATATGTTTCGTTAGATATGAACGAATTTGTGTTGTTTTCTTCTTTTATTTTATTTTAATTATTATAATAATGTTAGCGTACTCGTGTAAAAGAGGGTAGATTTAGGTGGAAAATAACTATAAAAGCAGTGGAATGGTGTCAATCGGGGGCCACTTGCTTGTAAGTGACGGCCCCTATTAGAAGGAAACTAGTGTGAAGTATTGTTAGTAGGTGATACATATCACTTATTGCAATTACATAGTATCTCTTTCAAAATAGTTTAGAATCATATAGACGATGTGTGTTTTTAACGTGTTTCTTTAAAAACGTTACCCGCTTCCTATTTCTAACATCAGAAGTGGGATACGCATGAAGTTTTTATATCTTTATGTGTATCTTTGCCCAATTGGTAATTTGGATTGAAAGTTTGGTATTCTAAAAATTAAAAGCTATTTCTTATTATAAAATCTATTCTGTGTTTTAAATTATTATCAAAGAATAGAAGGACTACTTTACTAATAATTTTATTGTTTTAGTAATTTTATTGTGGTTTCATAAAGACTCGGAAAATGGATCGAATCAAGGACGAATAATAAGCAACTGTCAGGTTAGACCGAGCGAAAAAACAGGTCTGTGCATGATGCTTTGAGAGTAAGTTACCCACACTACAATTTTTATAATTTTGACTCTTTATTGAATTTGAATTTTTAATTTGTAAAATTAAGTTATTGTGTGCAGGTGGGTAACTAGAAAAAGACTCTTGTTAGACTCGTTAACTAACGAGCGTCGAGGAGACTTGTTTACACCACTGTATTTATAAATTTACGTCATGTAGCTCACGGTACGAGGTGATTAGGAAAAGATCAGTGTTAGTCTCTAAACGTTGAGCGTCAGTGACCTGAAAAAGACCTGTATAAATCCGTGTTTAAGATGGGACTGAGAAAAGACTCTTGTCAGACTCAATATGAGCGTTGGAGTGGACTCCTGATGAATGTGCTGCTTTCTTTGCTAGTAAGTAGACCTAATTTAGATAAATACTAGACCTTATTGTGATATTATGTCTAGTCTTGTACCTTTATACTAGACCTTACTGTGATATTATGTCTAGTCTTGTACCTTTATACTAGACCTTACTGTGATATTATGTCTAGTCTTGTACCGTTATACTAGACCTTACTGTGATATTATGTCTAGTCTTGTACCGTTATACTAGACCTTACTGTGATATTATGTCTAGTCTTGTACCGTTATACTAGACCTTACTGTGATATTATGTCTAGTCTTGTACCTTTATACTAGACCTTACTGTGATATTATGTCTAGTCTTGTACCTTTATACTAGACCTTACTGTGATATTATGTCTAGTCTTGTACCGTTATACTAGACCTTACTGTGATATTATGTCTAGTCTTGTACCTTTATACTAGACCTTACTGTGATATTATGTCTAGTCTTGTACCGTTATACTAGACCTTACTGTGATATTATGTCTAGTCTTGTACCGTTATACTAGACCTTACTGTGATATTATGTCTAGTCTTGTACCGTTATACTAGACCTTACCGTGATATTATGTCTAGTCTTGTGATTTTATACTAGATCTTTATATGTGATGTTAACCTTATGAGTTATAAGATCTAGTTGTAGTCTTGTCCAGTCTTGAACGTTGAGTCTCGGTACTGGAATTAATGTTTCTTTGCTAATGCAGACCAACCGGACGAGATGATGACCCCTTCCAGTGCTGATGACCAGATTAGAAATGTAGACACACGTGACCTGGATGAGGAAAATGGATGTTCTCAGCCTGCCGAGGACGTCAGGGTGTCAGGAGAGGCCGTGTTAGCGTACTCGTGTAAAAGAGGGTAGATTTAGGTGGAAAATAACTATAAAAGCAGTGGAATGGTGTCAATCGGGGGCCACTTGCTTGTAAGTGACGGCCCCTATTAGAAGGAAACTAGTGTGAAGTATTGTTAGTAGGTGATACATATCACTTATTGCAATTACATAGTATCTCTTTCAAAATAGTTTAGAATCATATAGACGATGTGTGTTTTTAACGTGTTTCTTTAAAAACGTTACCCGCTTCCTATTTCTAACAATAATATATATAAATAGTAAGTAAAACAAAAACAATAGAAACATTGTTTGTAGGTTTACGCTATTTTCTGTATAACAGAGTAGGCAGAGGGAGTTTTGTGATAAAAATTCGCTTTCTATTACATTTTCGAGAAATTGGAGGATGAGTGGCGGTGTTCAACGACGTGTTTTGTCTACTAGAGTACGAAAATTAAATTAATTTATCATCGGATATCGAACCCACGATTAACATTCTTACAGTTGGATGTTGTTCCACTGCGCCATGAAACAATATAATTACTTATCTCATGCAAAATTGAATCTGCCAACTTACCACAATAGACAGTGCTCCTATCTTTCACCCTATTTATTAAATCTACCTTATAAAACATTATAATGATATTCAAGATATAATGTTTCCACTATTCACAATAGTTGAATAGACTACTATCTCTTGATATAAGGCCCCACGTTCCTTAGATATTATATATCTATTTTTAAGCTCAACTTTGATTTAATAAGCTTCACAACCTGTTATTTATTGGTATCGCAACGAAAATATTAAAGATTATGCTAACTTATAATTTTGAGTGAGCTAGATTGCTTTTTGAGTTTTAAATAAGAATAAGCTTAGGTCCAGTCGTGGCGCAGGGGTGCATAGTGTGACTGTAAAACCGACTGGTTGTGGGTTCGATCTCCACTCGAGCAGATGAAATATTTACTTAAATTTATATTTTTATTTATTAGCTCTGGTGTCGAGCCACAGCCTAGTTCTGCCACTCAACACGCAATGCCTCCAGAATTCGGCAGAAAATGGGGATCGGAGTGTCTTAACACTAGGTTAACACTAGGACTCTGTGAAGCTGATAAAAATATTTCAAAACAAGCTTAGGCCAATCGTAGCGCAGGGGCACAAGTGTGTGACTGTCACCACGACAGGTTGTGTGTGAAGCATACAATATTTTAATCTCTTCGTTCTGGCGTCGAAGCAAAGCTCCAGAATTCAACGGAAAACGTAGAGCGGAGTGACCTAATACTACGCTTCCTAAGTCTACTGCTACAAGCGATCAACAGCATGAAGCTGAGAGAAAAAAAAAGAATAGAACGAATGAAAACTACAGCTAGCTAACAAGATCTAATTATTTATTTGTGAAATCGATGTGGCCGTTACTTGGACATAATTACCTGTATATAGGTGTGGTACTATAAGTACAGAATATGATAACAAGCAACTTTACGATGGTAACAAATTCTACAATCGCTTATCTGTCACTCAACTTACGAGAACTGCTCTAGATATAGGATCATTAAATGCGGGAATGTTGCTCTTATAGTACACTTAAACTAATATCAAATCGTGTGATGTGGTAAGAAAGAAATTCATTTTGTGCCAGCTATTGGCGATTGGAATGGTTCGCGGAGTTGTACTAATAATTTAAAATTATGAAGATAGTGTGAGTTCAAATCATGGAGAGGGGAGAAAATTTCTAGAAGAAAATGATGATAACTCTCTATCTGTCTATACATCTGTCTGTCTATATATCTGTCTGTCTATATATCTGTCTGTCTATATATCTATCTGTCCATATATCTATTTGTCTATATATCTATATCTTTTTTGCCTACGAAACTCAATTAAACGAACAAAAATTTTCACATTCGCTTTTCAATAAACAATCGGTACTAAGCTATGCTCCTAAGTTAGCATTAATCAAAGGCTGTTACTTAATTCAACCGTAGACACTAAGGAACTTTAATATAGATAAATCTCGAATGTATTACATAATAAGGAAGAACAATTGGTTGGCTGTGATGAAATTTATAACGTTATCGCGATACTAAAGAAATGTAATCTCTAGTATGTACTAATATATGGTACAGATCATGAGGTGTTGAGTTGAGTTAATAGTAGCCGAATTTAATTTAAGATGTTTTTGTGGAAAATTAAATAAAAAACCGGACAAGCGCGAGTCTGACTTGCCCACCAAGTGTTCCAAACCAAAATTGGACATCTCGAGCTTTTTCTGAAATTCAAGCTTAACTTAGCCAGAGTCCTTTTATCAGACGCATCTCACTTGAAGCTTCTTAGAAGCTAACATAACCAAGACATTTCATTTCTCCAAATTTCATAATTCTAGGTCAACTGGAAGTACCCTATTTACTTACAACAGGTGAATTCCATACAAACTGCAGCATAATCGATATATAAATGCTCATCTTTTGATTTTAATGACTTGGAACTTGATTTTTTTGTGTTTCAAGGGATAGATTTAATATTAATTTTAATTTCAGCTTGATCACGTGATCTTGAGATAAAACTTCCTGACGGACGGACAACAAAGTGATCCTATAAACCTTCCGTTTTAACCTTATATACGGAACCCTAAAAACAAATTTAAGCGTTTCAGTCTACTAAATTCTGTTTAGTAAAGTAGAGTAAGGGCCCAGTTACAATGTTTTCGAGCAAATAGTTGTAAAAGTGGTCCACCATTTCGCTAAACGGCGTTAAACTGATCAGTAAAAAGGAAATTCGATAGTGCTTTTTGTATCCACTTTACGCGTGAGTGCACTGTGATTTAAGATAATTTTATTTCTATGTCTCGATTCACTTCGTAAATTACTTGATTGCCCAATAGGCCTGTTTCGGTGATATTAAATTTAATAAAATAGGTTTTTTTTTAGATATTTCAAATTTATTAAATTGCATTGTCTTTCTTGTTGTATCAATTGAGATGGATAATAAAGTGATAGAATGTGTTTCTGTAGTTTGTTAAATTGAAAATATAAATATAATAATGAAAACTTTCACAAAAATAGTTAGTCCGTGCCATACGTTTGAAAGGTATTTTTAATAATAGGTTTTAAGGTTCGAGTAAAAATCGCAATCAAAAGAAACAATATACAAAGAGGCCATGTTAAGAAGAAAGGAGAGTAAGTTATGCAGCGCAGAGCAGATTTTTTTATATTAAAGCTTAAAAATAAATTTCAGTTGTTTTTAAATTTTAATATAAAATAATGCTTGACTTAAGCTATATTATATAATTTTTAAAATCTTTTAAGCCAACCTAGCTTAAATATTATCCAGTTACAGGGAAAATTTGACACAGTTTATTTGTAAATCTAACTTAACTTTTGTTATTCTTTTGGTGTCTATCTTGTTAAGCAATATTTCTTATAATATTTTTAATTTTCTATTTTCATTTTTCACCTCAATTTCTATAACAGTGACTATCTAATTATTATATAAAATGTCTTGGAGTAGCTATTTTATCTAAAACACTATAGTAGAGTTGTGTAGAGCAAAAAAAAATACATCAAATAAATCGCAGTAACAATAATAATTAATTCGATTTATCTACTAGTGATAAAATCTTAGTAAAATAAGATTCTGCCGAAGAGCTTTGAAAGCATAATTAAAAATACGTCCGGTGCTTAATAAGAGTAGAAAGGCCAGCTCTTTATAGCTAATATAGTCTGATTACATATTAATTACCATCAAGTACAAAATTTTATTATCTACATGACATTATATGGAGAAATTGTGCCTATATATAACGAGTTGGGTGGTTCTAATCATTTTGTTTATTAAATAGATTCTTTAGGGAAAAGTTATGAGACGTTTGCTATAACAATAAGATTTTAGTGTATATAATTTAATAAGATTTTTGTAATTTCGAACACAACAAGAAGAAAAAGAAAGAAATATTAAAGTAAATATTTTAAATAGTAATCACAATAATTAAATTTCATTTAAACTTCATGACTGTTTTAGCAAAACTAAAAAAATATATATATCTGTATGAAAATATATATAAAAAAATTAAATCAAATACTAAATGCAACTTGTAAATTAAATTAATCAAATTATCGCTTATCTCAACTTAGATACATGCATTTATTCTTTGTATAACGTTCAAATGAAACTCTACATCTATGTAAATAGAGTCTAGAGCAACATTATAGGGTGAGCCAAGTTGTACATTCATTCAGTTATACTGACTCTGTCTGGATCATTAAGTTTGCATATTATAACCTTCTTTTATCTAATCATTTGCATATTCACATATTTTATTGTACTGGACGCGTTTTGACGCCTCCAATGACTTTATAAGGGATCGCGTCGAGCTTACTTTAGTACTAACGATAAGACATGCCGGTAGGATTGTTTTAATTAATTCTAAAGAAATATATGTTGTTTAATATTCTAGATATATTATAAGAGAGAGGTATTTTTATATTTTTTTTGTTTTGATTTTCTAATGAAAATTTATTTACTTTCAAGCTGCGAGAGCATTCATACAGATTAAATATATGGATTGTGTTTCTTGTATTTTAATATTACTAAAGTGGATGTCGTTCGTTTCATATTTTACGTCTGTATAGACAATGTGATTATTGCTATATTACTAAGGCCACTCCTGTTTCTTACTAGACTAATACATGTAAAACATGCTCACCTTAAACGTCTGAGTTATTTATTTGAGCGAAATGACTATATATTAAATATTAATAATAATAACTGTGATGGAAAATATACAAGAAATTTGCGTATGAAAAGTGTATATCAGTACATTCATTGAAGAAAGTAAAGAATATATATTTAATCATCTGGTCTTGTTTCATATTTAATTGATTACAAAAGTTTGGCTTTTAAGTTAATTGTTTTTGCTTAATTTATATTATTAATAATGGTTTTGATTAAAATATCTTACAAAATATTCCTTCTGAATTATACTTTTATATAATTATGTAAACTGTGCGATGAGTGGCGGAACTCAACGCCGTTCATCGCGCAATGCCTCCAGAACTTTGCCTCGACACCAGAGCGAGGAAATGAAAATATAAATTTAAATAAATATTTCATTTCCTACAGTGGGGATCGAACCCACAACCAGTCGATTTTACAGTCGCACTTTGTGCCCCTGCGCCACGACTGGAATTTTAAATGAATATTTAAATATATAATACAGCGTCTAACATTAATGGAGTTGCGATGTAAAACACCTTGTAAATTTCAGTTCAGTTCAGCTTAACTAGAGTCTAGTAATAAATAGGACTTCGAGATTTCTTCTCGAGTGATATATGCAAATTAAATATAATAAACAAAGGCTGGCTACGGGGAGTGGATTTACATAGTAGTAGGCATAGAGTAGGAATAGTTAACTATTGAGAGACTATTAAAATATAAGAAATGTAAGAAAATCATTTAAAAAGTAAGGTTTAAATTATATAATTGGAATATCTCTATAACATATACGTCATTTTCATTGTTTAATATATATTTTTTGTTTTAAATATAAAGTTTTACTAATATTTATTTCCATTTCTTGGGTATGTTGTCGAGGACAAACGCGGCGTTGAGTTCTGCCATCAATATGAAATGTTAAATTTACGTTCTTTCTGAACAAATCGAAGCGAAACATAGTATTAGTTAATATGAAACCGCAAACACTACGGATATCTCGCTTTCGATGTATAGATGAAAGTGGGCTAGTTCACAATGTTGTTTGATAAGGCAGGTCGCGTGCTACGCCTTTATAGAAAAGTGAAACGGCCGTACTCTTACTACTTATATCGATTTTTTTTATCCTATGAGATCGATCGCGTTATGCCTTCAAGGTATATCTACGTATCAAGAAAAATATATTATTAAAGTATAGGTATATGTATTTTGTGTTTTGTGTTTTTTACGGCTTAACGTTGAAGACACTTCGTTCCCATTCCCCATTTTCCGCCAATTTCTGGAGGCGTTGCGAGTTGAGTGGCGGAACTCAACGCCGCATTATTATGTATTTTGGTTACGAAACCTATCATGCAGTTAATTCTTATACCAATACTTTTTTTTCAGCTTCACGCTGTATCCCGCATGTAGCACGCATAGCTACTTTCGATTACATGTTGAGTGGCCGTTACCAGAACGATGAAATGAATATAAAAATATTTCGTTTCCTCTAGTGAGAATCGAACCCACATCCTGTCGCGTTTACAATCACACATTGGTACCCCTGCGCCACGGCTGGCCTCATACACTCATACTTTAGTACAGCTTACAAGACTAAATGTAAATTTACATAGTTCTTCACTGAAAGCAATAAAAAGCCAGTTTTACTGTCCAAGAACCTACATACAATGTCGAAGGTATTCTATTTACTTGCTTATTTTATTTATTACAAATACATATAAATAAGGTTTAACACTCTCCGCATATATTAGTTGAGTGTGCCTTAGAAGATATCTTTATGAAGACAGATTTTGCAAATAATCTCACCATTTTCAATATGTATTCGTGATTAAAGTTAATTATATGAATACTTCGACGTGTTTGTTTTAAGTAAAACTAAATTTATTTAATTTTAGTTTCTTTAAAAGTAATGTCGAGTTATACATACATATTTTTTTATAAGCAACTTTCTTTGTCTAACTAAGCAGATAATATTGGGATGTTAAATTACAATGTACTCAAAGCTCCGTCAATCTTCAAAATCACCAGGGTAGCCAGAGGGAACCTAGTGTTAAGACACTCCATTCCCCACTTTCCGCCGAATTCCGGAGGCATTAAGTGGTGGAAATCAACGCCGCCCTTTGCATTGTGTTAGAGACATGGGGTATCATATAGATTTACCTAGGCTTACCTCAATTAGAAACAGAGATTCTGGGCACTTTTAAGCTAAAATACTCGAATGAAAAAAATAATAAGACTCATACAAAATATACTTAAGCCCACAAGTTTCAATTTCAAATATGACGTAAAAAATAACGAAACTAAAAAGCCTATACCATTTTTTTGAATCGAAATTGCATACCATTAAAGCAATATTAGATCTTTTTTCTTCTTATATATATTTTATACATGCTTAGAATAATTCTGAATGTACGTACTTGATGATATACTTGTAGTAACGTACTTAAAACAATTGGCTATTATTTATTTTCTTGTATTAGTAGGTACATATATATGAGATTTAGTTCTTTATAGTCCGAGAAGTAGTTTCCAATGGGGAACGGTAGTGTGTTAATGGGAACGGAAAGTCTTATCACTAGGTTTCCCAGTTTACCTCCGTAAAACTAAAAATAAGCAGTTGTGATAATTTTTCGGCGTAATAAAAAATCAGCTTCACGCTGTATCCCGCACACAGCAGGGTAGGCAGAGGGAACCTAGTGTTAAGACACTCCGTTCCCCACTTTCTGCCGAATTCTGGAGACATTGCATGTTGAGTGGCAGAACTCAACGATACAGCGTAATTAACATGTTTTAATTTTCAAATGAATTTGAACAGTATCTTTATAGGTTTTAAATTATTTTTTTAGTATATTTATACCATATATTTCTTTATATAGAATCCATCCAGCGCAGAATCATTAACAAAGCAATTTTGCTAGTCGCTCCTTACACTACAAAAAACAATGCGGTTTGAATATTTCGAAACGATCTCTTGTTACTTTAAGAGAATAAATAAATAAAAGCCCTAATTTAGTATGCTTTTAATATATTATTGATGAATAGTAGCAATCGATTGATATTTGATTACAACATTATATTTGTTTAACCTTGGCCATTTATTTAAATAGCTTCTATTGGGCGTCGTGACGCAGAGAAACAAGCATATGTGATTGACGGTTGTGAGTTCGATTCCCACTTCAATATCTTCTTTAACACCAAAGCAAAGCGCGGCGTTGTGTTCCGCGACCCAATATGCAAAATTAGCTAACAAACAGAAACGTATAACATTCATTTCTATTCTTACTGCTTTCTATTCGTACCTATAGAATATACATAAGCTAGGTATATCTAACAGTTCTCTCTAGTAGGTGTAGTGTCGATTTTTCAGTGTAATGTAAAAGTTGTTCTGGCTCACTTGCTTCTGTTAGCGTGACTGGAGTTAATTACAAGGCGTGTGTCAAAATTATTTGCCGACATCAATTTTGAGAGGAATTTAAATTATATGTAATAAAGCATTGCTTGTATTTCATTTGATAATGTATATTGCAGTTTAAATGGTTAATGGTACTGTAGTTGCTTTGCTTCTTTTTAATTTTTTTTTGTATATTTTTTGGATAGAGAAGACAGTGATAAGTTTCTCACTCTCTTGATTTCTCTATATCTCTATTACTCTACTCTATCTCTAGTACTCTACTTAGTGGCATAATTTAAAGTGGTACTTTATCTAACCTTGCATATTTTTTAGACTAAAAATCGAATAGATAAAAAAAATATATACAATTTATTTATTTTTTGTGACACTGACTTAATGAGCGATTTTTTCACAAAATAATATAAAAAAACAATCTAAGTCTAGTTTTTGTAAAAAGCTAAGATTCGTATAAATCAGTATAGTATAATATATTTTTTTCTAAGTGCATAATTAATTTTCAAAATTAAAATTCCATTTCCAAATTTAACTTGTAAAACAAAAATTATATATAATAAATATTTCACAGGTGGTACCTTAAATTCTTAAAATCTATAAACATTTGGGGGTCCAAGATGGAAGGCTTGCTCGCAGCGACCCCTGCCAGCCCTTACGAGGGCTGCAACGTTCCATCCGCCACGTGCACCTCGAGAGAGCGCACTGATAGGGCGTCCCCCCAAGGCGACGCGCACCAGTGCGTCCCTGCTGGTGTGTCAAGTGGCGACGAATGCGGCGTTGGGGACCGCCACCCAACACGCCATGTCCGGAACGGCGGGAGGTGGAGGACGGAGCTACAAATAGCTACGTGGAATGTAAGAGGAGGGATGGAAGAAAAGATGAAGGAATTATTAGATGTGATGGATGATAGAGATTTGGATGTTGTTTGTGTGACAGAGACCAAGCGAAAGGGCAATGACACGACCGATTTGCCGGGCAGTCGGGTCGCTTTCTGGGCCGGCGTACCAGAGAGCGAGCGGGGCTGTCAAGGTGTAGGTGTGTTATTGTCCTCTCGATTGGTTAGTGCAGCGGTTGAATACAAGGCGATCAACCCGAGACTGCTTTGGGTTCGCTTCAAGCTGGGGTTAACAAGAGTATTCTTGTTAGTGGCGTATGCGCCAGTATCCTCAGCTCTATTAAGCGAACTCGAGGAGTTTTGGGAGAGTGTCAGGGATGTTCTAGGTAGCGTTAGAGGGAATGAAAAATTAATAATATGTGGCGATTTGAACGGATGGGTCGGAACTGCGCGAAGCGGTTACGAGGGAGTGTTAGGTCAGTATGGTGACAAGAGAATAAATGAGGCTGGAAAGCTTATATTGGAAATTTGCAAGGAAAGGAATTTGTTTGTGGCAAACACTATGTTTGACCACAAACAAATTCACATGTATACATGGGAGCGAACGGAAGGGAAAAGTATGATTGATTTATTCCTAGTGGATCAGCGTATTCGAAGCCAAGTCATGGACACACGAGTGTTTAGGGGTTCTGATCTGGGAACAGACCACTATCTAGTCGTTGCTAGAATAAGGGGTCTGTTCGCGGGTTGGCGCAGCTACACAAGGTGTCCAGACTTGGAGTCGAATTACCGCATAAGAAGCTGGAAGCTTCAAGATCCACCGACTAGAAAGGAATATCAAGAAAGAGTTTCCAAAAAGCTAGACAGCAGTGAATCTGGAAATGGAAATATTGAAGTATGCTGGCAGAACCTTAGGGATTGTATGAAGGAAGCAGCGACAGAGGTATGTGGTAAAGGTAAAAGGGGCTTTAGCAAAAAACGTGATGAATGGTGGGATGATGAAGTGCAAGATGCAGTAGAAAGAAAGAAGAAGGCATGGCAGGACTATAAAGCCTCTGGTAAAGATAAAAGTATGAGAGAGATAAAAAAGAAAGAGTATAAGCTGCAAAAGCACCAGACGAAAGTACTGATCAAGATGAAGCGTGAAAAGGCAGAGAATGAAAGAGATGAAAGGTTAACGAACAACTTCAAGGAAAATACGAAGCTTTTCTGGAGAGAAGTTAGTGTTTCTCGAGGTTGCTCGTTAGCCTGTAGAATGAAAGGGGTGCTTTCGAAGGACGGTGAAATTCTAACAGAACAACCACACGTTTTGCAGCGATGGGCGGAATTTTACAAGGAGATGTATGAATGTGATGACGCCTCAGTCTCAAGTAGCAGCGAAACGCTGAGTCTTGATGTAGCTGATGGCGAAATCAGTATAAAAGAAGTTGAGAGTGCAATACGAAGTCTGAAATGTGGTAAGTCAGCGGGGGCAGATGGAGTTACTGCCGAGATGATCAAATATGGTGGGCCACGCGTCTTGGACTTGTTCTGGTTTTTGTGCAATTTGTGCTGGAAATCAGGGGAGGTCCCAGACGATTGGCGAGGTGCGGTCATCGTGCCTTTGTATAAAGGCAAAGGTTCACAGATAGACTGCGCAAGCCATAGGGCTATCAGTTTGATTAGCTTAGGTAGTAAAGTTTATGCTAAAGTTTTAGCGAGAAGAATGCAGGAGAGATCTGCAAGGTTGTTGTGGGAGGCCCAAGGGGGCTTTAGACCTGGAAGAGGGTGTATGGATCAGATCTTTTCCCTTCGCATGATCACGGAAAAATTTTTGGCCGTTAACCAAAAAGTTTTCTGTGCTTTTGTGGACTTGGAAAAGGCGTTTGACAGAGTTGTTAGAGCGAAATTATGGGAGATACTACCCCGGTACAATGTGAGCGGACCCTTGCTGCAGGCTGTAAAGTCTCTTTACAGAGATCACTCAGCCTGCGTGCGAGTAGGAGCTGGCATGTCGCCCTGGTTTGACATCCGATCGGGTGTTAAACAAGGTTGCGCCATGTCAGCTTGGTTGTTCAATTTGTATTTGGATAGCTGTCTCCAAGGAGTGAAACAAAGTGATATGGGAGTGAAAGTAGGTGACCTGAATGTGAATTGCCTGCTGTACGCAGATGATGCAGTGCTTATTGCATCATCAGAATGCGAGTTGCAGGCATTGGTCACCACTCTAAAAGAAGGGTGTAAATATAATGGTCTAAGCCTCAATGTGAATAAGACAAAGGTTCTGATTTTTGAAAGAGATGAAGAAAGGACGGAATGCAAGATCAGTGTAAATAGTATGATATTAGAACAAGTGAATGAAGTGGTATACTTGGGAAGTATGTTCAGTAGAGATGGAAGATACGAGATGGATGTGGAAAGGCGTATTGCTGCCGGTAACAAGGTTAACGGAGCCTTAGCTGCATTGATGAGACGGCGAAACGTCAGCACAGCTGCGCGTTTGGCCGTACACAATGCAGTTTTGGTACCGACTCTGTTATACGGCAGCGACACGTGGGTATTACAGAAGAAGAATGAAAGAAAGATGAATGCTGTGGAGATGCGATCTCTTCGTAGGATATGCGGAGTCAGCTTAGCTGATCGAATCCGCAATGAAGAGGTACACAGAATGGCAGGTACTAGCGAGGATGTCACGGTGAGAATGAAGAAGAACGTGCTCAGCTGGTTTGGGCACGTCGAACGAATGAGTGATGAAAGAATGGCAAAAAAGATTTATGATGGAAAAGTGAGCGGTAAGAGAGGTAGGGGGAGACCTCGGTTGACCTTCGAAAACACAGTATCAAAGATACTGGAGGAAGGTCACGTAAAAAGCATGAGGACCCCCCGAAGGGCATGTATGAAGAGGTTGATGACAGTGGACGAGGCGAAAGAGGTATGTAGAGACCGTAGCGTTTGGCGCTCCGTTCTCTCTGACTACCCCACAAGGGATAAAGCGTGAAGCTAAGTTAAGTTAAGTTAAGTTATAAACATTTGAAATTTTTCACAGGTATCTTAGAAAATCTCCAATATTTCCAAGAAGCAACTGAATTTATTTGGGTTCCCCGCATCGAGCCTTCCTATTTACGGCCATACTTAAGGTGTTCTACCAAAGGGCGAGATTGTTGTATAAATTATACGAATTTACATGATTTTATGGAAATAATTGAAATACCAGAGGAGATTTCTAAGCGGCGGTCATTTGCTAAACTACATCGTAGTAGGCTACGCGGGTGGAATTATAGGAACTGTCTCAACTGAGCGATGTTAATGTTAGATCTGCTCGAGGGTCAATATATGATTTGTGGTGGATGAGGAGAATTTATATGGTTTAATATGGTATTTTGTTGTTCACGTTGTATCCCGCATATAGCGGGGTAGACATAGGGAATAAACATAGTGTTCAGACACTCCGTTCACCACTTACCGCCGATTTTTTGAAGCGCTTTGCCTTGTACCAGAGCGAAAAAATCATAAGAAATCAAAAGAACCCACAGCCGTCGTGATGATAGTCCACACCCTTGTACCACTGCGCCATAACGGAATTACATTTTAAATATAAGGATGTAAATTCTTAAAATAATATATGTAAATTCTCATTTTGCTCTTAAGCACAGCCTGAACTATGTCAGTACTGATACCGGCTGCTAGTAGCCTCTAATCGCCCCAGGTCATACCGTGTAGGAGCAAGACCACCGCGTTTATTATAATAAGCTATTATAAAGTGTAGCCATCGTCCTCTATTTTCACATTACATTAATGGAATTAATTTTATCTTATAGAAAACATGCTTTCGGCTGCATTAAGGGGTGAAGTATCTTATACTAAAAGGAAATATTGTAATTACGATTTAATGTTTAATATATTTTGTTAAATATTAGGTATAAGGATTAAAAAAATGACATGAGGTCAGTCGTGGCGCAGGAGCACAGAGTGTGACTGTAAAACCGACTGGTTGTGGGTTTGATCCCCACTCGAGGAGATGAAATATTTACTTAAATGTATATTTCCATTTCTTCGCTCTGGTGTCGAGGCAAAGCGCGGCGCTTAGAACACTAGGTTCCCTCTGCCTACCCTGCTGTGTGCTGGATGCTGTTCCGCATTTCCCGCTGAATTATGGAGGCATTGCGAGGCGGAACTCAACGCCGCGCCGCCACGCTTTGTCTCAACACAAGAATGGAGAAATGAAAATATATATTTCGCTTCCTCGAGTGAGAATCGAAGCCACAACCTATCGCTTTTACAGTTACACTTTATGCTCTATTAAAATTAAAGATAAGCAAATGCATTACAATCAGACCACGGGGTCCTCCATTAAAATTAAATATTTTTTGTCTTTAATAATTTATGAACATTATACAGAAAATTATACAATATTATGCTGTTAATATAACGATGCACTATAACATTATAATGCACTTAGTAGGTACTCACCTATTAGCGCTTGGACGTGGAAGCTGGGTATAATCTCATTTGCGGTAGACAGTTTGGCGGCGTTTTTTGTACTCTGCAACAAATTGAAACATATAAATAAAGTTAAGATTATAGATAAAATATAATAATTTATTTATATTC
This sequence comes from Heliconius himera, assembly GCA_021202915.1. NCBI lineage: Eukaryota > Metazoa > Arthropoda > Insecta > Lepidoptera > Nymphalidae > Heliconius > Heliconius himera. The sequence continues at coordinate 373,316 of JAJHJA010000227.1, forward strand.
TGTACGTTTTTATTTTTTTTATTATGGAGGGTAGATGTAAAGAACACCATCTCATGTGAGTATTCAGTTGGAGCTGGTATGCAGTAGTAAACAATAAGTTATAGTTAAAATTTCAAACAATATGATACGTTACAATTAAAATTAATTGTTAATATATATAAACTTATTTTTTAAAAAACAATAAAAAAAATCACTCTTTAAAACCTATTTTGATGGACCTTTTCATACACGGAGATGATCCTCCTTGACGATACCCTCCTTATTTTAAGCAGCACCTCAATACTGTAGTAACAAAACCGTCCACATAACTTCTCACACCGGAATCGAATGCGTGACTACCATTAATGTTTCCAACCAAACACCAAATCAATCCAATTATTAGGTCATTTCAAAAAAAATAAATCATATTTTAATACAAAAACGTGACATCTGTACTTCACGAGTACCAGATCTCTTGCGTAACTTCCACAGGCGTCTCCAAATATTTCCATTTTCGCCATTGCTTTATTCTATTGACAATTTTATTATTCTATAACATTATTGCAAAATAACAACTGAATCAGCCGCATCGTGATCCGCATAGATCCGACTCTGGAAATCGACTTTTGAAATTAATCGCGTGGTCTTTGAACTGTTGCCTAATATTAACAAAGTCTATATTGTCATTGGTTTCGGATGGTGATTATTTTATAATTAATTTGTGATTGTTGAAATATATTTTATTAATATTCAAGAAGATTTATAAGAACATTAGTTTCTCTTATTAAAGAACTCGATCTCGAGGCGTGTTGATATAGAGCGCAGCGTTGACTTCTGTCACACAACACGCAATGCCTTCAAAAACCATTGGAAAATGGGAAATGGAAGTGCCCTAATGGGAACGGAGTGTCTTAACAGTAGGTTCTCAGAGTCCCTCTGCCTACCCTGCTATATGCTGTATACAGCGTGAAACAAAAACAAAAGAGCTTTGCTTATGTCTATTTAGTAAACAGTAAGCCTATTTTTATTCTTATATTTTCTTTATCTGTTGCTTATGATTTTGGTGTTTGAAAAATCTATCAACTAATATAAATATAAAATGATGAATATAGAAACATCTATATGGATATATTATATTTAGCTTATAATTCATAGTAACTCGGAACTGCTCTCAAAATCAATACGAATATCTTCAATGTAAATATACATGACGAAATGAGTCAATAAAAACTATATGGTACAAAAATAAAAAAAGAATATTTCGCCATTGTTTTTAATTCAGGGTTTAATGGAACTATAATTTAACAAATAAATTTATTAAGTCGTAAATAAAGCTGGCACATTACACAATATAAGGATACGTCGGTATTTTAGCGCGCTACTTAACGTCGTCAGACGAAAAATATTAACGATCTCTGAAATAAATTGTTTTTAATGTTATAGTGATTTTGTTGTTTATTGTAAAAAATAAGTATTGTAGAGAGTATATATTTTGAAAGTTACTTTCACAATATTAAATTTTAAGTTAATATTTACTTCTTATTTAATTCATTACGATGACATTACATCGTGCAGTTGGGAACTCTTGAATTATACTCAAAATTAAAAAAAAATATATATAAATTTAAATAAATATTTTATTTCCTGGAGTGGCGATCGAACTCACAACCAATCGTGTTTGCTATCACACACTTGCGCCCCTGCGGCACGACTGACATATATCTATTTTCGAGTAATAAATTAATTATTATTTACTCAGTCAATTTTATTTTTACTTGACCTAAAAATCCTAAATTTTTATTATTAACTTTTATTATTACTAATATGATATATAGGACTAGACTATGCCAAAATGCCATCATAACAAATCATTTTGATTCCACCTTAGCCTTTCATAATAAATGATATTACTGTTGCTTAACAAGATGTATTTTTTTGTATGGCATGTGCATGAATGAGTCGCGTTCTATAAACGAAACAAAAGTATAAACAATTTGCGAGTTGTATTATAGCTGGGACTATTAAAAAAAGTTATGGATACTACTAACGACACAGGGACTGCACGGATATGGAACTATATGGTTGTTAAAAAATCTATTTTTGATATACGTAACCATAATTTATATTAATAATAAATTGAAAATTAAATTAAATCCCGCATACAATAAGAGGGAACCTAGTGTTAGGACACTTCGTTCCCAATTTTCTCGGTACAAAAGTCGGTAATTGTGGAGGCATTGCGTGTTGAGAGAAAGTGAATATAGCAAGTATATATAACATTTATAAGTAATCAAAGTATCGATGATTTAAATTATATTATTATTTTTTCTTAAATAATATTTTCCTAAAAAATACAATAATTTAATAGTATCAGTAAAACAACCATTTAAGCATTTATTAATAATTTTTATTTAAAAATTCCATAATCATATTTTTATCAATTGTTCATTCTCTATGTCAGTGAGTCTCATATGTAACGTATAACACAATAGACGATGATGCCGATACAAAGCAATGGGAGCCGCGATTATTAATTGTCACTGGAGATTGATGTGACATTGTGCAACACACGAATTCATCTTTATTAATGTAGGTTAAGGTGAGGGTGAAGCAAGATCCATATTCCATATACAATGGATCTCCAACGTAATCACTGTAAATTGAATTGAACATTATCGTAGTCGTTGTAAAACGTATAGGAGTATGTGTTAAGGCATCTATTACTTTTTTATTTTTTAGCTTCATGCTATATTCCGCATTTTCAGGGTCCTCACGGTAGGCAAAGGGAACCTAGCTAGTCTTAAGACACCCATCCTACACTTTCCGTCGAATTCTCAAAGCATGGCGTGTTGATTGGCGGAATCCAATAACCACGTGTCGAATTGTTACTAGAGCGACTAAAAAAAAATATTAAATTTTTTATTTCTCAATTCTCGATTCCCATTTCCAAGATATTTAATCCAATTAAGAAAATGAAAGTGCCTAAATATATTATTTAGCAAATTATCAAAAAGATTTCAATTTTATTCTGTTTTTCTCTATGTTTACTTTACCTTTTAATCTTTAATGTATCTCAATATTAAAATTTTATGTATTTTTTTTATTTTCACCATATATCAATAAATCATTAAAAAAGCAATTTTCTGGTCATGTATTCTTATGCAATCTAAGCAAGGCCGTTAAAAATCGAGTGCTCGTTTGTACAAAATATTATGATACCGTATTAGGGTTGTCACTTTTTCAGATATGGTTCTCTTTTTAAATTTCTTTAGGCTCTTGATAACAAAGATAAATAATTCGCTATTTTTCTCTTTTTATAATAATATTATATTTATATATTTATTTATTATAATATTATTTTTCTCTGATAATAATAAATTATATTTTAATACAATTTTTCTATTATAAAAACAGAATAATATCTGCAATAATATCTATAGTTTATATTAATAGTGACGCGTACACTATGTACATGTAGTATATATATAGATATACGCATTAGTATTAATTCAATTTTTATATTAAGAAAATAAAAAAAAAACCTAACTTTAATATTTCTACAATAACAGCAACCCTATTTAGAATAGACAGTAGACCATATAACCTGCAATTATAGTAGAATGAGATAAAAGCATTTTTTGTCATGTGATAGTTCTTATTGTAAGAGACATAAGACTATACGAGTATGTATATAGGATGTTTAGTGGGCTGCCTGACGGTGGTCGTTAAAATAATAATAATTAAGCTGAACCATCTTGATTCAAATAGTAATTTTGATGTAGTTTATTTTGCCCTCGATTCTTGCTTATATTACTCTATAATGCTTGTCCAATCTCGGTGGCCTGGCCTGGCCTGGCCTGTTCAGGCATTTGGTAATTTTGAATCAATAAATGTTAATTTGCATACATTTGATTATTTAAGGCCAATTTGTGGTACTAGCGTACGATTCAAAACGCGACAGATGTGGCTTCGATTATCGTTTGAGGAAATTAATTATTTACTGTTTTCATTTCTTCGCTCTGGTCTCGAGGCAAAGCACGATGTTGAGTTCCACCACCCAACGCTTAATGTCTATAGAATTAGGCGGAAAATGGAGAATCAGAAAACAGTGTCCTAACACTAGGAGAATGGGTTCCCTCTGCCTATCCTGCTTTATAAAAAATACATACATGTGCTTTGTAAGTACCTTTCGCTACATCAATTGTTCAATTACCCATGCTTACATACTATTTACATTCGACGACCGATTTATATATATATATGTTTATATAGTTTATATAAAAAAAACAGAACGCTCTAAGAAGTTTCATCGTTTATTAGTATCATTTCAGTATAATAAATTAATAACAATTCCACAATTTTATTTCACATAATATAATTATTTCAACACATCGATCGGCCTGACAAAACTTACATAATGAAATTAAGTGTGACATGAGAATAAGTAAAAGTAGTCTTTAGAATAACAACAAAATGTAAAAGTACCTGAATGTATATCATCTGAGGTAATTGCGAGAAGTGGGGTAACATTTACGATCGGCGAAATGAGGAGAAGGGTCCTTTTCGTAATTCGGGCCGTTTGATTTTTTTTTTACTACTTTCGAAAGCAACTTCTTACGAAAGTTTTATGAAGGAGGCTTAATTATATCGAAAGTGACGGATCATCGATAAGTAGTGTACCTACGCCTTTTATTTTCAATATGCGTGCGTTCGATTTAACGCTAAATGCTTTTGTTGCTTTATTTTTTTAATGTACGGTTTCGAATTCGAATTATTACGTATTTTACCTTATTGGTAAAATTTATTATTACATTTTTATGGTAGTTTTTTGTTGGTATATATCGACAATATAGAATATGTTTAATATGTGTATTTTAAATGTTCCATTGTTGCGTGATACATGATTATAATTAAATTTGACGATTCGATAAGAGCGTGGGCTAAGTGGCGTGTTTATATATCTTTAGCTTCACACCGCATCCCGCAGACAGCAGGGTATGCACAGGGAAGTGTTAAGACACTCCGTTCCCCACTTTCTGCCGAATTCTGGAGGCATTGCGTGCTGAGTGGCAGAACTCAACGGCGCGCTTAACCTTCACACCAGAGCGAAGAAATGGAAATATAAATTTTAAGTAAATATTTCATCTCCTCGAGTGGGGATCGAACCCACAACCAGTCGGTTTTACAGTCGCACCTCGTGCCGCTGCGCCACGACTGGCCTCAATATGTCTTTATTCATTAATATCTATAGACATACTATTTTATTATTTTATATATTTCTATAATAATAAAAAAAGCTAACTCCATATGGGCTTGAGGGAAAAAATTGTTCACCATTATTATATTACATGGAAACGTTTCATTGTATTTTCGTAATTTTTCCGTATTTTTATGTTTATATGTGTGTGACATACGGAAGTAAACTTCTATCTTTGACGTTTTAATGTTTCTTTTTATAGCCATCTACTATGAACCTTGTTTTTGGATGACTTAAACTGACTTTGGACTAAATAGTCCAAATTTAGCAAGATGTGAATTTTCAGCCTTTTTATTACTGTTACTGTTACTAAATAACTACTGTTAGATTTTAATAATAATATACTAATCTTAACGAGAAAAATAAAGAAATATCATATCGTAAGTATAGTTTTTATTTACGTAAAATTAATATATGTAAAATTATTCACTATCATTGACCTTTCCCATTCAAACCTGTATATCTGTTGGGTCATTGATAACTGTTAATCAGATGCAAATATTCCAAAATTGGACATTAGAGAAGCTCATAAATTGATGACACTTCCTCTCATCATAAAATTGTCAATTTTTCTAAATATATTTCTATTTTCTCACGGACAAAGTTAAAAACTCTTTGGTCGATTTCGAATGACCATTTCTCGTTGACGAAATAAATGGTCGTGTGGTCGTGCAAGAACGGAAGCACAGTGCTGCGTAGATTCATTAATTATTTCATTTATTTTTATTGCTTCTATAATTATTAGTTTATAGATATCAAAACGGCAATTATAAATGTTTCGACTTAACAAAGTATAAAGCGTATTAATTACAAAAGTTTCTTTTATATATTAATTTTTCTTTACTAAGTGTGGAATAAACATTTTGGAAATGCTTCTTTATTTTAAGATTGAAATTGTATTTATAAAAAAAAATATTTCAATACCAATAGTTATAATAATAGTTAGTACCTTATAATTAACTAAGTACTAGGTAAACGCTTTTTTTTTAGATAGCAAAGAAAGTCTACTGTCAAGATTTGTGATATGTTTATAATGTGGCGGAACTTAACTCCGCGCTCTATCTTGTTAGAGCAGACGTATAGAACTAATTCATAAATTCGACTATGGCAATTTTTTGTTAGTCCTTAAAAAAATAACTTTTTAGCATCACGCTGTATATACACTAGTAGGGTAGGTAGAGGAAACCTGAGAACCTAGTGTTAAGAGAATTCAATTCCCCACTTTCTGAATTCTGGAAGCATTGCGTATTAAGGCGAAACTTAAATCCGCATTTTGCATAGACACCAGAGCGAAGAAATTAAAATATTCAACATGAATTTCACACATAATTTCATGTTTACAATCACACGTCTGTGCCCCTGCGCCACGCCTGGCCTCAAAAAAAAAGAACTAATAAATAAAATATTTCTCTATAATTATAGACGTCTTAGTTTAAATTTCATACACAAAGTTATCAAGCTAAACTTAAAATGGATACGCAAACCAAGAAATAAGGGTTTAACTCACGATCAGAGTCCTTACTATGCGCATAAATAATTTGTTTTCATTAGTGATTTATACACGATGAAGTGAGCACGTGGAATATACAATAACTAGTATGATTTACTATACTTTGTTACAATATTATAGGTATTTTTGCCTTTCGTGAATTCTGTTTCACGACAGGGCTTTTTGTGGGCAGAGGGAACCTAAAAGGAGGGTTAAGACTAAGGAGGGGAAGAATGTGGAACTTTATGTCGCACTTTACTTCGACACCAGAAATAGAAAAATAGAAACATTAAATATTTCATTTCTTCGAGTGAGAATCGAACCCACAACCTGTCGCGTTTAAAGTCACATGTGTTAGTGTCAAATTTATTTATAAAAATTAATAATGTATTTCTGATGTAAGAGTATAATATTCGTCTATTGGACGTCTAATGTATTAGCGGCCGAGTCCGCAACTGGGCTGGCCCTTTTATTCAAAACCTTGTTATTATTTAAATAACAAGGTTTATAATTTAAATGTATGGAAATAATGATTCAGTTTTGCAATATAGCTTGTATTTGTATATTAAAGTCCATCAAAACATCCAATCTTATCCTATTAATATTATAAATGTGAAAATTAGAGAAGATTGATGTTTTTTTTTCCATTTTCACAAAAAAAGGACTTAAAGGATTTTGACCTTCACAATTATATAGCTGGTACTTTAGAATAATTAACATAGGATTTCTGTACATATTTTGTTTTTATATTTTTGTTTATAATATAAATAAGGTTAAGCGGACGAAGCCGCGTTTAAATTGCTGGTATTTCATAATTAACATGCATAACGTATATAAATATATTTTAAACTACTTTATTATATTTTCCTGTTATTTTATTTGTATTGTAAAAATTCAAATATTTCTGATTTAATTCAGTTCATATAGAGTAACTGTCAACGAAACAATTTGTAGTACTTCACAACTGAGTAACAAAAAATCGAATCCACGAACGTTGTTACCATTCTCAACTACGGCTTGTAAATATTGGTTAAATGTTTAATTTATTTGTGTAGTTTAAGTTATTTAAAAGATTTTTCTTTGATATGTAAATTTACATGACATCATACTAATATTATAAATGTGAATTTATGTTTGTTTGTTACGCTTTCACGCCCAAACTACTATATAACCTTTTTTTTTAAGTATTTATAAAAAATATATGATCCTTTGATTATAGTAGAAAAATATATTTAAGCGAGCGTTTGAGTCTCTAGTGTTTATATCTATATATAAAAATATTATTTTTTTTTCAGCTTCTCGCAGTATCCCGCACACAGCAGGGTAGGCAGAAGGAACCTAGTGTTAAGACACTCCGTTCCCCACTTTCCGCCAATTTCTGGAGGCATTGCGTGTTGAGTGGCGGAACTCAACGCCGCGCTTTCCCCTCGACACCAGAGCGAAGATATGAAAATATAAATGTAAGTAATAAATAAATATTTCATCTCCTCGAGTGGGGATCGAACCCCACAACCAGTCGACTTACAGGCACACTTTGTGCCCCTGCGCCACGACTGGCTTCTTATAACGTAAAAAAATAAACTACAAAATAAATTATTTTTAATATAGAAGCTCATAATGCACATTCAATATTATTGTACAATCCTTACGAGAATTTATTTGTTGATATTGAAATGTCAAATTAGTTTCAAAATATTTTTGGGATGATTCATGTTGTGACCTTTGCTGTATAATTTACTTCATTTTTATATTAAGCTGTTACATTTAAAGTTAACGGTACCTTATGAATTTTTGAGTATAAAAAAACATTTGATTACATTACGTGGTATTTTGAAAAATATATAAATATATTATTTTACAAAAAATTCTGCTTCATTAGATAAAACATGGCGTCGTGTATTAAAGAGAGAGAGAGAGATAGAGAGAGAGAGAGAGAGAGAACCAGAGTAATTTTAATAGTGGTCTAATAGGGTAGTAAGTTGGCCAAAAGGCTTCTTGATATATTGTTTTTATTGTAAAAGGTAATTCTGAAAAATTATTTCATAATCGTAAACTAACGTCATTTTGATGTAAATAAGTTAACTTTGTAAAGACCTTAACTTATGTACTTAAGTGCGGGTGTGCATTAATGTTGCCCTTGCACTTTGCGAAGCGCCATAGAGTTAGGGCTTGTACATATTCAAGTTTTAAATTTTAATCAATGCATTATCGAAATAATATTAATGTTAATTTTTACAATTATAACTAAGGCTATATATAATGAAAAAAGACATATTTAATTTCTTTTGTCATTATTATTTTTTTAACATAGCGAAAGAACTTTATGAAAGTTCTACTTATATTATTAAAGTTTGTAAATCAACTTTTTGTATAAAAATATCTTTTTTTTTCGTTTTGCAAAACTAAAACTAAGTCTACTAGTATGTGACTTTATCATAGAAAACGCGTAGACGTTAAATAAATAACTGTCTGGCGAACACTTATGTATTCCCACGATAAATCTTGACAAGATCGGATTATTTTATATACCTACATTAAACAAGTTAAATTCTTTAACTGGTACATAAAATAGTTTAAAATCAGTACTAAATAAACGATTTTTTCTAGTTTTTCACAAAGGAATATCTTAACCCTGGTGAAAGACAGGTGTTTTACAAACATTTTTTAATTTGTTATGATTTCATATATAATATAGCTTATATACCTTCACACATCGTACTGTATAGCAGGGTATAAGATAAGCTCTGTGCTGTGCGCCAGAAATCGATTCGATCGGTCGAAATATTAAGGTGCGAATATCAACGTTCACGTTTTCATTAACTTAACAGAGCAGGGTAATTAAAATAATTAAAATATATATATTAAAATAGAATAACAAACTAAACTTTAGATGAGTTATATATTGTTTATATTTCATATGAATAAAGTATACTATATAAAAACATACAGCAAGGTAGGCAGAGGGGACCTAGTGTTAAGACACTCCATTCCCCACTTTCTGCCGAATGCTGGAGGCATTGCGTGTCGAGTGGCAGAACTCAACGCCGCGCTTTGCCTCGACACCAGAGCAAAAAATGGAAATATAAATTTAAATAAATATTACATCTCCTCGAGTGGGAATCGAACCTACAACCAGTTGGTTTTAGAGTCACACTTTGTGCCCCTGCGCCACGACTGGCCTCAATACCGGTTTATATTTCATATGAATAAAATAAAATATTTTAAAATATATATATAAAAGCAAATAAGTATACGGTCCGTCAGTGTGCACAAGTTTCGATTGCACGCATCACTCGACCCATCGCGGTCTTCGCTCAGAAACTGGTCTGACTTCCTACGAGCGGGATGTTGCTCCATATTCGTCATTCATTAGCTTAATGGCTTTCATTTTTATTGCGAAATCTCGATCGAAAAGATCGAATTTAATGAACTCGAACGTACCGATATTAATTACTTTGTATACATTGTTGTTTCGTCCGGTTTTGGGTAATAAGAATATTTACTTTTATAATTTGGCGTAATGTAAGCTCGCAGTGGTCGCCGCTTCGAATTCCTTATAGGGAAGTTTATGTTTGAGATTACAGTATATTTCTTATATTGGTGTAATTAATAAAGAGTTGAGTAATGTAAATTTCAAGAGGGCGCAAGAATAAATGAAATGTGAACGAGAGATGTCATTATATTTTTTGCATAATTAAACTTTAAAAATAAGAAATTTCGGCACAGATTATTCAAAATCACTTTTTAAATTTAGAACGTATTGAAAATTAAATAAGTATTAAAAAAAAATATTTACAGATAGTTAAATATAAATAAGTTATCGTTTATTGTATAGTCATCATTCAAATAGCTGTAACAAGATTATTTTATTTCATCTTGCATGATTAAGTTAACATATCAAATGTTTCTTCTACAAAATTTAATTCAAATGATTTTCAACTTAAAGTTCGAAGCGAAAAAGTATAAATTTGTAGATCAAATTAAAAAAAAACGTGCTTACAGTAGCCGAAATCAAGGGTCACAAGGTCAAACGTGATCCAAAACTGATATTAGAGATAGTACCAGAGTGACGTATGCGTGAATGAGATATTGGTATGAGGCAAGGAGCAGACCGGTGGTGAAATAGATACACGAGAGATAATATACCGAGATGAATATCAAATATCGAATAACTATTACATTAGTATGCAATCCATATTACTCATTTGGTGACTGTTCTTCAGGAATATCTCGCAAACCTTATAAAGTACTTTGCGTGCTGCAAAGTACTTTATAAGGTTTGCAAGACCAGGAAAACCGAAATTTCTGAAATGGAAATATTTCTGAAAGTGGAACAGAAATGAAAATATAAATGTAAGTAAATATTTTATCTCCTCGAGTGGGGATCGAACCCACAACCAGTTGATTATACAGTCACACTCTATGCCCCTGCGCCACGACTGGCTTCAAATTTAAGTTTTGAATCTACGAATACCATAATTACAGTTTGAACCACGACAAAGTCCGTAAATTCTGTAAAATGATTTTGAGAAAAACTTGTCACATTTAAAAGAAAATTAAAAAACGATGAAAAATTATGCTATAATAATTTTAAACTGGCGAATGAATGCAGAAGCAAAAAAATGTTAACAGGCATATCATTGTCGGCGGAAAAAAAAAACAACAATTGAAACAGCAAAAATTTTGATGAAACCCTTTACTAAGGTTGCGATATATTTCGCGCTTAATTGGGTGCCCAAATGAGTTGGGAACTTTAAATTAAATAAGGTCGGTGACATCAAAGAAGCTGGTTTATTTATTGTACGTCGTATGAGATGTGTGGTGGAAGTGGCGCATGCGCATTTAGTTTTTTAAATATGAAATAAAAACAATATTTACTATAGAATATTATCAATTTTCTTTATTATATAAGTAATGCAATATTCTCTTTTTTTTATTCTGTAAAACAAAACTCGCTTTTGGGATAAATTTGAATAGACAATCAGCTTTTGTCGGACATACACCAACTGCACTACAACACCATCAAATCAGGTGATTACATACGCAAGTTAACACAAAAAAGGAACCTTATTTATAATTACCACCAAAATATACATATAATTTCCATACATTTCTTGTTCATATTTTACTTAACAGATTAGACTGGACGTTGTCGCAAAGATAAATTTAATAGCCGCCTCACGTTACCTCGAGTGTAAGAAGATTCACGGTTGATGTGCTTCGATTTTAGGCTTTCACTTGTGTGTAGAAAGTGCTTAAAAGTGTAGGAGATAAGTCACTTAATATTTCGCTGAGTGTCAAGATAGAGCTTTTAAGTGGCATATCGGTAGTGACTAATTGCGGTTATACTTTGTGATAGGACGTTATAATAAAAAAAGAAAGAAAATCAGCTTCACGCTGTATCACGCAACATAGCAGGGTAGGCAGAGGGAACCTAGTGTTAAGACACTCCGTTTCCCACTTTCTGCCGAATTCTAGAGGCATTGCGTGTTGAGTGGCAGAACTCAACGCCGCGCTTTGCCTCGACACCAGAGCGAAAAAATGGAAATATAAAATTAAATTAATATTTCATTTCCGAGTCTCGAGTGGGGATCGAACCCACAACCAGTCGGTTTTACAGTCACACTTTGTGCCCCTGCGCCAGGATTGGCCTCATCGACGTTATTATCGAAGATAATAAATAGATGATATTTTTCTCGTATAGAAGGGTAGGTAGAAGGGAACCTAGTGTAAATATATTCCCTTTCTAAATTCCAGCGTATCTAGTGTAGATGAATAATGAAAATGGTTCCCTCAATTGGCAATAGAACCAGCTACCACCGCGCTCACTAACAAACGCTGTTCCATTGCGCCATCAATTGTAACACGCGACCTCATTTCTAATAGAAAATATATTAAAATAATTAAACACATCGCCAAATAGTTTTTAATTACGATAAGAATCTACCTTACTTCCACTAAGTTGTTCTTGCGTTATGTAATGTCAACCAGCGCATGATTGATTGCTTCTGGTCTTTTTTGTTAATACTAGGTTAATTAATATTGATAAACATTTATGTTTTTTTTTACTTATATCTACTTATATCTTTTATCTTTTCTTTGTATCTTTTAATGTACTAAGAATTATATATTTGTTTGATTTTATTTCTTTACTCGTGTATTCAACAGTATTTTTTTGCAGTCTTGGCGCAGGAAGGCAAAGTGGGACTGTACACTCGACTGGTCGTGGTTTCGATCCCCACTCGAGGAAATGGTATATTTATTTAAATTTATATTTACATTTCTTCGCTCTGGTTTCGAGGCAAAAGCGCATCGTCGAGTTTCTCCACTCAACACGCAATGCCTCCAGAATTCGATGGAAAGTGAGGAACGAAGTGTCTTAACACTAGGTTCCCCCTCCCTACCCTCCTGTGTGCGGGATACAGCGTGAAGCTGATTATGTTTTTTTTGTATTATTTCTGATGAGAATTTATCGTGAAAATACGATGGTTGTGGATTCAATCCTCAAACGGTGGAATGAACTATAGTATTTTTTTAATTCCGTCTCAACTCAATACGCAATGTCGGAAAATATGGAACGGAGTGCTTTAAAACTATGTCCCTATGCCTGTCTAAATATGGTTATTAAGTACTATAAGAAAGGTTTAAGCAATAAAAAAAAATTTTATTTTTTTATATCATATCGATAAAAACTAAGTAGTTAACTAATATAATATAAATAACTTTCTTGTTATATTCATGTAAAATTAATCAATTATTAATAATAAAAATTTAATAGTAACATAATTCTTTTTTGATACAGATTATGTCATTATATTACAATATATCAATATACTTTTGATATGAGAAAAAAAAACATATTTAAATAATAATATTAATTAAGTCACGGACGACCAAACCAAAGCCTCGTGAGAATTGACAGCTGATTCGACATGTCTGGCGCATTAAATACAACTGGTCTGAAACAACTTTGAGTTCTCTTTTTATAGATATAAAACTTATTTTTTTATGAAAAATGTAATAATAACAGGTATGCGCATCTTAAGTATTCGTGAGAATTTAGTATGAAGTAATAGAGTCTTTAGAACACTGCGTGTGCGTATCTGTGGTAATTGTGTGAAAAAAAAACTATTTTAACCCGAAAATGTTCTCTTGGAGTCTTGAAGGCCGTTGATAAGTCAGTATTTTTTTTTATTACTTTTTTCCAAATAATATTTTTCACTATAATAGTAGTAATAATAGAAAGGCTAGTTAAATTTGAATTTATACTTAACGACTAATTCTCGCTTAAACTTAAATCCCGTCAAATGGTATAAGATGTAAGATACTAGTTTCTTTTTTTCTACATCAAATGTATTTTTTTTTTATTTCAACTTTCTGCTGTATCCCGCATATACCAGGGTATGCAGTAGGAAATTGGTGTCAAGACACTCCGATCCCCACTTTCCGCCGAACTTTTGAGGCATTGCTTGTTGAGTAGCGGAACTCAACGCCGCGTTCCACAACGTCCCGTTTATAGCCACAGACTTGTGTCCATGCGCCACGACGGCTTCGATAATAATTAAATATTTATTATTATTTATTATGTAGAACGAGAGAACGATGAAAATAAATTTTTTTAGGTACCACATAGCGATATTTTGAGTAGCAAGTTTTGGTGAGAGCAATTTATGTTAACATATAAATTCTGGGTTAACTATTGGTTCCGGTCTTTGAAACGTCATTTATTAACTCCAATTCTACTTTTTGTTACATTATATTAATTAATCTTGGCAAATTAGTAGGTATGTGATTGACCAAGTATCAATGCTGACGTTTCTAGTTATACGTTTTCTATGGTTGTATATTTGTATTAGGTTTTATAATTAAAAGGGACTAGTTTTTTGCCGCTATTCTATGGTAATGGGTTTGAGTTTCTTACTGAGTAACAAGATTTTTTAAGCTTCATATTGTATCACACATATAATAGGTTCCGCTTAGGGAACCTGGGAATCTAGTGTTAAGACACTTCCGTTCCCCATTTCCCGGTGGATATTGGAAACATTGTTTGTTGAACTGAATGCCAAGCTTTTCTTTGTTATCAAAGCGAGGAAATGAAAATATTAAATATTTTATTCTCCCAAATGGGAATCGAAACCACTAACTGTCCCGTTTACAATCACACGTTTGTGTGCCTGCGCCACAACTGGCCTCTAGTATAGTATTGTATATTTTTTCACCGTGAATAGCGAAAGTATTTATAAAAAAATTGCTTAATGGAATTAGCTCATATATTACATAGATTACAATAAATAATCGAAAGCCAATCGGAAAATCAGAAATTTTAAAATATATATATTGAAATTAGTATTTTCAGTGGGGTCAGTGGCGTGGCGCAGGGGCACAAAATGTGACTGTAAAATCGGCTGGTTGTGGGTTCGATCCCCACTCGAGGAGATGAAATACTTATTTAAATTTATATTTCCATTTCTTCGCTTTGGTGTAGAGGCAAAGCGCAGCGTTGAGTTCCGCCACTCAACACGCAATGCCTCTAGAATTCGGCGGAAAGTGGGGAATGGAGTGTATTTACATTAGGTTCCCTCTGCCTACCCTGCTGTGCGGGATACAACGTGAACCTGATTTATTTATTTATTTTTTATTTTGTAAGTGTACTTAAGTTAAAAATTCTGCAGTAAAAGTAATATATTCTCTTAATTAAATACGGTAGTGCGAACAATCATTCATTTTGTAAATGTAAAACGTCAGTGAGCCAAAACCATAATGAGTATCATAAATCACGTAGTGGAAATAAATAAAAAAACTTAATCACCGTAAAAATATGTATATATAGCTGTAATATTCAAATTATTACGAAAAAAATATATATGGGCCATAAATTATATAATATGTTCATAAAAAACAGCGACAAGATTGATTTGTGGACAAAGTGTAATATTGATAACTATCTATCGGCACAAGCGAGTGACTGTAAGCGCGACAGGTTGTGAATTCGATTCCCAGTCGAGGAAATGATATATTTAATATTTTCTTTTTCTTTGCTCTGAAACGGAGTGTTTTAATCCTATCTTTTAGCGTGAAGCTGAAGCAGAAGAAAGATGAAATGTTATTAATGTAATTAATGAAATGTAATTAATTATGTTAAGTTATTGAGGTTTTTTTTCATAATATAACTATTGTTTAATCGAGGCCGGTCGTGGCGCAGTGGCACGAGGTGTGACTGCAAAACCGACTGGTTGTGGGTTCGATCCCCACTCGAGGAGATGAAATATTTACTTAAATTTATATTTCCATTTCTTCGCTCTGGTGTCGAGGTTAAGCGCGGCGTTGAGTTCTGCCACTCAACACGCAATGCCTCCAGAATTCGGCAGAAAGTGGGGAACGGAGTGTCTTAACACTAGGTTCCCTCTGCCTACCCTGCTGTGTGCGGGATACAGCGTGAAGCTAATTTAATTTAATTTAATTTTTTAATTTTTATATAACTATTAATCGCCGAATTGAATGTCAAAAAGTTGTCTATCGATTTCGTATATAATGCGTTATGTACAAACATACAAAACGATAACTTTAATTTCGCTTGTTCCACTTCGACGAGGACTCCCTAAATTGGTCAAAACTATAAAAAAAAATGAAAACCTTAAAAAATCCCAACAAATCTCACACAGCTTATACAGGCTTCGGCGCGCAAAAACTGAACGTGGGTGGTCGCTCCCGCCTTCCCGTAACTAACTGCATATTTATGACAAAACATGAAAATGTCTATTTAAATTGCTTTCCCTATTTAAATACGCATGGTTTTTGCGTGGTTTAATTACGAGTGCACGACTTCTGATATAGGAGTTTGTAGGGATTAAAATAAAGGAACTAGGACTCGGTGGTGATTAGCTGTGTTACTTGGAATAGTATACGTGTTCAATGTTATTTTAATAGTTTTTTTTATATGATTTTTTTTTAGGTTTAGGCAGAGGCAGCCTAATGTTAAGACTTTTCGTTTACTTTTTTCCGCCGAATTTTGGAGGCATTGAGTGGAGGAACTCAACGCCGCGCCGTGCTTATTGCCTTGGTACCAGCGAAAAAATGAATCAGCTTCACACTGTGTCACGCACACAGCAGGGTACGTAGTCGGAGTCTAGTGCTAAGACATTCCGTTCCCAATTATAGCCATAGCCTCAAAACATATTTATGATTTATAATTTTTATCATAAATAATATTTATAAAGCAATTTCACATATCTGTTATAGTTATATGAATAAACGTATTCAGATCTATCAGAGTATGATTTTCACCGCGAATATATATGGCCACGCCTCAAAGTTGTCTCCAGAGAAATTGCCTAACGTTGGTTTTAGATTGTAAGCACTAGAATATCCGTGGCGGTTGCGACAAAACTTGAACAAAAATTTCGATTATCACCCATTTCCTGTAAAGTAGCTCTATATGGCGCTACTAACAACTACACCACGCCCATGATAGATAGGTGTTTTTAAAGGAACTGTCTCTGCTTTTTACAGATAGTTATATTACCTTTTTAGTTTGGTGCTATAATCACTTACGGGTTGTGTAAAAAAAATATTATATTAGTATTTTCACTTAATTTCAAGTTTAAATTTTGTGTAAATTTTTTAGCCATCGTTATTGAAAATCCTAGTATTTCATTTTGATCTAAAGAGTTCACCTGCAGATTATACTTTTGCTAACATAAGTACGTTTATATAGATTTATTAGGATTTCAAGTGAAATGATAGATAATCTTTCTTAATATTAACTGTTATTTAATTGATATAAAATTTTTATATATATACCTTAACTTTTTAAAGTAAAATGCACTGTATCTTTTGGTACGGTTTCGAGCAAGTAGGGAAGCCCTAAAATTTTATGTTATGTGACCGCAATTTACATAAAAAAAAGAAATATCGTGTAAACGCAGCCTTGAAATAATCTGGACAAGAAAGCCGATCAGGCTTCGGCCATGGATTCTCTATAAAATAATATTTATACAAAAACATGTTCTCGTTTCACTTACACACCTTCTATAGCTTAAACTATTAGAAATGTTGTATTGTTGAGATATCCTTTTAGAGTAGACGTTTTTATTAAGGCTGTATCCTATAAATAGATATCGATTTTATAAAATATGAAGAGAAATTTGTAAATAAAATTGAAGATACTATTATGGTTATATGAATAAGTAAAATTAAAAAAAATATATATATAAATTTCTTCTACTTCAAAATAGAATTAACTTTTTCTTCATCACTCTAATATTGAGTAAATAAAGAATTCCAGTGTTGTATTTCCCAAGAATCGATTTAATTAGGTATCGATATTGATCATCTTATCTGGTGTTCAGAAACAAATTATAAATTGTTTCGAACAAGGCCACCTAAATAACTATCGAGATGTGCGTTACACAGATATCGATTACGAAACGATCAGATAACAAGTAACTGCCCATCGAAAGCGAACGCGATCCCGTCATGCGTCACAAAAGACGTCAAACTATACAATATTACGAGGGCAATATGAAGTACAAAGTTTAAATATAGAGTGTAACCAAAAATAATGTTATTATTAGCCCATATTTATTTTGACAATCTGATATTAATATATGATCCTAAATAAAATATGATTTTAATGATTGGTTAAATTTTTTATATATATATATTTTTGTTTAAAGTATAATAATTACAGATTTTTGTAAAAGTAAAGGTTTTGCTCTCTGTTCTTGAGAATTTGATGGAAAGTAGGGAACGGACTTAATCGTCTTAATGGGAATAGAGTGTCTTAACATTAACAGAATTAAGATTACAGAAAATAGAGTGAAGCTAAAAAAAATATTTTATTACCCAAGTTTACAAGCCGCCAAATTATATCACTTAGAACAAGACTTGATGTGATCAACAGTTTTGTAACATACATATACTTATATATTGTGAAACGAATTAAAATATAATTAACAAAGAATGTTGCAATCTAAATACCAGTATGGCAACAATGCTTTGAGTCACAACGCTAGGTGAAGGCATCCCTTGACCGCTCCCTCTAACCTTGCTTTCGACATGATACTTAGATAACGAGGGCTGTACCGCTGCTATTGAACACGAGGACCCCTGCCTGTGATTCACAACTGATCTCATTAATTTAAGAATTCAATTGAATTGAATTGAATCTTTATGAATTTTATGTAATACCATTGTAGAGTTCTATGAGCTGTTTATGAACTTTATGGTCACGTTTGTAATTATGAAAATGGCTATTGTTTTTTTTTTAATTTAATATATTTTTATTTGATCTGAAATATAATGTAAATGTTAACGTTGTATAAGAATTTAATTAAAACGCGTTTATATTGAAAATATTCATTAAATACATAATTTTGTAAATATCTTCAATTTAATCGAGATACTGTACGTCCGATAAAAACAATTCTATATATATTTTTATTATTTTTATAAGTTAGCCAAAACAAGAAGATTAATTGGGATTAAAATTGGAACATGCAACCTCGCTCTTTGAATATGCACGTCAAAGTTGACATAATCGAAGACGCGATCGACGTGTTCATATCGAATCGAAAGTAATAATCGATATCACAATACACATCACTGAAGGTCAATTACATCCTTAAGGGATTGAGGTTAATGGCTGTCCTTGCAAATGATCGATAACGAATCGATCCATTAGGATAATTCAAATAGGTAATTATGGACGGTAAAAATGAAGAAGCCTGCTTCTGCAGCATTTAAATGTTTATAAGACTTAAGATAATGTATAGTTGGATGGGCAGATGCCTTGCGCACGCGCAGCTGATACTATCTTGAATACTTAGAAACGTTCCGAAAGCCATTTACCTATCGGATACCATCGCTGATTAGAATATTAATTTGGCTTCTTTGGTATATGATATGACATTATGATTAAAAGTAATAGCGGAGTATACCACTTTTAAGACCATCTATCTACATTTAAAATATAAATGGTCTTAAATCATTTTAAATATATAGTTTTAACATATATTTTAGTAACGTAAATTCTCATTTTAAGTTTATGTTTAAATAAATGTACTTTGAAGATCGTTTGCTATACCAGTTTCTTATTAAGAAAATAGAAGGAAATGTACACGAGATTGATCAGTAAAAAATACAGGCTACACAAATCAAATTATAAAGTAAAATATTCGACATTAACTTCTCAACCTCCAGTAATAAATGAAGTTAACTTTATGTTTATTTAAACAAAAGACACCATAAAGAAGATAAGTGTGATAGTAATAGCACATAAATTACACCAAAGGCACAATATCTTTGCTATTAAGCTGAGGATTAAGTGATTGACGCGGGACAACGCGGACACGCACCACGGACAATGGACTCTAGTGTCATAATTCAAATAAAGTTATATATCTCTTTTTAGTATGTAATTATACTAAGAAATCGACACGACTAAAATATGTATTGTGATTTGTGTAGAGTATATAAAAGTGGTCTTTTAGATCGTTGTTTTAATTTTTTTTATTTCTAATGTTGAATTTAATATCATAGAAGTAAATTTATTTGTCAAATTGATTATAAATTTTAATTTTTATTCTATTAAATGATAACCTGGAAATGTTACATAAAGTTTATATTAGCCAAATCACACGTTATTAAGGAAAAAAATAAATAAAAATTAATAAATCCATCTTTGAAGATAACACAAAATCTTTCAAAGATAATACAAAAAAATCTTATAAATTGCACAAGAAAAGTTGAAAGTAAAAAAACACTAAAATTCAAACTATCAGACATCTCATTTATCGTTTATCTAAATCACGATAGTATTAACCAAGTGAAGCTACTTACAATAAACTTAAAATGTAAAGATGTAATCTGTTTCTATCTTACTATTCCATATCTGATGGTGCTCGCTGCAGCCCATTTGTACTCGATACCTTTACATAACTATGATTGTACTGGCGGAATGGCATTCCTCGATTTCTTCTTGTTTGGATATTAAGTAGATATTTTCAGTTTGATAAATTGGGTTGTTGGGAGTGGGTTTCAGGTTCAAATAAAAAATCCATGTCTCTCTAGGATAAGTTTTGTTAATTGTATTATAAAAATAATCTGCTTCACCCTGTATCCCGCATACAGCAGGGTAGGCAGAGGGAATCTAGTGTTAAGACACTCCGTTCTCCACTTTCTGCCGAATTCTGGAAGTATTGCGTGTTGAGTGGCGGAACTCAACGCCGCGCTTTGCCTCGACACCAGAGCGAAGACATGGAAATATAAATTTAAGTAAATATTTCATCTCCTCGAGTGGGGATCGAACTCACAACCAGTCGGTTTTACAGTCACACTTTGTGCCGCTGCGCCACGACTGTATTCTGATTTGTTATTCGAATTGTATTATAATTTTCATTATATTTAGCTTCATGCTGTATGCTGTATGTTCGGTGCATATAGTATATAGTACGAAGAGGGAATTTAGGAACCTAGCGTTACGACTCCGTTTTCATTAAGACACTTCCGTTCCGTTTAAATATTTAACGAAAGTAATATACATTTTACACCTCGAATGGGCATCAAACCATAAGCCCTGTATGCCCAACTGCACCACGAGTAGTATAACTATTGGACCTAAAGTCATCATTTTCCCGATTAATACCATGTGAAGAACACATCAAACAAACACAAAAGATTGTAATTTAATGTTGTAATAATAAAAAAAACACGTGTCGCAACGAACATGCCAACTAATTAACACAATGGAGGCATTTTCGTATTTCTCATGCAACTACCTCGTAAACGTATCTGGAGCGCACGGTCGGCTGCAACAATACAGGCATTATCGTGGGCACGTCGCGCTGGCTGGAGTCTTTTTATTCTGTATTCTCAAGGTTGATGTTTTGATAACTGTAATTGCTTTGATAAATGGCGGTTAAATCTTTAAATTCGATTTGTTTAGTTTTTGTTTTCGCTTTTAATGTGAGTTTTGTGATTGTTTGTTTTATATGGTTAAATGTTAAATTTCATCATTCATATGTATGTACTAATGTGGTCAGTCGGTGTACAGGGGCACAAAGTGTGACTGTCAATGCGTTGGTTGTGGGTTCAATTCTCACTCGAGGATATGAAATATTAGATATTTTCATTTCCTCGCCCTTTGCGAGGCAAAACGTAGAGTTCCACCAGTCAACACACAATGCTTCCGGAATTTGGTGGAAAATGGGAAACGGAATGTTTTAACACTAGAATGTGCGCGGGATACAGCGTGACGCAAAAAAACGAAAAAAATAGTCAAATGTTAAATTTCATGATTTATATATACTTATTTCATATTACGAGAAACCACGTGTTATAATAACATGCGTACTGAGTAGGTTATGTTGTAGGGCAAGTCTGCGTGGATATCCATTCATCTACATCAGCGGACGTGGACCTGCTGCGCATAACTGCACCCACAATTATGATCACGTTATTTGGTGCAGAGGACACACCCAGACTCGTTAGCTAGTTCAAGATAATTCTATGCTGTGTTTAAATTTAAATAAACTTTCGGTGCAGTGAAATTGTGCAAAAAATATTTTTCTTGAGAGGCTGTCGTCGCTACAAAGGTGTGTCTGTAAGACGGCGGTTGTGGGTTCGATCCCCACTTGAGGGAATGAATTATTATTTATTTATTAATATTGACATTTCTTCACTCTGGGACTAAAGCAAAAAACCCGACGTTGAGTTCCGCCACTTAACACGCAATGTCTCGAATAATTCAGCGGAAAGTTGTGAACGGAGTGAATTAACTCTCTGCTTGCTGTGTGCGGGATGCAGTATAAAACTAACTAGATTTTTTTAGTACACAGCTTAGACAATTCCGAATGAGAATGACAAATAACATGCAGTAGGAAGTCGTTATTTAAGTGAAAATAATATGCAAAATATTTTTATTTTATGTGTACGTCTCGCAACACTCAACCAAGAGACACGTAAACAAATGGCACGCCAAAACGACTTCCTAGCAATAATTTTGTATATTCAACAACATTAAGGTTATCTTTAAATCTGAGAACTTCGCTGTCGTTCTACAACACTTTTAGTGGCCGTATTTTTTTTTAAATGTATAAAACTAATGATTCTTATGTCACGATAACGTCAAATGTCACGTTTAAAACAGTTTGTCTATGACCTTTAGCAAGGATCAGTCGTATGTGGTTCAGTAGTTGCGCCAGTACTGGGTTGTGTTTAAACAGACCTAAATCTGTGTTGCTCTGTCAGGTCTGTTGCAACTTTGTGCATAGTCATTGTATGTTAAGCGAGCACTTCGTCTTTCACGCCGCGCTTGCGCCCGCGCCGATTTATTGGACGCGCCCCTTTTGTGACATGGCTAGATACAGCTATCTTTAGAATTCAAACCTGATTGAATTAGGGCTCTAAGTGTTATTCTCAAATGAAAGGAAGCATAGAAAATGGTTTGCGAAGTCAGGAATTCATTTTGAGATTACAACAAATTATGGCTGCCTTAACAATCTTAGGTGCCATTTTATGTCGAGATTATGACTATTAAACGATTAAAATTTAACGTTAGTTCCTTCAATTTTATTATAATAATCAATTTTCAATAACACGCTAGGCTATTATCGGTAATATTGTTAGGGCGACGGAGATCACAAGTGTTTCGGTTTTCATTATTCGTAACAAGGTATCTATTCAACTCACGTTCGTTGAGATAGTAGATTGGCGTTAAAGTGACTGGCTGTCAATAGTTACTTGGGATATTGATAGCGAATATTTGTTGCAGGTTATATATAGAATGTGACATATTTTGTGAAATACAATAAAGATAGTTGTGATTTTAATTCCATCCCAGCGAGTGCCTAAATACTTAAATGCTATAATATTGACGTTAAATTATTATAGAAACCAGTCGTGGCGCAGTGGCGCAAAGTATGACTGTAAGACAAGCAAAGCGCGGCGTTGAGTCCTGCCACTCAACACGCCATACCTCCAGAATTCGGCAGAAAGTGGGGAACGGAGTGTCTTAACACTAAGTTCCCTCTGCCTACCCTGCTGTGTGCGGGATACAGCGTGAAGCTGATTTTGATTTTATAGACGTTATTTTGATCTGATTAGAAACAAGAAAAAGTACGAAAAATTTCAAATTTTTTTTTTACTCTTCACAAGTATAATTTTATTTCTACTATAAAATTTCATCACTGTTTTTAACCAAAGACGAGTAAGCGCTCCCTGAGTCAGGCCCGAGGCGTGAGCTCACCTCTGACCCCAGACACGTGCTTTACCTCTGATTGGCTAAACGAAAGTGAACACTCATCGTTTTGTAATAGCCTCTTGTTCTTCTATAATAGTCGTGTTGGTTCAGCACATTACAGCACGCTGAACAACGACACTAAATAATATTTTGCTATTCATTAACTGTTTTGACGTCTTGGTTGTTTGGATAACCGAATAATTTGAATTTGAATTGTGAAATTTAGAGGACTTTATATGATTGTCGGTCGCAATGTATAGTGTTTAAACACTACTTAAACACTACTTAAAATAAAAAAAATGATGTGATATTATATATTAACAGTCGATGTAGAAGAGGTTCCGCTAATAACTCATAGCGTATAAGGAACAAATGCTTTTAAATTCGTCGCTTATAATCAATTCAATCAAGATAGTTTATGTCTGATTGAATACATGGTAAAAGCAAGTTCGATTTTAATTTAGGATATTTGCTTTTATAGCATATGAAATCTTAAAAATAACTGAAAAACCAAACGTTTGCTAATTCTGTTCGTATGAATATTTTCTTCGTTCGTTCTTGGCATCTGTGATAATAACAAAGGAAAGTTATTTTTAACATGCTTTCATTGTTAGGTTGACTTGTGACTATATAACTATGTAATAGTAAAATATTTATTTA
The DNA here is from genome assembly GCA_021202915.1 of Heliconius himera. Classification (NCBI taxonomy): domain Eukaryota; kingdom Metazoa; phylum Arthropoda; class Insecta; order Lepidoptera; family Nymphalidae; genus Heliconius; species Heliconius himera. The sequence continues at coordinate 397,940 of JAJHJA010000227.1, forward strand.
GAAAACGTATAAAAATTGGAACGTAGCGGGACTAGAACTACTAGTATCTAAAAATCTGAATTTGACCTCTGACCTGACCTTTTTGTAATAATTGTACCAGTATGTAACTTGGCACCTATTTTTTCAGCTTTGGTATCAATGGTAAAAGAACATTTTTTTTTTTTTTAATTAGGTAAATCTACTGATTAAAAGCATTTTGTTTGTGGCTTTGTCTCTGGTGTACGTTTTAGCTTATTGGTGGTCTATTTAATAACAAATAAAAAATAATAACTTTTTAAATTGTGATATTCAGATAATAATATTATATATTGATGTTACAGAACAGCTATTTTTTTTTAATTATTTTTACATTTTAGCAAAAGGGCAAAGACCTTTGGCAAATAGCACCATGGAAAATTAGTTTACCCTTGTTCATAGATTTCTACTCAATCAATTTGTAACGATTGAATTGAGCGGATCGTATATTTTGCAAGAATCCCTAAAGTAAAATATATAAGTTTTTAAGTTAATTGTAATTTAGAAACTTATATTGTTATAATATGATATTTGAGGCCAGTCGTGGCGCAGGGGCACAAAGTGTGACTGTAAAACCGTCTGGTTGTGGGTTCGATCCCCACTCGAGGAGATAAAATAAACTCAAGTTTATATTTATATTTCTTCGCTCTGGTTTTGGGGCTAAGCGCGTCGAGTTCTGCCACTCAACACACAATGCCTCCAGAATTCGTCAGAAAGTGGAGAACGGAGTGTCTTAACACCAGGTTCCCTCTGCCTATCCTGCTGTGTGCGGGATACAGCGTGAAGCATGAAACGTGATAAAAAAAATTGTAAATAATGCGGAAACTTTAGTCTAATTTATTGTGAGCTTCAAAGTTATTCTTGCAGTTACCTCAGTTACGGTAATAAGGAATTAGTGTAGCTACTCTTTATAACTTCCTAATTTACTCGTGCACATGCATATGAATTAAAATGCAGCTACATCACGTTCTATTAGAAAAAATGTTTTTTTTTAAGTTCACGCTGTATCCTGATGATTCACGAGAACATGAGGTATTAACAACATAGTGTTAAGATATTATCCTTTATCATAAGGCACTCCGTTCTCAATAAGTCACTGCTATTTCCCACTTTCCACCAAATTCTGGAGGTACTGCGTGTGTAATGGCGGAACTAAACGCCGCAAGAGGAAATTAAATTAGGCTAAAAATGAGGAAAATTTAAATATTATAAAAAATTGTGTAAATTTTGATAGACTTCAATATAGTAATAATCAATAACATTCTTTCGTTTCAACTCATTTAAAATTCATAAATAAATAAAAATTCTAAGAACAAATTTGGCTACTAAATTGCATTTTGTTCTCAATACACACAAACAAAATTACATACAAAATTTCAATATACAATTTTCAGCGTATCGTCTAAGGAAAAGCGGTCACGTGCGGCCTTCGCCCGGCGACAAGCGTACGACTCGTATTGTTCTGTTCTGTGACATTTTAGCCTTGCTTATCATTATGAACAATTTTGATTTTGAAACACACATTAGATGAATTTATATTGCCTTTTAATTTGATATAAATTGCTGGAATTCGATATTGAAATTGGTATCGAAATTTTAGGTCAAATTTTGATTAGGTTTTACGTTTTGTTTGTTGTGTCTTATTTATTTTATTTTTAATTTAAATTGAGTTAATAAGTGTTAAAAATAGTCTCTTTAGTCACCTCTGTTATAGTAATATTAATAAGGTAAAGTGTTCAAATCTGAAAAAATATATATAATTTCAGATAAATTAGACCGTAGCGTAGATAATTAACCGTAGCGTTTGGCGCTCCGTTCTCTCTGACTACCCCGCAAGGGATAAAGCGTGAAGCTAAGTTAAGTTAAGTTAAGTTAAGTATAAATTAGATACAATCTAATTAAATAAAAAAATCTCTTACAAAATATTAATAATCTCTCATTATATTTAGGCAGAAGGTTAATGATTGAAAACAAAATATTTCTAATACTTTTATCTTGTCACTTCGTCACGTCAAACAGGCTGTCAAACTGGGCTTGTTTGTCTGACGTGACATTGACAGTAGAAGATGTCAACATAGAGAAGACCTATGAAGCTGTAGCCCAAACGGTAAACTGATCAGTTCAATGCGTGATTATATGTATGTCATATATAGGGCAGTCGTGGCGTAGAGGCACAAGTGTGGCTGTAAACGCGACCAGTTGTGGGTTCAATTCTCACTCGGGGTAGTTATTTATTTAATATTTTCATTTCTTTATTTTAGTGTCAAGGCAAAGTGCGGCGTTGGCGTACCCAACAGGCAATGTCTTCAGAATTTGGCGGAATATGGGGGGCGGAGTGTCTCAACACTAGCGTGAAAAAATATCATATTAAAAACAATCTTGATTGTTTGGTCTACAAAATAATAATCTTTTACACAAAACATCATAAATCCGAATAGAGTTAATTATACTATTAATATAATAATTAACTCCTTACCAATAAGCCGCGTCTCAATCAAAGCTATTAGATGAGAGGAAGTGTCTAATAGAGAACGCTTTCGGTAGCCGCTTTCTGAGGATGGTGTTAAGAAATAATTACCAGCGGTCACGCCTACCGAGATTGCTTTTCGTAACTGCCCATAAATCCACTTCGATTTCAATCCGACCATGTGGTGCATTAGAAATAATAAGGTTTCCCAATACGTTTTACAATTAAAAATACTATGTCGGAGTAATTGTTAAGGCGTACTATTCAAATTAATGATATTTAATTCGAGGTTCTTGTTTTTTCTATAGTAATATTATAGGAATGACCCGGTAAATTTAGTGGTTTGAGGCAAGTCGTGGCGCAGGGGCACAAAGTGTGACTGTATACGCGACTGGTTGTGAGTTCAATCCCCAACTCAATATTTATTTTAATTTATATTTTCATTTCTCCGCTCTTGCGTCGATTCAAAGAGCGGCGTTGAGCTCCGCCACTCAACACGTAATACTTCCAGTACTCGGCGGAAAGAGAGCAACGGAGTGTCTTACCCTGCTCTGTGCGGCAGACTGAAGCTGATTTTTTCTAAATATTTTCATTTCTTCACTCTGGTGCCGAAGCAAAGCGCGGCGTTAAGCTCCACCACTCAATCCGCAACTCCTCCAGAATTGGGCAGAAAATGGAGAACGGTCTTAACACTAGATTCCCTCTTCCTACCCTACCGTGTGTGAGATAGATACATCGTGAAGCTGATTTAATTTTTTTATGTAACAGCAAACTCGTTACATAGCCGATATCGTCGGATGCGTCATCCTCTTTGCATCCTCTTTACCAATCAGTCCACAGGAACACGAGAGGACGAAATACATAAAATGCAAGTGGATGTTGCAAATCAGCGGCCGGAAGCGAGGCTTTGCGGTATATTATCGTGTGAAATAAATAGCCTAAACTGATGATGACTTCCCAAGGAAATTAGTGACGTTTGGCCGACAGCAGGAAACATCTGGATCACGGGTGAGATAGCGACGCCGGATGGAGATATGCTGACCTCGTTGGGCTATGTTGCGTTGCTTATGTCTTACACTCTTTTCTTTTGGAAAGTTTAGTAGTGCTTATGATTATCTTTGTGTAATATCAGAAAGGTTACAGGTTCGATGTTTAAATATAACCCTGTAAGTACAATTTAAATAAACATAAAACTAACTTCCTTGACTTGAGGCCAGTCGTGGCGCAGCGGCACGAGGTGTGACTGTAAAACCGACTGATTGTGGATTCGATCCCCACTCGAGGAGATGAAATATTTACTTAAATTTATATTTTCATTTTCTTCGATCTGGTGTCGAGGTAAAGCGCAGCGTTGAGTTCTGCCACTCAACATGCAATTCCCCCAGAATTCGGCAGAAAGTGGGGAACGGAGTGTCTTAACACTAGGTTCCCTCTGCCTACCCTGCTATGTGCGGTATACAGCGTGAAGCTGATTTGATTTTTTTAGAAGATCACTGACGTTCATTTGATTATGATATTTATAAAAAAGCTAAATTAATATTATTAGAGTGCTCACCATATCTTATCTCTAAAAGTTTATTCGGCCGCCGCCAGAAGCATCGTACGTGGGAAATATTCGCACGGACGCAGAGATCGTTTAACAAACAAAATGGAATGTCAAGATGCTTGTTGTGTAAGATTATTATAGGTGTTCTTCGGTTTGACATTCGGACCGCTGAGCGCGTGTTCTTGAGATGTTCTCGTGTGTGAGATCTGTTCATTGTTTTGTGGGATATTGATGTGATCTTGAGATTACATGTGTTTAGTTTATTAAATGTTGAATATGTTATGGGTTCGATGCGTAGATTATTAGATTATTGTAGTTGTAGATACGTTTTTCAGTTCGTGTAATGTTTGATTCGAACATTTTTTTATAAGCTGAGGCCAGTCGTGGCGCAGGGGTATAAGTGTGTTATTATAAACGCGACTGATTGTGGGTTCGATCTCCGTCTCGAGGAAATTAAATATTTAATAATTTCGTTTGTTCACTCTGGTAGCAAGACAAAAAAAGTGTGGCTTTGAGTTACGCCGTTCAACACGAAATCACTAAGATTTGGCAGAAAGTGGGAAACAGAGTTACTTAACACTAGGTTCCCACTGCCTACCCTGCTACATACTAGATACAGCGCGAAACGTAAATTTCTTTGAATGGTTGCACAACAACAGTTGTCTGTCCATATCACCAGCTTTGTCAAAGTCATGTAGTCTAAACAGACACGAGTGTAATTTCGCAAAATGTGAATTAAGACATCTCACACCGAGGCGAGGTAGTGACTGCAGTGCCCAAGTATTTGTGGTAGAGCGTGAGAAGTGTGCCACTATCAGATCTTATCAAACTATAATGTATCTTCGTGCTTCAAATAAATTACAACTTTTACAAATTAGTCATATCATACGTTAACACGTAAACAAACAGCGATATATACAGCATATGTCTCTAAATATGTCGTTTCTGTCTTAATTCTCGTCTAGACGCTGTTATTTTTGATGAATAGGAGTAACTGGCGTTGGTTTTAGTCATAAAGATAATGTAAATGCGAATTTAAATTTTGGTTATGTGTTTATTACATATTTAATAATTATACTAGATATATGGATCTAAAATAATAAAAACAGATTTAATTGTTTATAACGTAAATAATTTTTAGGTGAAAATTAAAAAAAAATACATAGCAGCGTAGGTAGAGGGTACCTGGACACCTAGCGTAAACACACTGTAATCCCGTTCTCCATATTCTGCTGAAACTCGACGCATTATGTATATAGTGGCGGAAAGTGAAAATATTAAATATGTAACTTTCTGAAGTCGGAATCGAACCCACAACCTGTCGTGTTTAAAGTTGCATGCTTGTGCCTCTGAGTCACAACTTTCTATAATGCATAATATAAATGTATAATAAATATGTATATATATGTACAAATGTTTGTTTATATGTTATAAGGACTAAATCTGATTGGCTACCAATATCGAAGTTGTCTAAAAGGAAAAATATCTCCATAAATAAAATTGAAGATACATACATTTTTTTGTATATTTCCTTAAAAGATCATTTCAACTGTTCTAACGACAATTTAATAGAAGTGATTTTATTTATATAATAACAGCTTGTCTGCCCACATAAGTAGACACGCAAGCGGCACGTGTACACACATACATAGATAAATATATATCTATATATATATATATATCTATATATATATATATATATATATATATATATATATATATATATAAATGAAATAACGATAGCTCAAACAAGGCTTATTTGTCAGTCCGTCCATTCATGGTGTCTGGGAAATGTTGTGAAATTGAGTAGAAAATGATCATACGTACGTCTTCTACTAAAAGACACTTGCGCTTGCGCAAAGATTCACCTAGTTTTCGTCGCTAACTATTTATTATTGTGTGCCGTGAGAGCTTCTTTGTTCACCGATTGTTAGGAATTTGATAGAATAGCAACGCATTCCCGATGTCGTTGTGTGTACTTAATGTCGTGTTTGATTAGTGTATTTGTGGTATAATTCAGTATTTTTATAAAAAAGAATAAGGAACACCTTGTTGAAGACTCCCTAATACCAACTCTCCGTCTACTACTTATTTAGAACGCGTATAAAAATTTGAACGCAGCGGGACTCGAACCCGCGCCTCCTGGAAACCGACCAGGCGCCACTAAAACATGCGTTCAATGGCATGGCATGCCGCTGCGTTCAAATTTTTATACGTTTTCTAAATAAGTATTTTTCTTTCCTAAGTGTGGAATAACACTTTAAAAATGTTTAAAAATCCCCTTCTAATTTTAAGATCACGCGTTATCTTCTTTCCGAGCGAGGAAACGAAAGAACCGAGTGGAAATCGAAACCATAACTGTCGCTTTAAAATATAATATATTTAAAAATATATTTATATACCTATACAAATATACCCTTACTTAATAATTTTTAATCTTATCTCTGTCTCTACCTTGAATATTATTAAGCAATGTATGTTCTTCATATTATTTTCCACGTACAAACAAGACTGTCTTATTAAGCTCCATACAGTCGTGGCCACTATGCATAAATGAATTTTAATGTAAGTGAATTATATAGAGGGAGGGTGCGTTGAGCATCTAGGCAACATCGATCTTAGTTGGAGGTTGTTATTATGTTCTATAAAGAAAATGTTTCCCATATGATTTGACCTTTGGTTATTTTCTAATATACCCAGTATCTTGCACATACAGGTAGGCAAAGGAAATCCAGTGTTAAGACACTTCGTTCTGCCGAATTTTGGAGGCATTACCTCAATACAAGAGCGAAGAAATAAAAATATTAAACATTTTATTTCCTCGAGTAGGAATCGAACCAACAACCAGTCACAGGCTTGCGCCCCTATGCCACGATCTCAAGCAATATATAACTAGATCATTGTCATTTTTAATTTACTTCTGTTTCAAAAAACTAAAAACATAAAAACTTCAGCTACTTTGCCTTCTTATAAGACATTTTATTAATAAATAAGGATGGCCATATAAAGTATATTGGCCTTACTTGTCAAAACAAGCAAAGCTCTCGTTTTCCCTTTTAAATAAATGAACACTAGTCAACCCTCCCGATAAACTGTTAACTTCAATCGTTATCTTCGTGACCGAAATACATTCGAACGGTAAAATTCAATATTAAAATATTCGAAGGCATTCCGACCAATTAAAAGTTTGTACCTACCATTACTCCCAACTGATTTATATTTTACACGATTTCGTTTATTGCGTTTGCGATAATGAAAGGAAAATTTAAATTGTATTTTTGCTTTTATATTGTATTTTGTGGATATTTGTGGTTCAGTGGTTGTTAGTGACTAGTGACTGTACTGTTTTAGGTTCGATGTAGCTAAATAATGTTGTCTTAGTATAATTAGTTGCATATTTCTTTTTCGTTGTTCTAATATCACACCAAATCAGTTTTATATCAGGGTATGCAGGGAGAACTTGTAAACCTAGTGTTAAGGCCGTTCCCATTAAAATACTTCCATTTCGAAGTTCCCACCGAATTCTCGAGACATTGCGTGTTCAGTGGCGGAACTCAACACCGGTTACCAAAAAATGGAATATTACTAAGAAGCTATTATTAACCATTCCCACCAGGAAATACACCAGAAGCTCCAGTTTCACAGCACCTTACAAAATTCTTTAAACGATTGGTTTTATAACAATCCGCTACGGCAATCGCTCGGTCGATATTGACGCAATATAATTTTTCTCGATTTCGCACACCAATGTGAGATTTCTGGCTTATTGTTGTAAATCACGACACCGCCTATAGCGAACGCACTGTGCCAACGAAATGGAGAGTGGCGCTTGTTTAATTTTTGTGTTTTCTATTACAAATTCAATTTTATAGTTCGTTGAATTTGGTGAATTTTTGGGTGTTTGGTTGTGTAATCGTATTTTAGAGATAGTTTAGTGTAGTGTTTGAGAAATGGATTAGGAATTAATGATGAATGTAAAATAATTTTAGTTGGCGTTTTTATACATATTATTATAAATTTTATGTTTAGCGAACATTAAAATATTTTTTAATTTCATTTAAATTATATCAGATAAAGATTATATAATAATCTAGCTATATCTCAACCCCCATAAGTGCCTTTTCTACAACTTTGACAGCTTTTTTAAGAAAATACGTTCATAAAAGTACTAAAAATGCTTTTTTACTAGGCTAAAACATATATACTAGTTTAAAGAGTTATCATTTTAACAATTTTATGTATGAAAATATGTAGCTTGTAGCTTCATCACGCTGTATCCCGCAACCGGCAGAGTGTTAAGACACTCCGTTCCCCACTTTCCACCGAATTTATGAGGCATTGCGTGCTGAGGATCGAACCCACTACCAGTCGCATTCACAGTCACACTATGTGCTCCTGCGCTACTGGTCTCAAAAAATAATGACATTTCAGTATTAAAAAAAAATGACTTTTTAAAAATATAAGCTATATAGTCATAACTTACAAAAAACAGACGAAAAATTGCTCTAAAACATGGATGCACAGACCGCGGCCCGCCGGTCGAATACTGGTGGCCCGCCGACAGCAAAAATAATACTCTCGTACATTCAAAAAATATTAAATTCTATTCTAGAATAAAACCAAAAAAATATATATTACTTATACTTCTGGCGGCCGGCCCGTCATCAGTTCATGATTTACCCGAGTGGCCCCTAGTCTTAATAAGTCTGTGCAACCATGCTCTAAAACATACCAACACACAAAAATAGAACAGATGATAAAAAGAAAACACGATTGCATTTTCTACTAGACTACATATAGAGTTGCAAGTTAAACCCAATTATTTTTTTTACTTTAAGCTAGTCGATCATAACAAGGTATGCAATATGGAGCTAATGTCAGTATTCGTGTGTGAGAATGCGTTTCTTTGAACAATTAGATTCCCATACACCGATTGCAATCTACGACCAAGTTACGCAATGCACGAAGACGTATGTATGTATGTATGTATGTATGTTTGTATGAAGATAATGAAAGTGATGTTTTTATAGTACAAAACACGTGTGAACTATATGGAACCTATATAGGTTCCAAGTGGGTCTCTAGGTAAGATAGTTGATATTGACTGGATTTTATGTACTACAGCTCGTAACTTAGAGCAGGTAGAGGAAAAGAAGACTAAATTTTCATGATTATTATTTGTAGTAAGGGAGGCCGTCGTGGCGCAGAAGCACAAGGGTGTGACTAACGCGACGGTTGTAGATTCGATCCCCACTCGAGGGAATGAATTATTATTTATAAATATTTTCATTTCTTCGCTCAGGCGCAGGGGTACAAGTGAACGACTGTAAGCGCGATGGCTGTGGGTTCGATTCCCACTCAGTGGAATGAATAATAATTTAGTAACGAAGCATAGGGTAGCGTTGAGTTCCGCCACTCACACGCGAAGCCTCGAGAATTTTTTGGAAAGTGGGGAATGGTAGTGGGAATGTGAATGAATTGTCTTAGCACCAGGTTCCCTCTGCCCATCTTGATATGTGTGATACAGCATAAAGTTAAAAAAAACAATTTATATATACATATCTCAAATAAATTTCTCTAACACTTTAGCTATATTACAAATAACCACAAATAAAACAGTAATCCTAAACCGAAAGTTATCAAATTAAACAATCGATTCAAAGATTAAGCTAATCCAATCAGTCATCATTTTAAACATTTTTGCAATAAATAATATGCATAGAAAGGTTTTTTATCATTTGATCTACTTACCTCGCAGCGGACGTAACCGTTTCTCTCTATATCTATTCTTAACATCAAAAACATTTAAGGCCAAGAATATATTTCGTAACACACACACAGCAAAATGAAATTGAATTAAAAATGAAGTCATATCTTCATATTATCCACCGCATTTACGATATTATATTTAATATGAGTATTTTTATTGTTCTTTTATTGTTTTTAACATATTATATAAGACACAAATGATTTTTTATCGATTTCGATTCGAATGACTTTATTCGTTTGCATATAAACTTGAATTTTGATAGCATCGTTTTGTAAATGTAACGGAAATAACTATGCAGCTATTTATTGTATTTTATTTATGGAAAATGTTTTTTTTTAAGTTTAAGAAGTCAAAGGAATATGCTTAAAAATATATTATTATATAATATCAAATTTCAAAAGAGATGCCATTTTAAAATTATGAAATTTTGAAAATGGTAATATGTGACCATATATTTATAAGATATGTTTATAGGCTGTATGTATTTTTTAAACATTTTAAAAATGTTATCCCACACTTAGGAAAGAAAAATACTTATTTAGAAAACGTATAAAAATTTGAACGTAGCGGCACTCGAACCTGCGCCTCCTGTAGACCAGGCGCTCTGACCACCAAGCCATACGTTCTCGCAAGCTGCGTCGAAATTTTTATACGCTTGTTACAACTTATTTATGGTGTTAGTATCTCTGTAGGGAGATTTTTATAAATTTCCGCTACCCAAAGGTAATTAATTACTAAGAATTATCGTTTGGCAAGAGAGAATACTATTTTTTAAATATTTTTTAAACATTTTTAAAGTGTTATTCCACACTTAGGAAAGAAAAATACTTATTTAGAAAACTACTTATTTAGAAAAAATTGAACGTAGCGGGACTCGAACTCCTCGATCTCAGGAGGCGCGGGTCAAATTTGTATACGTTTTCTAAATAAGTATTAGGCTGTATATATTCAAAGTTTATATCTCCGCTGTAACTTCCGCTTAAGTTGCAAAGTATGACCGATGATATCCTTAGCCGCTCTAGTCGTAGTAGAGATGTAAAACGGATGTCCGCTCGTATCGGAGAGAGGCAGTGACTGTTGTTTTTGAGTTATATCTCAATAGTTCTGATAAGAAATATAGACTGGATCACCTTTTGTGTGACTATTAATATAATGCAAATAAAATATATTTATTTCATAGAGTAACATTTTTTATTTTTATTTTTAAATTCACGCTGTAACCCGCATGTAGCACGCAAAGGGAGGCTTAAGCACTCCACTTCCTACAGAAATTCCATATTCTAGAGGCGTTGAGTGTTGACTGGCGGAACTCAACGCCGCTACTTTTTATATAATTTATAATATAATATAAAGAAAATATTTTTTTCGCAGGTAAGCTTAAACTAAATTAATATTTAATTCCATATAATATATAGTTACGTATCAGATAATATCATAGGCACTTACGATAAGTATTCGCGTGTGCGGTGACCTCAGACGTTTGGCTGCACATTATGAAAATGAATCTAAAAATTATACAACTCCGTCTATATCGACGTCTGTGCATTTTTTTACAATCTGAGTGATGTACTTGAGTGCAGACGGATCGAATTTCCTTGAATTTTTATTAGATAATTCTATTTGTGTATCAAAACATAAGATTAGAATTTAATAAGTTTTCATGCACCGCCCTATCAAAATAAATAAAAATTATTGTTATTATTTTCCGCTTTCTCTAACATATAGTAACATATCCAGTAGAACAGTAGATATGCGAACGCTTTCAAAAAGAAAAAAAAAATATAAGGTATCGTTTTGCCAAATTTGAACCCACACCTGCTAGCAGGGAAATTTCTTTCTCTTATATTTTTACAATATATGTACGTATATTTATATAATATATTTTTTAAATTATAATATTACAAAGTTATATTCTATTTAATATTCGTTTAAATCAAATCCGCATATGACATTTTATGTCGTGTTACAGCAATTCAACCCTAGTAGTATAGAAAGCCGAATTTGTTTACTGCATCGTGATTCATGAGTCTGATGCAGTAGACGAATAAATTTACCCAATCCCTCTTAGCGACAGATATTTCGCGTGTTTTGATTTAATATATATGTATATATATATTTTTTTCTATTTTTGTAAACATTGTCATACAACGCGGCTTTACTTGGATATTTTTTTGGTTTAATATATTTTTTTAATGAAAATCACGCTAGCACGAAAACTATTTTCACTTAAATCATTATATTTTGCGCTTTTAAGTAAATTATTACTAAACAAATTTAGAGGCCAGTCGTGGCGCAGAGGCAAGTGACACTAGTGGTGAAGTGACTAATCGTGGTGGCTTTGATTCCCACTCAAAGAAATTAAACATTTAATATTTCCATTTTATTCGCTCTGGCCAAAGCAAAGCACTGCCTCCGAAATTTTGCGGAAAATGGGAAATGGAGTGTTTTAACACTAGGTTCCCTATACCTACCCTGCTGTGTCAGGACACAGATACAGCCTGACGCTAAAAACAATTAAGTTTGTATATATTTTACTATACATATCGACATATACAGAAACGCGGAATAGTTTCTGACCTGAGATAGCTTAGAACAAAACCGAGATGATATCGTCTCAAATGGGTGCACAAGTATTTAGCATCGAAATGTCCTTTTGATAACATCTTCGCATTGTGCCCATTGAATAACTACTAATACTAACTAATAGTTATCTTAGCTGTTAATTTCTATTATTAAAAGCGGTAACCGTTATCGCTGGTTATCGTAATCGTTTGGTAAGCGATACTTCCCTCCTTTGTACAGAACTGTATTTCGTATTACTGTTATTATCAAATGTTGTATAATCAAATCAGCTTCACGCGTATCCCGCACGCTGCAGGGTAGGCAGAGTGAACCTAGTGTTAAGACTCTCCGTTCCCCACTTTCTGCCGAATTCTGGAGACATTGCGCGCTTGTCCTCGACACCAGAGCGAAGAAATGGAAATATAAATTTAATTAAATATTTTATCTCCTCGAGTGGGGATCGAACCCACAACCAGTCGGTTTTACAGTCACCCTTTGTGCCGCTGCGCCACTACTGGCTTCATTTCATTTTATTTTTCATTTTATTTAGACATATTTATACATGTAAATATTATTGTAATGAACTATAAGACCTTATAATCTTATGTTAACATTCTAATATTATAATAGATTATAGTTTGAAATATAAAATCCCATAATCATAATACTTACACACCATAAAAGGCTTATTAACGTAATATTATATGTATTATATTGTGTTCATTGTACGATATATCATATCATAGTATCTTAAACACTTTATAATTCATACAGTCTAGTACCAGGAAAGGAATAAACATGCATGCAAGTACTAAAGATAATTAGAAGCGAACTACAATTATATGCAAATGTATCGAGTCGTTTTGAAATCATCTGTCACATAAGAACTATTTTATGGAAGAGATATCAGTTGGATTAAGCTACAACAAAATCACGCTTCACGCTGTATCCCGCATACAGGCAGAGGGAACCTAGTGTTAGGATACTCCATTCTCCACTAATATACTAATATATTATTATTAGGTTTTAACTATTGGAACAAAAGAAACATTTAAACAAAATAATTAATTGTTTTGCCATTTTAAATTTAATTATTAATATAGGAGTTTTATTAGTAAAATAAAATTATATATAGTAATATAATCCATTCTATAGTAGTGTATTCGCACGTAACCCTTCCATAACAATTGTTCTATTTTGTCACACACCGAAGCTAATTTTGTGACTAAGGCACAATCGCTATTAATATTTAAATAACATGGGTGTCTACGTCGTTGACGTACGGGTTAAAGTAAAAAATACAACTGCATTTTGATTGAGCTGATCTTTTATTTTTTATTATATATATATTTTATTATACTTAACTAAAATAAGAGTAACTTTGTAAATATGCATATTTGTCCATGAAAAAAAAAAATCGTGGACAAATATGCATATTTAAAAAGTTATTTTATTCTTATTTTAGTGTATTTAGTTAAGTATGTAATACTAAGAGTGGGCAAATAAAAATATTTTAAGTTACTTTGAATCTGTTGAGAATTCAAAAACTCGGCAAGAATGTATGGCTTAATTGACTTCGTAGATAGCGCTTCGCACATTTCTAAGAGGGGCGGGTTTGAGTCCTACGAGAATATTTTTTTTTACTCATTCTAAATATTTTGTCGTCCTTAACGTGAATAACACTAAAAAAAGTTAATAAAATGTAGAATTAGAAGATTCATATAAAAAAGCTGCAGAATCCGACGGAAAATGTAATAAAATAATAACCGAAAGAAATAATAACAAGTATTCTTAAAGAAATCTTTATATATTTTTTTTAATTCATAGGAATTTAAAAATGAAACGTATGGATGCTGATTTTTATTTCTTATTTATTTATATTTGTACTTCACGTTGAACGGAATCAAAGTACCACTATTATAATTAATTTCTGTATATTTCATATTTATAAAAAATATATATAAAAAGAAACATAAAATATTATTATTAATAATTAATTGAGTTTTAAGAATATAAAAAAACGATATAATAATTTAAAAGCTTTCTATATCACTCGAATGTCTTATTACAGTACCTACTGTATTATTACGTAATTAAAATATTTCGAACCGTTCGTCCATTGCCCAATATTCGATAATAAACCGGAATATTGTCATACACCTGACAGAAATTAGACTTGACGTGTCTTGAGTTGTCTAACTCCGCGTATTGTAGTGAAAGCGAAATGTCTAATTATTTTTTTTATCTATTTTATAATAACAGAGATGACACAGCATTTCGAGATACGGCCGTTTTTTTTTTCTACTGTGATCTTGATCGCGGACTAAAAAACGTATGATTGACTTTTGACGGCGCAAAACGATCGCAATCGGTGCATTGATTCATGAAATATCAGACTATGCTTTATGTTAAAATAAAATAAAATAAAAAATAAAAGTTTGGTATATATAAATTGCCTTCGTAATGAATGATCTTTGATAACGTTCTTATTAGGTGCGTAATTACTTGGACTGTAGTTGTATATTGGCAGTTATATCACGAGATTAGCATTTCACTTTCTATCACTATTTAAAAAGTTTAATTGGATAGAATTAAATTTCAGCGGTATCTTATAGTGGTTTCTTATATCGTATCAATTTTAAATACTTTGCTCATGTACAACAAAATCTACAATATTTAAGCAAGTTTGTTATGCTTGTTTTAAAAGATCTATTTATATTCATAATTAATTTAGTACATGTAGACTTTTAGAATTTTGCTGAAAATCTTAATTAAAATTGAATGTAATATTATTGCATTTTACAAAATAAGAGGCAAAACGTAACTAACTTTATTATTTTACAAATTAAGACTTTTACGGCTATAAAGAAATTCGTAATTCACATTAACCGTAGCAAATTGCTTTATTGGCAACAAAAATAAAATAATAATAAAATAAAACGCACAAAATTTCAGTAATCAGAGCTGAAAAATTTATAAATTTCGTTAAATTTGGTGAATTTTGATCTAAAACTATTACTTGAATGAATCACGTCCAGAAAAATACGACTACAATAGGCAGTGTAGAGCCAAAAGCAAAAAAAATGTTGAAAATCAGCCGGCGGGCGGCGCGGCGTGCGGCGGCGCGATTCTCACTTTCTGGTTTACTAGGTCGAATTAACTCGCTTATTTTATTTATTTCTATTTGTTTTATTTTTATATTGAGTGAAAATCATAGTGAAACCGTTCTAGAGTTTTATTTACGCTTTTTGTTCGCGTGCCGTAGGGCAAGGTAGGTTAGTTTTTTTTCAGTGGCCACCCAGCCGTCGAATATGTCAAATATTTATTATAGCGTATAAATTACCAAATAAAATCAATAAAGTAAAATCTTTGAATATATTTTAATATTTTTTAGTCATTTCTATGGATGATGAGATGTTAATTGGCTTGTTAACATAAGTATAATATAATTATTCATCGATAAAACGCTATTTAGTTTTTTATAACTTCGTTATACAAAATTTATATTTTATGGAGATGTATTATGTATAAGATTTGACATTGACGACTTTATATTTTTATTAGATTTATTTATTGCAGTTCTCTAGTATTTTAGAGTTGTTCAATTCAATTCACGTTATGCATCAATTGATTTATAATTTATTATTTTGATTTTAATTTTTTTATACTTCTGATTGAGTTGGAGACTATTATATAACTAATAAATTTTCTTATTTATTAGTATATAATATTAATCTATCTGTTGTGTTGTACATGGAACGGTTACACTTTATTTTTAAGTAATGGCGTGTAATAATGTAATAATTATTTTCAATTACTACATTATTACATGATCGCGTTTTGAAAGCTTCTTATTATTCCCGTATAAATTATTTAATTTTGTCGCTATATAAACGATTGAAAAAAAAAAACAAAAAAACACCTACCTGCTGCGTAAAAAAACTTGAAGATGTTCCTCCGTTTTATTTTCAACTCAAATTTAAAACACAAAAAATTAATTAAAAGTCCAAAAAAAATCCTTATTTTAATATAAATGTTAATAACACAAATAGTTTTCACTAAGCACTACGTTCAAACTTTATATAAAAAAAAGGTGCAAATATCCACGTGAGTAGCACAGCACATCGAATATCCATTCCACGGAGGGAGCTTAAAGCTGAGAGTGCGCGTGCGCAGGCCGGCGTGGCAGCGCGTTATCAGCGCTAGCGGCGCGCCGCGCGACAACAACAGAACTTGAGAGCCGATCTCAATAACAACAAGAAAAGAAAACGGTCCAGTTTCAGCGAGGCTTCCGGATGGCTCGGACGGGGCGCGGCCGGCGTCTCGCTCTCGCGCCCGAGCCCTCTCTCTCCCTCTCCCTCTAACGGTACTCCGCGCGACTTGAACGATAGCGCAGTCGCGGGCGAAACACCGCCCCGCGAGCATTGCGATTTAGTATGTATTTTCCGTTGCCGATCTCTACATTTTACGTCTTTGACATCGCTAATAATTGCTATTCGCATACTTGATAAGCGTATACTGTCATTATTATAATAGTATACTTGCTCGAGATTAGCGCTAGTTTATTTACATTCAACTGGTTGGTGCTCGTTTGAAATTAAATAAGAAGCGTGGATATTTTAATGACGTTCGTTGATGTCTTTTGTACGTAGAAAAATTAATTACAATTTTCTATATAATGAATATTTTTAACGATTTTGGCTAAATGTTGTCGAAATAAATATTGCATTTTTTTAATAAAATACATTTTTTTAAAACTGTTTAAAATTTTAAAACAAAATTTTAAAAATTACCAAAGTGAGATTGAAATCATCTCTCACCTATCATTACCCGTTAAAATAATTTCAATATAATAACCAAAACTGTAAGTAAAATTAAGCCATAATTATAGTTTCTCAAAAATCGATAAATGTCGTAATTTGCTCGAGTAAATAAATTGGTATTGATTCAATAAAAAGCGACCTAAGAGGCCTCGGGTTGTATCGTACCTTGTTAACCAATGAAGTCATGACATTAAATCATATTGGCGGGAATCGATCGAAATTATACAGCTTCTTTTATATTTTTAAAACTTTTTTTGGAAAGTGGAAATAATAATAAAAATAATTTGAAAGTTATTATATTATAAGTGATTTCTGTGACATAATAATAAATAGACTTTAAAGGGGTTGGTGTTTGATTTTAAAATAAAAAAAATATATAAAAAATGGAGAAATAATGATGACTAAACAAACACACATACTGCCTATTATAGACGTTTTTCTATATAGTTGAAGTGTAAAGTATCGTTACATATTTTATTATAGCTTTAACCAAACAGCGCGGACCAGATCCCGTAAATAGAAAGTATGGATGGACATGTCTTCTAACCACAGTCTTGCGGTTTGGTGGCTCACGTTATCGAAGTGTATATGTTGAAGAAAACACGTATGTTTCGCAATGGAAAATAAATCATAGCTGTTTATTTTAGTTTCACGCTTTATCCTGCATTTAACAGGATAGCTAGAGAGAAACTTAGTGCTAAGACACTCTGTTTTCTACTTTCCGCTAAATTTCTGAATTATTGTGTGTGGAGTGGTGGAATTTAACGTGCTGTTTGTCTTGAGCGGGGAAGTGATAATATTTCATTCTCCCGATCGCGGATCGAACCACAACCATCGCGATTACAGTCAGACACTGTGCCTCTGCGCCTTGACGTTCATTGACGACGACGGCGACTGCCTCTAAATAAATTAAAGTTAAATCTAATATAATAATATAATACGTAATTAAAAGTGTAATATTAATGTATAAAAATATATACATAAATAATCTCTAATAAAATAGGGTTGGTAGTATTGATATTGTGTAGGCATGGTCGAAAATTATATAGCTCTTATCTTTTAAATGCTATTTGAGAGCGTCATGTTCGTAGCGGTGATTTAAATTCAGTGGAATAATTATATTAAAATTTCTATTTCTTTATTCTTTCTAAATTCTATTTTCTTTGTTCTGGCATATGATTTTATTTAAAAAACACAAAGCCTTTTTTGACTACTATGTTATGTGAGAAACAGTAAAGATAGATGAAACTGTAAAAAAATATTTAAAACAAGTATAATTTTGCATAATTGCTTAATATTTTTTTTATCGACATTAAACTTGTGTTTCATATAACACTTAATTTTTTATTCGATTTATTTAGTTAATTAACGTTATATAGCGAAATTTTTCCACTGTTTCTGCAAATTTTTGCGGGAATCTCGTTTGCCTTGTGTGATCGTAATACATTGAAAATTGACTTTAGATATAAATTCTTCTTGTAAAATACATCACGAAAGATCTGACAAAATGATTTTTTGATCTGTTATAATGGTTTTAGGGTCAGGCTGTCGTAGCGCGTTGGAACATATAACTAACTGTAATGCGCGATGATTGTGTGTTCAAATCCTACTTGAAATGGAAATTATTACTTTTGTTTATTTTCGTTTTACATGTATTTTCGTTTTCTCGCTCTGGTACGCAGAGCGCTGTTAGCCTCGCAATTTTGGCTGGCGGGCGGAGGCTGGGCGGAGAGTAGGGATAGAAGTGTCTTAACACTAGGTTTTATATATCTATTATGTCGTGTAGCCATGACGTATTTAGTCGGACACTTTATAACTAATTAAATATTATATTGTTTCAGCTGCATATTTTGCAGAATCGGATATTTGTTGAATGTCACCAAATTAGAAATAAGTCCAGTAGTTTTTGCCTAACAAACAAACATCCCCAAAAAATCACATTTACTAATATTAGTGGCATAGTAGGTTTATAAGGAAAGATATTTATTTATAAATTAACCTAAAAAAATATTATTCTCAAAATATTGTTTATTTTTTATATCTTGTTCATCATCACATATAAGGAAACGGGTGGCAAAGATTCATATTCAAAAGTCGTTCATGAGATTAATAATCCAAAATTCAGCTTAAAGTGACTTTTGACTGACTTTAAAAAAAATGTTGCTCATCTAGGACAGATGTAACTTTGTAATTCATCATACAATCATTAATTTTTAATATTAAGAGCATTCGGTAAGAAAATTTGAGTTTGTTGTTATTGTCAGATTAAATAAAATAAATATAAGCAACAATAAATGTAATTATAGTCTTATTTTCAAATATAAACTTCAATAGTAGTTCGTATTTATTAGTAGTTAAATATAAAGTTTAAAAGAGAGAAAACCCAATAATTAGGCTTAGTCAACGTCCTGTTAGCGGATATGGCAATTTTTTTTTTTTTTAAATAAAGTTTCACTTTCCCACTGGAATCAATTCAAATCAAGGCGAACTACTATATACGCTTAATTTATAAAAATTGTCATATGCAATAAAAAAAAAACATGAAATCCTTATTTGCACATGTAGCGCACAGGAACAATTATTTTATTATCATCCGGTTGAAAATTATAAAACGACCTTATACGTATATAAAAATTTTTGAATTTTAAATCATAAATTCGTAATATTCGTAAAGATTATAACGATCGCCAGCCTCTAATAAAAAACACCTACATAATTTCGAAATGTCACAACATTATTACCAAGATATTAAATTAAATTTATTAAATATAAATAAATAAATCAGCTTCACGCTGTATCCCGCACACAGGCAGAGGGAACCTAGTGTTGAAACACTCCATTCTCCACTTTCTGTCGAATTCTGGAGGCAATGCGTGTTGACTCGACACCAGAGTGAAGAAATGGAAATATAAATTTAAGTAAATATTTTATCTCCTCGAGTGGGGATCGAACCCACAACCAGTCGGTTTTAGTCACACTTCGTGCCGCTGCGCCACGACTGGCCTCTTTATTAAATATTTTGTGTTTTATTTTATATGTTGTGGAGAAGACAATCATTTATTGACGTTTTATTACGATTTTCTCTCTTTTATTATTGTCATATAGCGATGGTCATAACACACTACACAATTTAAAAAAAAACTGATTTTCCAGAATTACATACAAAAAAATGTTGTCTAACCCATGTAGCCAACATATAAACGACTGTTGCATTATCCACATCTATTTACATACAAGGCGTAGCGGATGAAGGCAGTTTAAACAAAACTCAATCTATCTAAGAATTTTTGTTCCAATATGGAAATAATTAAGATCGTATATCACATCAATTTAAATTCCACGCGGAGCCACTGTCAACGGCTACCTTATGATTTTTTGCTATTACAAATCCTGCATCCAAATACATATATATAAAGAGCAAAAAAAATACGATTCGACATATTTAGCTATATCGTTCGTACCACGTGAAATAGATCCGAACAAATTGCCTTCAATTGCGCAGTAGCTAGTATAATAGTGCAAGCGAGCATTGGCGTTTGAGCAGGGCGTGGTCAGAGAGACCTTAGAAAACGGATGTAGCAGCCTCGTTCGCCGCCATTCCAGATCGACGTCTGATGATAACTGCATCTGAAATATGATAAAAACAATGTTTGAGTGAAAAGGTCGTTCAATTACATGTATTGTAACTAATTATTACTGTAAGATAATTATATTTTTGTATTTATTAAATGTGTTTTGTTTAGTTATGGAAGTCACTGGTTAGCACCAATGTCGCTTGATGAAATAGGCTAAAGTGGTTTACTCAATGTCCAATGTATGAAATGATTTTTCAGTTTTGTGATAATAACTGTTAAAGATACAATAAATAAATCAATAAATCAGGTTCACGCTGTATTCCGCACATAGCAGGGTAAGCAGAGGGAATCTAGTGTTAAGACACTCCGTTCCCCACTTTCCGTCGAATTCTGGAGGCTTTGCGTGTTGAGTGGCGGAACTCAACGCTACGCCTTGCCTCGGCACCAGCGCGAAGAAGTTAAAATACATTTAAATAAATATTTAATTTCCTCGAGTGGGGATCGAACCCACAATCGATTCAGTCAGTCGATTTTACAGTCACACTTTGTGTCCCTGCGACACAACTGGCTTCAAGATGGCCTCTGTTGAAAATGATTTCAAAAAATATGAAAAAGCTATTTTTCGTAAGCTTACTACTATTTTTAATAATCCATATTTTTATTATATGTTTAGGAAAAACATAATATTATATATTATCATCCCAGTTTCAACTTGCTACGCAAACTGGATACAACATGATGAATTGCAGTTTGTTTCTTAAGGCTTCTATTTGTAGTAGTAGATTTAGTAACAAAAAAACGTTACATTTTTACATTTGTAGCTTATTTCATGTAAAAAAAGTACATACGTCTGTAAAGTTAAGTTTGTCATTTTTTATAAGTTAGACTCGTTAACCTACAATTCTAATATAAGATAGAGATACGGAACCCTCAGAGGGCGAGTCCTAGTCATACTTGACCGGTTTTTTTTATATTGGCTAAAATAGTATGTATTTATATTATTTTAATTAAAATACATATCATTATTTTTTATTACAAATGATATACAATTAGCGTTAAGAACTCTTTTATCGTATGTCTAGTTTTTATCAGTGAATAAATATTATTAAATAATTCATATTATTATGCAATAATTTTCCAAATTCAATAAAAGTTTTTCAAATTCAAAATATGCATTATGTACTTATTTAGAAAACGACCAGGACCTGGTCGGTTTCCAGGAGGCGTGGGTTCGAGTCACCTTCAAATTTTTATACGTTGTCTAAATAAACATTTTTTTTTCCTAAGTATGGATTAACACTTTTAAAAAAATGTTAAAAATATATATTATGTGTTCAATGTTATTTTTTATGTCTTATAGATGAAGTTGAAGTTGTTAATAATGGTACTAATCAGAATGATTTTAAATTTAACGAATTTTAGAAAAAAGCAATAATGCGTTTTCAGTGGATAAAATAAAAAAACTTTTACGCTTTTTAACCATAGAGATTATCACAAGTCATTTCGGATTTTTTTTGCACGATATCTCATTTTGAAATTCTTATTTTTTATATAATTGAAACCTGTATAACAAGGGGGTCCAAGATGGAAGGCTTGCTCGCAGCGACTCCTGCCAGCCCTTACGAGGGCTGCAACGTTCCATCCGCCACGTGCACCTCGAGAGAGCGCACTGATAGGGCGTCCCCCCAAGGCGACGCGCACCAGTGCGTCCCCGCTGGTGTGTCAAGTGGCGACGAATGCGGCGTTGGGGACCGCCACCCAACACGCCATGTCCGGAACGGCGGGAGGTGGAGGACGGAGCTACAAATAGCTACGTGGAATGTAAGAGGAGGGATGGAAGAAAAGATGAATGAATTATTAGATGTGATGGATGATAGAGATTTGGATGTCGTTTGTGTGACAGAGACCAAGCGAAAGGGCAATGACACGACCGATTTGCCGGGCAGTCGGGTCGCTTTCTGGGCCGGCGTACCAGAGAGCGAGCGGGGCTGTCAAGGTGTAGGTGTGTTATTGTCCTCTCGACTGGTTAGTGCAGCGGTTGAATACAAGGCGATCAACCCGAGACTGCTTTGGGTTCGCTTCAAGCTGGGGTTAACAAGAGTATTCTTGTTAGTGGCGTATGCGCCAGTATCCTCAGCTCTATTAAGCGAACTCGAGGAGTTTTGGGAGAGTGTCAGGGATGTTCTAGGTAGCGTCAGAGGGAATGAAAAATTAATAATATGTGGCGATTTGAACGGATGGGTCGGAACTGCGCGAAGCGGTTACGAGGGAGTGTTAGGTCAGTATGGTGACAAGAGAATAAATGAGGCTGGAAAGCTTATATTGGAAATTTGCAAGGAAAGGAATTTGTTTGTGGCAAACACTATGTTTGACCACAAACAAATTCACATGTATACATGGGAGCGAACGGAAGGGAAAAGTATGATTGATTTATTCCTAGTGGATCAGCGTATTCGAAGCCAAGTCATGGACACACGAGTGTTTAGGGGTTCTGATCTGGGAACAGACCACTATCTAGTCGTTGCTAGAATAAGGGGTCTGTTCGCGGGTTGGCGCAGCTACACGAGGTGTCCAGACTTGGAGTCGAATTACCGCATAAGAAGCTGGAAGCTTCAAGATCCACCGACTAGAAAGGAATATCAAGAAAGAGTTTCCAAAAAGCTAGACAGCAGTGAATCTGGAAATGGAAATATTGAAGTATGCTGGCAGAACCTTAGGGATTGTATGAAGGAAGCAGCGATAGAGGTATGTGGTAAAGGTAAAAGGGGCTTTAGCAAAAAGCGTGATGAATGGTGGGATGATGAAGTGCAAGATGCAGTAGAAAGAAAGAAGAAGGCATGGCAGGACTATAAAGCCTCTGGTAAAGATAAAAGTATGAGAGAGATAAAAAAGAAAGAGTATAAGCTGCAAAAGCACCAGACGAAAGTACTGATCAAGATGAAGCGTGAAAAGGCAGAGAATGAAAGAGATGAAAGGTTAACGAACAACTTCAAGGAAAATACGAAGCTTTTCTGGAGAGAAGTTAGTGTTTCTCGAGGTTGCTCGTTAGCCTGTAGAATGAAAGGGGTGCTTTCGAAGGACGGTGAAATTCTAACAGAACAACCACACGTTTTGCAGCGATGGGCGGAATTTTACAAGGAGATGTATGAATGTGATGACGCCTCAGTCTCAAGTAGCAGCGAAACGCTGAGTCTTGATGTAGCTGATGGCGAAATCAGTATAAAAGAAGTTGAGAGTGCAATACGAAGTCTGAAATGTGGTAAGTCAGCGGGAGCAGATGGAGTTACTGCCGAGATGATCAAATATGGTGGGCCACGCGTCTTGGACTTGTTCTGGTTTTTGTGCAATTTGTGCTGGAAATCAGGGGAGGTCCCAGACGATTGGCGAGGTGCGGTCATCGTGCCTTTGTATAAAGGCAAAGGTTCACAGATAGACTGCGCAAGCCATAGGGCTATCAGTTTGATTAGCTTAGGTAGTAAAGTTTATGCTAAAGTTTTAGCGAGAAGAATGCAGGAGAGATCTGAAAGGTTGTTGTGGGAGGCCCAAGGGGGCTTTAGACCTGGAAGAGGGTGTATGGATCAGATCTTTTCCCTCCGCATGATCACGGAAAAATTTTTGGCCGTTAACCAAAAAGTTTTCTGTGCTTTTGTGGACTTGGAAAAGGCGTTTGACAGAGTTGTTAGAGCGAAATTATGGGAGATACTACCCCGGTACAATGTGAGCGGACCCTTGCTGCAGGCTGTAAAGTCTCTTTACAGAGATCACTCAGCCTGCGTGCGAGTAGGAGCTGGCATGTCGCCCTGGTTTGACATCCGATCGGGTGTTAAACAAGGTTGCGCCATGTCAGCTTGGTTGTTCAATTTGTATTTGGATAGCTGTCTCCAAGGAGTGAAACAAAGTGATATGGGAGTGAAAGTAGGTGACCTGAATGTGAATTGCCTGCTGTACGCAGATGATGCAGTGCTTATTGCATCATCAGAATGCGAGTTGCAGGCATTGGTCACCACTCTGAAAGAAGGGTGTGAATATAATGGTCTAAGCCTCAATGTGAATAAGACAAAGGTTCTGATTTTTGAAAGAGATGAAGAAAGGACGGAATGCAAGATCAGTGTAAATAGTATGATATTAGAACAAGTGAATGAAGTGGTATACTTGGGAAGTATGTTCAGTAGAGATGGAAGATACGAGATGGATGTGGAAAGGCGTATTGCTGCCGGTAACAAGGTTAACGGAGCCTTAGCTGCATTGATGAGACGGCGAAACGTCAGCACAGCTGCGCGTTTGGCCGTACACAATGCAGTTTTGGTACCGACTCTGTTATACGGCAGCGAAACGTGGGTATTACAGAAGAAGAATGAAAGAAAGATGAATGCTGTGGAGATGCGATCTCTTCGTAGGATATGCGGAGTCAGCTTAGCTGATCGAATCCGCAATGAAGAGGTACACAGAATGGCAGGTACTAGCGAGGATGTCACGGTGAGAATGAAGAAGAACGTGCTCAGCTGGTTTGGGCACGTCGAACGAATGAGTGATGAAAGAATGGCAAAAAAGATTTATGATGGAAAAGTGAGCGGTAAGAGAGGTAGGGGGAGACCTCGGTTGACCTTCGAAAACACAGTATCAAAGATACTGGAGGAAGGTCACGTAAAAAGCATGAGGACCCCCCGAAGGGCATGTATGAAGAGGTTGATGACAGTGGACGAGGCGAAAGAGGTATGTAGAGACCGTAGCGTTTGGCGCTCCGTTCTCTCTGACTACCCCGCAAGGGATAAAGCGTGAAGCTAAGTTAAGTTAAGTTAAGTTGTATAACAAATTTAAAGATACATGAGATGATAGGTAGGTCTATATTTATCAGTCGATTCAAATATGTTCATGGGTCATATAAATACTTACGTCTTGTTTTTAATATAGAAAATCCGCCCAAGTTCAAGACATTGCGTGTAGAGTGGCGGTAAAACAAAACAAATAATTCCAGGAGTAGGTATCGGATTCGCTACTATTACGTTTACCACGCTGCCCCAATAAGTTTCAATGGCCCTTAATATAGAATTAAAACAGCTTCACGCTATATCCCGCACACAGCAGAATAGGCAAAGGGAACCTAGTGTTAAGACACTCCGTTCCTAACTTTCCGCCTAATTATGGAGGTATCGCGTGTTAACAGACGGATCTCAACGCCGCAATATCTATTAGATATAATAATATCTAATATATAAAATCCTAACGATCTTGTTAATAGTAATTAAGATTAGCCACCGTGTGGGCGGCTTATTAATTTTAATAAGTAACCGCCCGGACCAACCGGAAGTACCGAGAGATCCGCAACGCTGGTGATCTGATTAAATAAATTATAATGTACTGCGAACTTATCACGGATGCATTTGATTATACTAAACAACTTGTCAGGGATATATTGTTACTTATTTGCATTTTAAATTATTTTAACTTTTACTAATACCTTTTTTTTTGCAGCTTCACGCACTATCCCGCACACAGCAGTGGGAGCTGGGGACCTAGTATTAGGAACTTCTGTGCCCATTTAGACATTTCCGTTCCCTAGTTTTCTCCGAAATCTGGAGGCATTTTTAATTTAAAAACAGAAACGTCTACTTAAAATTTTACGTTTGTAATTTTTTGCTAATATAAATATATTTTTATAGACATTTCTCAATATAATAGAAAATGGAATATACACAATTAAGTATCACCAAATCTTCTCTGTAGGTATACCATAAAAATATGGAATAGAAAATAAATATAAAAAAAAATTGTTAAAAACAATTAAGCATAAATTTACTTCCTTATAATTCATCCAATCAACCTAGCATCCAATGGAACATGGTAAAAGGGTTATAGTTTACATGAAACTGTAAATTTAATAGAACATGGAGCGAGTGAAACAGAAGGCAATCGCTAGTTCTATTTAAATTTGTCAATGAAATCGTACAGGCTGTAATTAGCTGAGTAACATAAACTCCGAACGACATTAACTAAGACAGGACTTGTATTTAGACAGAACGCAAATTGTAAAATATCTTTGAAATCTATTTTACGCGGACATTTTATACCAATAAATATTATTATTCTAAACTTATAATAAATAAAATCCAAATGATTTGAATAATTATATAAATCCGTGGCTAAAGTGATTTAAATCGTAAAAGTAATATAAACACAAAACCATACATTTTGGATACTAAACGAGATCATTTCTCAAATAGCGATCGTTATAAATCAATAAACGTCAACATAAATCAACTTTAGAAATAGTTTGCTTGCATTTTAATATTTTTGGTCCTTTGAACTATTTAGTTTATGTTGTTAATTGCATATATTACCATGCAAATGGTATGTTGAGAAATCTTTAGCGTACATATATATGTTCGACACTACGATACTTAATGTCATAATCAATTTTAAACATATATATTTTTTTCTTGTAAAAAAATATTTTATAACTTCTGGTTCCTATTTAAATTTTTTTATAAAGAACAATTCCTCTTAAAATGTCTATTAAAACCCAACGATTCATATTTCCTATAAGTGAAGTAAGCACATAGAAATAAGTGATACAGATTTCTTAGCCGTAAAGCCATGGTATCCGTAATGACACAATCGAATCTGTCGATGCGGTCTGAGCGCGGGGGGAAGGCGTGGTCGGCGCCGGCCGCTCGCCTTGACTCCATCGTCAAGCATCGCATGATCTCTGATGTAGCTCGACTGGGTATATTTGAGATGAAGGTGTTTGTATAGGTTAGTGAAGATAAAAAAATGTTAAAGTTAATTTAAATTATGTATATATAACTCCTCTCAACATCATTGAGCACATTGGTTGTAAGCTCATATCCTTAGTGATATTTATAATATTTCAAAGGTATTAAGGTTCTACAAACCTAAGAGAAGTCTTTCTAATTGCACAAAAAGTGGAGAGCGGATCATATTTTAAATAGAACCAGAAATAACAACAGTATAAAATCAATTTGTTTCCAATTCCACAAAATTAATATTAATATATTGAAGGAGTGTGTTATATTTGTTTTAGTGAAACATAATAATTAAAAATATTTTAATATATGTACTGTGAATGAATAAAAAAATACTTTATATATTATATAAATTGTATATTTAAAAAGTAGTTCAATTGATTAAGTTAAAATGTAATATAAAAAGGGCATTGTTGAAAAATAAGTGAGTTTAATATTAAAATTGGAACAAAAATATATAAGTATTAAATACAATATTACAAAGTTGATATAGGAAAATAACGTTTATTTTTTTAATATCTCGATATTATTCTGTTTTCTTTTGTTATTTAATCATAAGAACCATAATTTTATTTATTTAATTTAACTATATATATAGCGGCCAGTCGTGGCGCAGGGGTACAAAGTGTGCCTGTAAAATCTAATGGTTGAGGGTTCGATCCCCACTCGAGGAAATAAAATATTTACATTTTCATTTCTTCGCTCTGGCGTCGAAGCAAAGTCCGGCGTTGAGTTCCTCCACTCAACACGCAATGCCTTTAGAACTTGGCGGAAAGTGGGGAACGGAGTGTCTTAGCACTAAGTTCCCTCTGCCTACCCTGCTGCGTGCGGGATGAAGCTGATTTAATTTTAGATTTTTTTTATTTAACAATTTGAAATATAAAAGTTAGAAGAATTTACAAAAATGTTCTATAATATTCAATACATTATTCACCAAAATAAGAATTTTTAAACCATAATACAAATAAGAGACACCCAAGACGCGATATTTGTGCCTTTGCTACATAGTTTATTGCTAAAAGCTATGTAATACTTTATTTAAAGTGCATATTATATCCTTAGATGTTTGTATTTTTTTT
The DNA here is from genome assembly GCA_021202915.1 of Heliconius himera. Lineage (NCBI taxonomy): Eukaryota > Metazoa > Arthropoda > Insecta > Lepidoptera > Nymphalidae > Heliconius > Heliconius himera. The sequence goes on from JAJHJA010000227.1 coordinate 426,541, forward strand.
CATATTCAATCTATTATCTAATTTAAATAAAAATAATACGAATCGATTTTGGAAATATAGTACACAAATCAAAACACTCGCATCGCACTACACCAGGAGTGAATGTGGCGACTGTATTGGACGGGCGCGGTGATAACGTGGTTCTAGCGTTATCAGTATCTCCGTACAGTATACTAGTACCTGTATTCAACTAGCTCTCGTAATATCTGTTACATGTTCTATAGCACTTGGTGGTATTACTTACTTCTGGTTCCCGCTTGGTCGATTCTGTAAAAAAACGCTGTATCCCGCACATAGTAGGGAACCTATAGAGGGAACCTATTGTATTAATAAGACACTCCGTTCCCCATTTTCCGACGAATTCTGGAGACATTGCGAGTTGAGTGGCGGAACTTGCCCCAAAATGTAAATAATACTTCATTCTTCCTTTACAAACTAAACTTAATATGATACTATTTTTAAAAAAATTGGCAAAGTAATGAGGCCACTCGTGGCGCAGGGGTACAAGCTTGTCACTGTAAACGCCACAGGTTCTGGGTTCGATTCCACTCAAGAAAATGATATATTTAATATTTTTACTTCTTCCCTCTGGTGTCGCTTTAAAACGTGGCTCGAACGTTATGTACATGTACCGACCAGTATATTTGTATCTGCATTCAACTAGCCCACGTTATATCTGTTACGTGTTCTATAGCACTTGGTGGTATTACCTCCTAGGTCCTTGTGTCCGGTCGATTGTGGAGAGCCTGTAATGTAACTGTAGATTTGGTCAGGTTTATTTGATGTAAGGGAATTGCTCTAAATTTGTTAGAAAAGAGACTTAAAAACGTTAGAGGAGACTTTTAAATAGTGCTTTTGCATACTAACTTTAAATATTACTGATCTTCTATTATGTAAGGGTTTGAGGATTATATAAATCTTTTATTATTTAAAGATTTGAGGCTGTCATGGCGCATAAGGGTGTAACTGTAACGCGACTGTTGAGGGTTCGATTTCCTTTAGGAGGAATTAATCATTATTTGTTAATATTTTAATTTCTTCGCTCTGGTGTCAAGTCCCGCCACTCAACAAGAAATGTCTCGAAAAATTCAGTTGAAAGTGGGGAACGGAGTTTCTTAACATTAGATTCTCTCTCTCTGCCTATCCTGCTATCTGGGATACAGCGTATCCCTGAACAAAATTAAAATAATTTAAATATTTAATAATTTCTTAATACGATTATATATGTATATATTAAAATAAATATTTTAAATAAATCCAAAGCAATTTTTTTTAAAATTTTGCATAGAAGTTTATTTATAGGTATAGTTTTAAAAGCTTATTACAAAATAACCGATCGATTTTTTCTTCTAAAACATACAAATTTTTATCTGGACACAAAAAATAATTGAAATATCAAACTTCAAAAACTATGACTAGCAACTTGTCCTAATTAAGCTCTATGAACTTCCTGGATAAAAAAACAGTACTTTTTTACAGCATGTTTTTTAAAATTGCTAGTAAAGTCTAAATAGTAAACATTCTATTTTTATTTATTTTAAAATGCAATTTTACATTTTTGTATGTAACCCACAACCGTCGCGTTGAGTTCCGCCACTCAAAATGTAATGTTTCGAAAAATTAACGCGGAAAGGGTGAAACGAAGTGTCCTAACACTAGATTCCCTCTGCCTATCCTGCTATATACAGGGTAGCGGGATACAGCGTGAATCTAAAATTGTGGTCTAAGCCTGAATACGTGTAAGACAAAGATTCTGGCATTTGAAAGAAATGAAAAAAGGACGGAATGCAAGATCAGTGTAAATAGTAAAATATAGGAACAAGTTGCGAAGTATGTTCAGAAACGTGGATATGACAGAAGAAAAATGAAAGAAAGATGAATGCTGTAGAGAAGCGATCTCTTCGTAGGAAATGCGGAGTTAGCTTAGCTGATCGAATTTGCATGCGAATGAATCATGGTAAGAATTTAAAAAAACGTACTCAGCTGGTTTAGGCACGTCGTCGTCGTCGAAGAATGAGATGAAAAGAGGAGGAGGAGACCTCGGTTGACCTATGAAAATACAGTATCAAAGATACCGGAGGAAAGTCACGTAAAAAGCATGAGGACCCCTCGGGGGGCCTCTATGAAGAGGTCAATTACGGTAGACGAGGTGGAGGCGATACACCGTGAAGCTAGCATAATAGAATTATTACAATTTAACCGTGAAGCTAGATTAGATTAGATTAGATTAATATTTTAAAACTAAGGAGTTCAATTGGTTGAACGAGCCAGACTCAGACTCTACGAGATATATAAAACTTCCGCAATCGACAGCCAATTACTTACATTCATATTCATGAAGACTCATACACATATAAGTTTGGTAAGACAGCTCTAGTTCCACTAAAAAGGTGAGATGACACATATTTCTTTCATCATTTATGGTCACATAGTAAAATAGGACGATCCAAGGGCGAATTTACACGTAACTTAATGCTGGACTTTGTTTTTATCAGGCTAAAGAAGGATCATTAACAGTAAATGGAAATGTAATAATTATTTTACTGTCATTATTATTATTATAACGCATCAAAGCCTAGTGGTATAGTGGGTGTGTCATTGTAAGCCCGATGGTTGTGGGTTCGATTCATACTCGAAGGAATAAAGTATTTTTATTTTCCTGTTCTGGTGAGATAAATTTAGGGATTGAGTTCTGCTACTCAACACACAATGTTTTAATCAGGTAAAAAGGTGAGCATGGATATTAAAGAACGACTTAAGATGCTATTATTTTTCTGTCTGCCCTTCTATATGCGGATAAAGCGTGAAACTAATAAAAATTTCCTGCGGCAAAGGCTATGTATGTGCTAACTACGCTCTTTTAGCGTTTTTTTTTGTAAAGTTTAACTCAAAAATAAATGTTTCATAGCGAAATGTAAGGCTATATTTTATCTCAAGACAAGATTAACGTAAATATTTTAAATATTTGAATTGAAACTAAAATTCACAATCATCGCTTAAGGATCAGAATATCCAAACTACATTATCATGGCGTCTCCCTATTAAAGTAACATAAAATAACAAAAAATAACATTTAAAATAAATTAGATTTAATTGTAAGTTATAGTAGATTGAACATCTACATATCTACAGTATAACTTGACACATAAACCACGCCTAACTAGATTAGTCCTCATATCGATATTATACTATATCACAAATACCTAAGAAAATATATATAATTACATATATAAATTATTTATTATGGTCTAGAGATGATTGTTCTATACATAATTTATCCACCTACGTCATACTTATTAATAAACATTGAACATTGCTATAGTACGCAACAAATTTAATCGATTATTAAATCGATTAAATTTATTAAATATGAATATTATTTCATTATACTAATAAATTTTGAGTGTAATCTGATCGTACAAATTGGTAATAATTTTCTATATAGATAATTGTCTAGAGTTTTAGCCTTGTGGAGATGAAAATCATGTGTGAGGCTGTCGTGGCGCTAGATTGTGGATTCGATTCCCACTCGAGGACATAAAATAATTAATATATTAATTTCTTCCCTCTGGTGTTGAGGCAAAGCGCGGTGTTGAGTTCCGCTCCACAATATGTAATGCAACCTCCAAAATTCAGCGGAAAATGGGAAACGGAAGTGTTTTAATTTGAACGGCTTGTCTTAAAATAAGGTTCCCTGGTTCACTTTTTCTACCCTGCTATTAGCGGAATACAGAGTAAACCTAAAAAAACGGCAATAGAATTTAGAAATATAACAAAACCGAAAAGCAACCCTGCTATGCGGGAATGGACTGTCTACTCAGACAAATATAACCTTTTACCATCAAAAATGTGCGACTGCAACGCGACACTTGTGGATTCGATCCCCACTCGGAATAAATTACTTATTAATATTTTCTATATAATTATTTATTAATATTTTCTTCTCTGGTGTCGAGGCTAAAAGCGCGATGTTGGGTTCCGCCACTAAACACGCAATCGAGAAATCGGCGGAAAAGTGGGAGAGCGGAGTGCCTGAACACTATTCTCCGTCTGTCTACTGCTACACATACATACAACATGAAGCTAATTTGTAAGTTATTTAATTTATATTATAATTTATTCTGCATACGTGTTTTAATTTATTATTCTAAGTGTGGTGACGATGTATTGACAAACGGACTGTTATGGGTGTCTATAATAGCTCAATTGATTGCCCCGAGCAATCAACATAAACAAAGTAGGTAATTATTACCTATAACACAGGTAATTTTTGCCTTAGGAATGGAATTCTTTTGTAGGAGAAGCTTGATTATCATATTGTCGTTGAATCGAGAGAAATATTTTTAAAATCGATTCTGAAATGTTAGAATGTTTATAGTTAGAAATATTTTAGATTCATATTCAACATCATTATCTTATTAATGTAGGTTCGATTTCCACTTGAGGAATGAAATATTTAATATTCTTATTTTCCTTGTTGTGGTAACGAGGCAAAGAGTTCTGCCACGTAGCAAGCAATCCCTCCAGAATTCGGCAGAAAATTGGGCAACGGAAGTGTCTTAATACAAACAGAGTGTCTTAACACTATTTATTATATCTGTTGAATAGAAACTACCAATACCACAAAAAATATTATATATTCCCACGATAGAGTTAAACACAATAATCACATACAACAATGAAAATTATTCAAACATATTTCACTGTACTACAAATAACGTTAATAAATTTAAATTTAATAATAACAAAAGATAAAACATTACATATTATTTATTATAAATTTAAATAGCCATAAATTTTAAAATAATAAATATATATTATTAAGTTAAAAGGCTATATTGAAAAACCGTGATAATAAAAATTAAAAAGGCGTTCACGTACCAGGCAGAAACAATAAGGAATAAAAGATTGGTGAAAAAGATTTTGTGCTCGAGTCAATGAAAAATGGGCCAAGGGGCCCTCAATTAACCTTTTAAGAACTAGTATACAATACGTAAAAGAGAGTAGGTTTAAAGTTCATGTATTTACGAAGATTTTAAAATAAATATAAAATTTCGTCGGCTTAGAGTGTAAACCTGGAGCATATTGCGCAAATTCTCACAAGACCATAAATATTCTCAAAAATATATGATAACACGTACAGTATTATCATAAAGTTTTTACAATTTTGAAAAATGATTTGTATATTCTACTGTATGACACAAAATAAAAGTTGATTTTGTCATATTTAGGATTCCGTATCTTTTAATCTCACCCTTATAAGATCACTTTGTTGTCCGTCCGTTTGTTTGTCAAGAGTCGTGACACGAAAATTGGTAGCTAGCATCTACAGGTAGTACTAGTTCAGGAAAAAATCTGAAAAAATAGTAGTCTTAAAAAGGAGGCAAAATTTGGTATTAAAGCCGTTAATCTAGTTCAAGTAAGGTATCTAATGAAATCTCCAACCCTTTTTTTCGTACTTGGAGCATTAACCTCACAACTTTTAGATTTCAACAAAAAAACAATATAAATTGTAATTGAAATCAATCAATCAAGTATATAATAATTATAATAATTAATACCCACACCTAAAGTTCACAATATTAAATATCATTATAAACTTTGGCTAATATAACCTTTATTTATATATATAAAGCCTCGTTTAAAATTAATCTCAATTTAAAATCTGGAACAGAAGCTCATTATCAATACTTAATAAAAAATGTCATGTAAATTATTTTCCTCCGTTTAAATGTAACTTCTGTAACACAAAATCAAAATCCCGATTTGTTTATTTTATATTTTAAAATTAAAATAATTTTGTTATTTTATAATAACCATTTTGTAAACGAGGAGCGAACATGACATCGAATTAAGGACGCATCAGTTATGCATTCATGCTGAATACCAATTAAGTTCATCAATATATTTAATATTCTTTAAAGTTGTATAAGAAAATGTTGCAACGTCAAAATTTTTTACTTTGATTTTCCAAAAATAAGTAATTAAGTCAATATCCTGGAGATTCGTTAATAGCGAAATTTAAAGCGGTTAAAACGTAAAATTCATATTTTTTTAAAAGTTTAATAATTGTTTCTTAAGTATAGAAAAAATGTGTAAAATAGTTTCCTATGTGTAAAATTTGTATGGAATAAGGCGTATTTAAGTGTAAAATTGTAAAATGTATGTTGGTTTGTCTTTTTAATTTTCTTAAAATACTTGAAATAAGCTATACAATTTTGTTTTTTTTTTAATAATTAGACATTTCAATCACCTGATTAAGGCGGTCGCGGTAGTGTGGGAGAATCTAACTGCAAGCGCATGGGTTAGGTGTTCGATCCTCGCTCAGGGGGATGGTTATATTTACTTAAGTTCCAATTTAACGCTACAATAGCACGAAGGACAGGCTTAGCTCCGATAGTGTCCCAAAAATAGGCGATGCACGACGAACAGTGTCATAACACTGTGTTTCTTGTGCCATTCTACCATCTGTTATGTGAGAAAAAACGCGAATGAAACGTGATACGTGGACATTGGCTATCCATACTGAACAGAAAAAAATCATATGATATGGATATTAAATATATTTTTAGTTCAACTTATAAATATGTACACTATAGGCAGGGTGCGTAGTACTAGGTGACGGTATTATAAACGCTCGCAGCGCTCATGGTGGCCAAAAGTAGAAAAAATGTAGGCTTTGTCACTTATTAATGTCAAAGCATTCTGCTCGACTTATCGTTTTACTAAGTTTTTAAAAATGAGTCACAGCAGTTGCAGTTGTTCTACAATGCAACAAATACATTTACATGTAATAGATATATTTATAGCGAGGTATGTGATGCAGAAATACAAACAGAAATAGACAACTCAACTATTTATATAAAAGATTACAATAAAATGAAGAACAAAATAGTAATACCCCTAAAAAAACATACACAGATGTGGCGACTTCAACAAATAAAATATATTTTACTGGGTTTTCATCTATCTGTAATGATGAGCAACTTATAGATCTTGCAGGTGTAACATTTAACAATTTCCAATTATTATTAAAAACATTAGCAACCAATCACAAATACAGTATTAATAGTTTTTTTTATTTTAATTACTTTTTTTCTTAAATCACATTTCGTTTCGTTCACGTTTTCATATTATAATAATCATTTATTTAGAAAATAAATGATTAAAATAATATCAAAACTAAGTAACTACTATACTAACTACCATGATATTTTTAAACATTTTTAAAGTGTTATTCCACACTTAGGAAAGAAAAATACTTATTTAGAAAACGTATAAAAATTTTCGAACCGATTTCGAACAAATTTTTATACGTTTTCTGAATAAGTATTTTTCTTTCCTAAGTGTGGAATAACACTTTAAAAATATTTAAAAAATAGTTTCTCCCTTGCCAAACGATAATTCTTAGTAATTATCTATTATTGGGTAGCGGAAATTTGTAAAAATCTCCCTACAGAGATGCTAACAACATAAATAAGTTGTAACAAGCGTATAAAAATTTCGACGTAGCTTGGCGAGAACGCATGGCTTAGTGGTCAGAGTGCCTGTTTTTCAGTAAAACTACAACTAAAAAAGTATTAAGCAAATTCAGATATAACCAAAATAAAACACAATTTTGAATAGAGATTACTTACGTCTTTCAATTTGAATAACCAGAAATGATTTATCGACACTTTTTCCACCCAAATCACACTAATTAAGTAATATAAATGAATTTGAAAGTATATTACGAATATTTTCAAATAATCCCGCCATCATATGTCAAAGCGTCAGAGCCCACAAATTTGCGTACGCTGGGTGGCGCTGTAGTCGTGCACGGTGCCAATACCAATGAGCCTGTCAAATTGTTGTAATACATATTTAATGCAACGATATTTTAAACAAAAAGTTTTAAATTATTTTAATATTAGGTGTAATAGCTCTTAATCAATGGTTTACAGTACTCGTTTATATTAATATATATAATTAAGCTAACATTTAAATGTCACTTCCTTAGCGATTTGGGGTGTGAAATTATCATAAATATTTTGTAGTTGAGGCCAGTCGTGATGCAACGGCACGAAGTGTGACTGTAAAACCGACTGGTTGTGGGTTCGATCCCCACAAAATAAATTTTTACTTAAATTTATATTTCCATTTCTTCGCTCTGGTGTCGAGGACAAGCGCGGCGTTGAGTCCTGCCACTCAGCATGCAATGCCTCCAGAATACGGCAGAAAGTGGGGAACGGAGTGTTTTAACACTAGGTTCCCTCTGCCTACCCTGCTGTGTACGGGATACAGCGTGAAGCAGATTTTTTTATAGTTGAGACTATCATGGTACAGCGGCACGACGTTTTTACTGTAAATGCGAAGGAAGTTTCATTTCTTAAAATTAATAATTTTTATTTCCTTGCTCTTGTGACCAAACAACGCGGCGCGGCGGTGAGTTGCGTCACTCAACACGCAATGTCTCAAAAAATGGGCGAAAAATGGAGAATGAGATGTTTTAACACTAGGTTTCCTCTGCCTACCCATGTTGCATAAAAATAAAAATTTTGCAGTATAGGTATGTTATTTTGTAGAGAATTTTAAGTTACGTTATTTTATTTTAAGTATTTTTTTTTTGTGTGTGCACTATGCATAGATGAAATTATTGTTTTTTTTTATATTTTGCTTTCATTTTATTATACTTTTTTTTTATTAAAATCACATTGTTATCTGTTTTGCAATTGCCGTACCCGTAACATTCTTTTATTTATTTGATAAAAATACAGTAATACGAAATATAACAAAGTTAAAAAAGAAAAATGCTATATAACTGATCTCGATAGAGATAAAAATGGTGAACAACAAAATAAATATGGCCTAAAAGCTAAGAATATTTCAAGTAACCTTTAACCAGAAATTTTATTAATATTGCTCAATCAGCTTTGCTCGAATTTTAAACATTTTAAATATAAGTTGAATAATAATATTTTTCAATAAAACAGCTATAATATAATTTGGTGAATGACAAGCAGCACTTAAAGATTTCAAGTTTCTGCCAAATGGCAAGGGATAGGAAAAAAAATATAGTTGACGAGATTTTTTGACCGAAGGTTATTTCTAAGGGAGGTTTATTGATGGCGTCGTGGCGTGGCGTGATCGCAACGGTTGTGGGTTCGATTCCCGCTCGAAGAAATGTAATATTTTATATTTTCATTTATTCTCTCTGGTCTCGAGGCAAAACGCGGCGTTGAGTTCCACCACTCTACATGCATCCAGAAAACAGCGGAAAATGAACAACGAAGTGTCTTAACATTGGATTCCCCTCGCTGTGCGTATTAAGCTGATTATTTAAAAAAAATAAAATTAAATGTTTTAAGCACTATTATTTACTGTTATATTAATAACTGCATAAAATATACCAGTAAGCTGATGGGTAAAATGATAGCCACTAGTAGTAACACGATATCTCCGATCGACGATACAGTACAGGACCTTGAGATCGCTCTTACGGAATATGGATCTCATGCGTATTGAGTGTGCATTCTTTGGAAATAAGCGTGTAATAGTTGGACGCATAAGTCATGCTGAAATATTTGTAAAATAAAGTTGAATATTTAGAAATTTTAAAAAATACATAAATATTGCATACGTATAATTTAAATAAAACTAAATGATAAATTTCATGAATGCGACTGTAAACGGCTGTCCCGTTATGGGTTCGATTCCTTCGTCCTGGTCCGACGTTGAGTTTCGTCACTCGATGCCTAATGCCTTCAGAATACGGTGGAATGTGGAGAACGGAGATGTCGCAACAGTAAAGGAGTGTCTTAACACTAGATTCCCTTCGCCTACTCTGCTGCGTGCGGGATACAGCGAGAAATTTAAAAAAATATGTATTAAACAACTTACTCGATAAATATCTCAACTAAAACATAACACCAAACCTATAAAGGTTAAATTTGACCGTGTCGAGTTCAAATACAGTACACTGTATCTCAAAACAAGAGAAATCCTAAAGCAGTTTTGCAGACGAATTTTGAACACTTGAAGATCTACAAATAAATATTATACAGAACTACACATTGAAGAAAGCACTGTCTCAATTGAGATGCCCACTCGAGGAAATAAAATATTTATTAAATTTATATTCAAAGTTTCTTCGCTCTAGTTTCTAAACAGCGCGCGTTGTGTTCTACCACTCAATACGATACGAAAATGGGGAACGGAGTGTCTTATCACTAGGTCACCCACCCTATTGTGTGCGGGATACAGCGTGAAACTGATAAAATAAGTATTATACAGAATTCCGCATTGTTGAGAGCCGGCGTTAATGCGATGCCGATACGCGCACCGATTGCACAGTGTTGCGCTGAGTGGGCGGCGACACGCAAGCCTCGTTTGCGCATGCAAATGTTCAATAGTCAATACTAAAGTACTTTACAGGGAATCTTGCTATTTTAGTATTGTCTGGCAAATCTATTTGAGTAGATTTACTTAGGTTTTATGTAATCTAATCATTTTTTCTATAAAAATTGATAGAATAGATAATTCATAAATCAAAATTATGTTAAACTTAAAATCAAATAAATTAAATCAAATCAGCATCACGCTATATCCCGCACAAAGCAGGGTAGGCAGAGGGAACATAGTGTTAAGACACTCCGTTTCCCACTTTCTGCCGAATTCTGAAGGCATTGCGTGTTGAGTGGCAGAATTCAACGCCGCGTTTTGCCTCGACACCAGAGCGAAGAAGTGGAAATATAAATTTAAGTAAATATTAATATATGTTAAGACTTAAATGTAAGATAAACTTGTTGTATTTAAAAACTTGACTTTATTTTGTTCTTAATGAAGTTATTAACAAAAAAAGTTTAAGGTTACAACTTACATTTAATTTATTTAATTCATATATGGTATAGATAGGTCGATCGGTCATTCTTCAGGTACTACCTGTTTTCGTTTATGCCTTTTAGATATCATTGAAAAACCAATAAATATTACCAATAAATTATATGAAATAATGATGGTTGCAATTAGAAATTTATTTATGTTAAATCTGGCCAGACAAAATACGGCGGTAGGTTCCGCCTTCGCAAGTTATCGTTGTCGTTGTCTTATTTTCACGCTGTATCACGTACATAGCACGCACGCACCTATCTTAGGCAGAGGGTACCTGGGAACCTAGAGTTGAGACACTTCGTTCTCATTATAAGACACATGCGGCGGAACGGGCCGCCGAATTCTGAAGACACTGCGCGTGGCGGAAATCAACGCCGCGCTTTACTTCGTTATCAGGGCGGACCAATAAAATTATTAAATATTTCATTTTCTTGAGTGGTAATGAAACTCACAACCTGTCATATTTACAGACGCACGCTTGTGCCCCATGCGCCATGTCTGGCCTCAAGAAATATACTTTATGCTAAATTCTATTTATAAAATAAATATTCTAGTAATAAACAATATTTATTACTAATAAACACTTTCTATAAATAATAAGATGATTTTTTAATCAAACTTTAAATAATAAATCTGTCTTCAAGTTCACTTATGTGAGCGATTACACAGCTTTGATCCGAGACCCGAGCTGAGTGGGAGGTAAAACGCAACTTGTTTGTGTATGCAAATATTTCATATATTTCACCACTGTTTATAAACTGGTAATTTTGACAAGTTTATGAATGTGTTACTTCTCTATGATAATCTAATATATATACATCTTAGGTTTGTAATAATAATAAATTAAATAATAATAAATTAGCGACGCGACGTCGGTATGTGCCTGACATTTGGAACACTCACTTGGATCAATAATTATGTATGTATTTTCATAAAAAAAATTAAAAGATCTTATCAGCTTCACGATGTACCCCGCGTACAGCAGGGTAGACAGTAGAGGCCTAGTGTCGAGACTTTCCGTTCCCTACTTTTCAACAGAATTTTTCGAGGCGTTGCGTGTTGAGTGGCGGAACTCAACGCCGGGGTTTTTGGCTTGGTGCCAGAGTGAAAAATTAAAATTTTAATAAATTCATTTCCTCGAGTGGGAACCAAATTCACAACCGCGTTAACCCTACGCCAATGTACATTACTATATATTTTATAATCTTATATAATATATCTATAGACATTATAAATCTATAAGTTATAAATTTAATTCCTTGCAATATATAAAAAAAATACATGAATATAAAAAGTATAAATAGTATACAATAAGTTCATACTGATTGCCAGCACGATTTAAAGTAACAGAACCATAAAAATAACTAAGTAGTTAAGTAAAAACATTTCTTCCACAACACTTTTTACAAATGCTGCAACTTGCAACATTAAAATTATTAAAAACGTTATTTTGAAATTAAACATAAATTCACAAAACATTATTGTTATTTACTCGATGGATTGAAAACGGAATTTTGCAAGCTAAATATTATTATTATTATTATTATATTTCTTCAGCAGGTCTATGATCTCAGGTCAAAGTGACGCAACGGATCCAAGGGTACGATAATTTTGTAGGATTGCAGGTACCTCGTTGCTATCTTCGCGCTCGGGGGCCCAGCTCGGTAATACCTGCATCGGGGTACATCGCGGGCTAATAATCTAAAGCGCGTTCTATAATATACTGTTTTGAAATAGGGAAAAATAATAAAAATATTTTTTTTTATTTGTTAATCTAGAAAACATTAAAAACAACGTATTTTTGAAAACCAGATTGAAGCTTCATGATAATAAAATGAATTTTAAAAATGAAAATAGTGATTTTGAATTTGATGAACGGATAGCCAGTCCTGTATAGCACCGTTTTGGAGTTAAAGTATTTATAGTAAGGGATGTTTGTATAAATAAAATATAATTGTTAAACATTTCTATTTAGTTATAGCCCTTAAAAGGAATAACGAAATAATTCATATTAAAAGTTTTTTAAGCCTATTTAATTTATACACATGTGAGCGAGCAGATCAAGAGGATGCTATCTTGAACTGAAAATAAACCAAGTAAACTTATATAGAAAATCATATATTATTTTACATATAAAAGAAGAAAAAAATAAGAAAACGATTTCGTGGTTATTGTAGACGCACCAGCGCCCGCGACGCCCGCGGATATGTTTGACATTAGCTCGAAATAAACATTGACGTTTTCATGTCTGCGCCAAACGATCACCTTTCCTTGAATTTATTTATTGGTCCAGAAACACTTAGATTGTGAAAACCATTCCAAAACGGTTTGACTAAATCTTCGCTTCGAGGTATAACTGGGCACCTCGCTACACCGTAACTAAAGCTGATGTACCACCGTTTAGGTTAAATATGGCATTTTACATGTAAGGCAATATCAGTACCTATTGGCGTATATTATGGACGATTCGCATAATGTAAGTACTTGGTGTGCTTTTCTGGACTTTATTACTGTGCATTTGTCTGATTGACTGAGTTATGTTGGTATATCATTTTGTTTTTTCTCTATGTTTCTGCTAAAGTTCTGTGGCTGGTAAAAAATCAGGTAAGTGTGAATTCCAATCACGCACAAAGTTTCATTGCCTATAAAAATGCCTCGAAAAAATCACGTTTGTTGTATAAAAGTTCCCTTGCATATTAACTTTTTTCTGTTTTTTAGTAATTGTTGCTTAAGTGGCCAGAGAAAAATAAAATCTTTGGAAATTTCATCTAGCCTGGTGACAGACGGATAGCAGTTTTAGTAATACTGCCCCATTTTACCCCCTGGGTACGGAACCCTAAAACACACATTTTTCTTCTATTCAGACACAATTGACATAATATGCTACAACTAAAAGCAACGTTTCCGCTACCCTATGACAGCTTTTTGGGCCATGTACGTATGTTGTATACGTACAACGGTCATAATATATACAATATAATCATATACATGGTCTATATAACAATATTACAAAGTAATCCATAATATTAATTTTTCAATAACCATTTTTTTATCTTTTAGTTCAACAAAATAATTACATAATTTGGAGGTCAAAATTAAATTACTTTGCAGAATAAATAACTTTTTGTTCATTATATTGTTAATAATATTTATTCGTCTACTTACTACGTTGTAGTAATTGTTATAGATAATTGAGTAAAGGTACTTTTATAATATTGTATCTTATTATAATATTAAAGATATTAGATTTTTGGTTCTATTGTTAATTTTTAATTCAAACTGTTTCTTCATCTCTTATTTGGGAATAAAGAAATACCCAAACACTTTATTTTTGATTTTAAATGAAAATATTTTAACCGGATTAATCGAGTATATTTTAAATTATACATTTTGGAAAGCCGACGTTTCGATCACTTTGCAGTAGTATGCGTGGCAATTAAGAAACCGTTGGCGGTAGTTTGATATAATAATTATGTCAACTGACAGACGAATGCCATCTCAGCCTCAGTCTACCCGTACCCTACCACGGACTACTACAGTGTTCGAAACGTCCCGACGCGACGTTTCGAACACTTTGCGGGTTTCGAAAATGTATAATCTAAAATATACGCGATTAATCCGGTTAAAATAGTTTAATTTAAAATGTGTAATAATGGTGAAAATCAAAGAATTTATTACTTTATTTTTGAGATGATTATTCTTTACCTTTGGGAAAAAATTGTCTTTTTTGAGACGTCCTTAATCTCGTACGACGTATTTCACGCCATACATACTATACTTGGGCCTCGTACACATTATCAATAGGACTTAGAATTCTTGTATTTTTTTAGCTTCACGCTCCCATATCCCGTAAGCAGGTTAAGAGGGAACCTAGTGTAAAGACACTCCGTTCCCCACTTTCCGCCGAAATTTGAAGACATTACGTGTTGAGTAGTGGAACTCAACGTGGCCCTTTTCACCTTGATATCAGAGAGCAAAGATATGAAAACATTAAATACTTATTTAGAAAATGTATAAAAATTTGAACGTAGCGGGACTCGAACACGCGCCTCCTGGAAGCCGACCAGGTGCTCTGACCACTAAGCCACACGTTCTTATCAAGCTACGTCGAAATTTTTATACGCGTCAGAGCGCCTGGTCGGTTTCCAGGAGGCGCGGGTTCGAGTCCCGCTACGTTCAAATTTTTATACGTTTTCTAAAAAAGTATTTTTCTTTCCCAAGTGTGGATTAGCACTTCAAAATAGTTAAAAACACTAAATATTTCATTTTCTCAAATGGAATCAAACCCACAACTTGAAACGTCGAATCGAACCAACAGCAATCTTTAGAGTCACATGCTTGTGCGCCACGGAGAGGGCCTGGACGTGGATTTTTTTAGATACGTTCTAATTTTTATATATTTTCTAAGCACATTGTTCTTATCTTCTGCATATCTTTAGTGTAGCGTTTTTGTTCTAAAAAAGTTAAAAAAAACATCTACAGATGGACCATGATCCAAATCAATTATATCAAAAATGTTTCAATTAAAAATCGAAGCTGCGATCTTTCAAATGATAAAGTCAGCTAGTTTCAGAAATATAATAGAAACGAGTTATAAGCTTACTTCACAATAAAGGTTTGAGATCAACGTCGAGTATGATATGTAATTGAAATATCATTCAATACAACAAGCATTGAATATATTAGACGATTGAAGATTGAAACAACAATAATTTCATTAATCAACAAAATCCATATACGGTCGGACACGAGACACCATTATTTCTATACATAAGATCGAAAAGCATTGGTTATCTTATCGTATTGCGTAAAATAGGTTAGTCTGATTTATGAAAATTAAAATTAAAAATTGAATTAGCTTTACGCTGCCCCAGTAGTTAGGTAAGGTTAGGAAGCTAGAGTCAAGACACTCTGTTCTCCGTTTACCGCCGAATTCTGGAGGCACGGCGTGTTGAGTGACAAAACTCAACACCATGCTTTGCCTTGACAGCAGAGCGAAGAAATGTAAGTGAAAATCAACTTCACGCTGTAACCCGCACACAGCAGGGTAGGTAGAGGGAGCCTAGTGTTAAGACACTCTGTTCCCCACTTTCTGCCGAATTCTGGAGGCATTGCGTGTTGAGTGGCAGAACTCAACGCCGCGCTTAACCTCGACACCAGAGCGAAGAAATGGAAATATAAATTTAAGTAAATATTTCATCTCCTCGAGTAGGGATCGAACCCACAACCAGTCTATTTTACAGTCACACTTCGTGTCGCTGCGCCACGACTGGCCTCAGTGAAAATGTAATTAAAAATTTAATTTCCTCAAGTGGGAATCGAATCCACAACCAGTCGTTTTCGATCACAAACTTGTGCCCCTGAGCTACGACTGACTTCAAACTGATCGGACACTCGAAACACCATTATTCTATACACAAGATCGAAAACCACTCGCTATCTTATCGAATTGCACAAAATAGGTTACTCCGATTTAAAAGTAAAACTGAATCAATCAAATTTCGAAAGTGAAATAAATTGTTGTTTTTTTTTGTTTGTCCATTATTATTTGTGTTTTGTGGGCGTTTGTTGTTGGCCTCTGTCGTTCCACTCAATTAGTTCTAAAAATATATTTAATTTCATGCTCTATTAGCTGTTTTCTGATTGATGAGACTAATATAGATATTTTGACTGAAATTATCAATTTAGATTTTAGAATGTATTGATGGGCATTGGTTGCTGTAAAATTTGTGAATGATTTATACATGTATTTCTTTATATTTTTAACAATTTTGAAGTGTTATTCCACATTTAGGAAAGAAAAATGTATAAAAAATTAGTTCAGTGAGAACTCAACGAGCGTATGACTTAGCGGTCAGAGCGTTTGGATGGTTTCTAAGAGGCGCGGGTTCAAATAAGCTATGTTTAAATTTTTATACGTTTTCTAAAAAAATATATTTCTTTATATTTCCATCAAAATCTATTCGGCTTAATGATTGACTATTAGCAATAAATAGAACTGTATAGTGAAAATACAGTATAATAAATATGTTTAAAATGCTTCCGTGTTTCCTGTAAGCGACACAAGCGACAGGTGTCTTACCGGCTGTCTATATCTTGTATATCTTTGTTTAGGTCTTAATCGACGAACGTGGTAGCGTGACAGACTGAAGTATTCTATTTTAAATGTTAAAGCAGCACAGAATTTCGATATTGTAAATAACGAGATAGTACAGTATATGTATAAGGAATGCAAATTAAGATAATTATGTCAGTTAAAAAGAATAATTCAACTTCAAGCTGTATTAAGACACTCCGTTCCCCAATTCCGCGGAATTCCGGAAGCTTTGCTTGTGTGAAAATAATGTAATGACAATATAAATTTAAATACCTGTTTTCATTTTCTCTAGTGGGGATCGAACCCACAACCGCCGTGTTACAGTCACGCCTTTGTGCCCGGTCATTAATGTTATTCTTTGTTACTATTTTATGTAATTATACCCACATGTGTTATACAGCTTCACGCTGTATCCCGTACACAACATTGTAGGCAGAGGGAAGCTAGTGTTAAGATACTCCGTTCCCCACTTTCCGCCGAGTTCTGGAGGCATTGCGTATTGTGTGGCGGAACCTAACGCCGCCCTTTGCCTCGACACCAGAGCGATGAAATTAAAATATAAATGAAAATAAACATTTAATTTCCTCGAGTGGGGATCGAACCCACAACCGTCGCATTATAGTCACGCTCTAATGCTCCTGGGCCACGACGGCATCGTCGTCATCACCATATCATTAAAGCTAGTTATTCTTACTATTTTATGTTTTTGTACTTACATGTGGTTATAATAAATTTAATTAATTATTATAAATGTTTAATTTTCGACAACACGGTTTATCTTATTTAATTAGTCAGTTGTCACTCCCATTTAGATTACAGCAATTAAAATGAAAGGTTATGTATATTGTACACAAGACAAGGTGGTTTGTTATTTAATAAACGAAATTATTAATCTGTTCTACCTTATTTCCTTTTCCGCTCACCTCTGTTGAGTAAGTTTTATGATGTGGTCAAAGTGTAACAAAATTTAATATGAACTTTGCAGGTATATATTCATATTTGCCTTGAGACTCATCGTGTGATTTGTGAAAGTGTCAGTCACTAGGTGTTTATTTACTGTAAGGTTTTTTTTTAATAAAATCTTGTAATATAATAATGTAGTATAATTTTGTGAGGCCAGTCGTGGCGCAAGGGCACAAAGTGTGACTGTTTCATTTCATCGCTCTGGCGTCGAGTCAAAGCGGGGCGTTTAGTTCCGCCACTCAACACGCAATGCATCCAGAGTTCGGCGGAAAGTGTGAAACAGTGAGCCTTAACTCTAGGTTCCCTCTGCCTAGCCTCTGCTCTGCTGTGTGCGGGATACAACGTGAAGCTGATTTAATTTTTTTTTAATATAATAATGTCCTCGTGGCGCAGTAGTGGAATTTATGACTCAACTGTTGGAGCTGTGGGTGGAAATACTATTCAAAAATATTTAGGGTACGAAACATTCTATGAGATATTCCATGAATTCAACATGTGCATCGTGTTGAAGGTCGAGAAGCATGGATCAGTGTCTGAAACTTGGGACTCAAAAGTAGGCTATGATGCTAGGCTTAAGAAGAAAATAAAAATAAGTATAAAATAAAGTGTTTTTTAAGCTTCACAATGTATCTCACACACAGCTTGGTAGGCAGAGGGAACCTGGGAACCGGATGTTAAGAAACTCCGCTTCCATAGTATATACTAGAATACTCACTATTTTATTAGATTTAAAATGAACACATCCACTTTATAATATACTGTGACGTATTTAGTGTAACTTTCACTGTTCACTGCAACGCGGAGACATCTGCCAGATAGAAACGAATCAATTTATATCTGTACCGTTTCCCGCCATTAAATAAGTCTTGCACGATGCTCTGAATATTTTAATTAGCAATAAAATAAACAAGAAAGCCTTTACGGGATATATTGGCTTAAGTGGCATTCTACAGTCAATAATACTGATAACGAGTGCTCTTGTGTGTGCGAAGCTTGTAAATATTGTGTGTGTTTTACTTTTATTATTTATTTAGTTATAATTAGAAATTAGGAAAAAAGAAAGGAAAATATTTTATTCTACAAAGAAAATAATACAATACAATTTGTAAAATTTTTAATTTTATTATAATGCAAAGGCGGCCTTATGTATTAAAGGCAACTTTTTATTTATAAAAACTAATAGTAAGACTATTCTTGGCGGATAACTTTGCATAAAGATATTTTTGATGTATACTGACTATCCTTGACGATCCATACATAAAAATATTTAAAAAATCTGCGTCACACTATATCCTGCACACAGCGGATAGACAGAGGGAACCTAGTGTTAGGACACCCAGTTCCTCACTTTCTGCCGAATTCTGGAGGCATTGCGTGTTGAGTGGCAGAACTCAACGCCGCGATTTAACTCGACACCAGAGCGAAGAAATGGAAATATAAATTTAAAGAAATATTTCATCTCCTCGAGTGGGGATCGAATCCACAGCCAGTCGGTTTTACAGTCACACTTTGTGCCTGGCCGGCCTCGCATCGAGATCATATATACATTTATATACATACAAAAAAAACAAATACATAGACTATAACGTAGGTTAATATACTCTTTAAGATGGCACTTAAAGATATTAACTGATGTCGACTACCTGATGAACCAGAGTAGTTCGTTCCATAATTGTACCATTTTTACAGTGAATGATTTACTATAGTACTTGTTGCCACATAGTGGAAACTCCAAGGTTGTCATATCTTGAACTGAGATTGAAAGACTGAGAGTGGGAGCCCAGGAAAGTAAATCTTTGTTTGTAATATGAAGAAGTCAAAGGCAGATACAACATAGTGTATCAAAGGATATGTGCATGATATTTGCGTCGATGATATATGGTCAACCATTCGAGTCGAACTCGATATTGAGTAATATGGTCATACTTCCTCAATCCAAAAATGAACCTGATTTTGGAGACGTTCGAGCTTGTTTATATCTTATGACTTCGTGACAGTCGTGGCGCAGGGGCACAAATGTGTGGCTCTAAACGCGACAGGTTGCGGGATCGATTCTCATACGTGAGAAATGAAATATTTATTATTTTAACTTTTTGGTGTCGAATGTTAATTGCGTCGGCAAAGCGACAGAATGCCTCCATAAAAGGTGGATTATAGTAATGTATGTTTTACCGATTTTATTTAAGTTACTTTTTTGTCCTTAACTATTTTACTAAAACATACTTTTTTACTTATATTTTAACTTAAAAATCAAGTAAAGGCGAATGTACACAATCGTGCACCTGTAAACGCAACAGATTATAGATTCGATTCCCACTCGAGGACATCTAATCTGGCAGCAACGTCGCGTTGAGTTCCGCACAACAACACGCAATGGCTCCAAAAATAAAAAAAAATCGTCAATAATAAAATGCGTAAAAATAATAAAATAAAAAATAGTTACTTTACATATATGTACTTAGTAATATTGTGACTAGAAAGGTTAAATATTAAAAGTACTACTTAAACATTCCACTTAGTACTCTCTTAATTAGATAAAATATGAAACGTAGAAATGCGATTATTCGTCTATATAAATAATTTTATGTGAAAATTAACACCAATAAAGGCTCCAGCATCCGCTTCTCATAATCATTACATCACAGTTATATATTAATAACTTCATCTTTAAAGAAATATGGCTTATGTCCGTCACCGGCTTATGCGGCCGCCATAGTAATTTGATTTAGATGTCTTTTAAGCTTCCTGTCGCACTTCACTTCTTATTATAATCTGTTGGTGATAGCTATAGTAAATTATCTTTGAATAATGACATAATGATACTCGAACCTAGTTGATAATATTGTAATAAAAAAAATTAAATAAATAGAAATATTTCACTACTATTCATTATTGGATAGTAAAGGAAATTAAATTTTTTTAGGGTTCCGTGCCTTAATATAAAAAAACCGGAATCCTTACAGGATAGCACTTTGTTAGCCGTTTGTCCGTCTGTCTAGACCATTTGATCTTGAGGTCGCGTGGAATATCGTATGGAGGAGGTCCCTTGTGTTACTACGGTTACATTTTGTATTATATATTATTTTAGACCGGTAATCAAATAGAATCCTAGCCGTGGACCTGCAATTATAACATTTTTCAAGTGACAACTTACAATAATAAAAATATAATATAACTATAGAGAAGAAAAATTTTGTAAGTATTTCGTGGTAAAAATATATTAGATACTTAAAAAAGAGTGCATACACAAACTTAAATTTGTCAACTTATACAAATTATACTTCTCGTTGACCTACAATCCTGAAATTTGTACGGAACCCGCGGTTCAATTTGCATTTGTGTGGTTTTTTATTCTAATTTGTATAATGTTATATTTTTACTTTTTTACTCTATGTCTACTAGTAAGAGTTTTTTATATATAGATATATATTTTAAATTTACTTAAGACAATATGAGGCCAGTCGTGGCGCAGGAGCACAAAGTGTGACTGTAAAACCGACTGGTTGTGGGTTCGATCCCCACTCGAGGAGATAAAATATTTACTTAAATTTATATTAACATGTCTTCGCTCTGGTGTCAAAGCAAAGCACGGCGTTGAGTTCTGCCACTCAACACGCAATGCCTCCAGAATTCGGCAGAAAGTGGGGAACGGAGAGTCTTAACACTAGATTGCCCTGCTGTGTGTGGGATACAGCGTGAATCTGATTTATTTATTTATTTTACTTAAGAAAATAACCAACTAAGTTAATTCCATTTTCCACAACGTAGTTTATTTGTCCGTCTCATTGCCAAGCCTCTCCACAGTGGACAATCGTAACAATACATCAGGCACATTAGCGGGAAGTGTCGCGTCTCCGCTGTCCTAATGAAGCGATGTAATCCTAGAATCAGCTACTTTAAGCTTTATTTCTTTAACACTGTTTAATTTAAATAGATTTAGTAAGAGGTTTTTGCTTTATTTTCTTCGTTTGTTGCTATAGTAAGTTAAAATAAGTGAGAGAGGTTGCTTTGGAATACGAGAAAGTAATAAATTATATTATTTACAATGATTTTTATAGAAAGAACTTTTTTAACTAAGAGAGTATGTGCTCAATGGACTCTACGTCGTGTTTTGTCTTTCTGGACTCGGGAAAAGATAATTATTTATGAATAATAAACTCCGAGAATCGAACTAGCAACTATCGCGTCACCATGTCTTTGGCAACAAAGAATTTTTATTAATAAAGAAAAGGTAATATATTTTAGGGCTTATAAATCGTTCATTTCTAAAAGCTAGTTTAAATAAATGGCTTTTTTGTTTCAAAGTAAAAAAGTATACACGTCCAGTACAGCAAGTAGATCTTCACACAGTTCTTAACTTAAATAAAATAGAGTGTAAGCAGAGAGAACTCTGGCGTAGGGACACTGTCTACTTTCCATGCATTTTTTAGTCTGTAGGTTGAGATGCGCTAGACAGTGTTGAGCAAAGCTCAGCTCTTTTCATAGAAAATAATTGAAATATTTATATCTTAAGAGAGAGAATCAAACCAACAATAATAGCGTGTACAGATATAGTCTCACTGCGCCACATTGACCTCTAAAAGAGTATATAATTTTCAAAACTAAAAATAATAGTAGCTATAGAATATTTGTTCATAAATCAAACTCACCTACATCCTATCAAAATAATATTAAATATAAAAAAAATAGTTAATACAAAATTGCTGTAACGAAACCATCTAATCAATTTATTTTGTACAACATAGCCATTACCATCTAATCGCGGAAGTCTATGTTCATAAACAGATTAAAGCCTAAATAAACAACATTTATGCTGTCGTGGTTCAGGGGCACAATTATGTGACAGTAACGCGGGCGCTGTGGGTTCGATTCTGACTAGGTGGAATGAATTGTTATTTATTAATTAATATTTGCATTTTTTCCCTCGGTATCACCAAGGAAAAAAGCACAGCGTTGAGTTCCGACTCTCAACATACAATAGCTTGAAATTAGGGCGAAAAGTTAAGAACGGAGTGTCTTAAAACTAGGTTCTCTCTGCCCACTCTGCTATATGCGGAATACAGAGTGAAGCAGAAAAAAAAACAACACATGGAATTTTTTAATGTATAACATTACATTACATTCTCCAAAGATGCTCTTCCTTGCTCTCAATACACAATTACGTATTTACGATAAATTATGCGTTACACATAATTTGAAATTATTTCAAAAAAGTATAAAACTTTCAAAAAGTTAATTCAATATACACCTTAGTGCTTTAAATTAAAGATGTTTTTTAGTTGTACACACTAAGTCTCTACATCGTGTTGCTAATAATACTTCCATTTCAGATTATTCCAAAAGATAGGTAGTGACTGCATGCAAAATACTTCCCTCTGAGATATGAGGATCGTCCAATGCTCGTATATTATTTAAAGTATCGGTAGACGCCACACACGACGCTACCGTATAAGACGCGTGGAAATGAATAGTTCACTTAGGGTTCCTATCTAGCAACTAACAAGTATGTTTGTTTGTGGAAACTGTATAATCATTTTACTGTAATTTTATGTTATGGATTTATTTTTTCATTTATCATTTATTTAGTATTTTTTTATTTATTTTAAATTGTCAAGATCATACTAGAGAATGTGAAAAAGAAAATAATTCTTACTTAGATATTTAAAATAAGGCAAAAAAGCTGCTTTTCCATATCTAGGCGTATGATATTTTAATGTATATTTTTTTGGCTTCACGCTGTATCCCGCATACAGCAGAAGTAGGCAGACGAACCAACATTCGGTTAAGAAGGTTAGTGGAACTCAACGCCGCGCTTTGTCTCGTTACCAGAGTGAGAAAATAAAAATATTAAATATTGCATTTCTCCCAATAGGAATCGAACCCACGACCGTCGACCTTGGCTATGTTTTTATAGATATCATACTGTACTAATGAATCGAATTACAAAAAATCGTTTATTTTTTATTTTAATATTGTTAAAATATTACAAAATAAATGATTTTTTTACACTGGCACAATGCCTTATACTAAATCTTACTCTTTGTAAATCATATTAGACTAAAAATTACCCTCATCACATCAACTTATTATTTAAATGACTCGATTTGGACAAATTATCTTCGTGGTTGGACTAACATCCTTAAACGTTAGAAGCACTAAAGTATCACCAAAACGGGTCAAGCCCGTGACCTCGGAAGCGGAACCACCCACACCACGTCACGAGCTCACAATCAAAATCATCTTAATTATAAGCGTGTCGATTATCATCTCGAGTATACCTTAAAAGGTCTATAAAGAGTCTCTAAGTGTACGCAATTTATTCGAGATTACCGCTGCCCGTCCGAGTTATGTCACGACTCGCTTACGCTGAACAGACACTTCTGTTTTACTTAGGATGGCTACAGCCTTCATATTAATCACGCTTCACGCTGTATCCCGCACACAGCAGGGTGAGCAGGGAACCTAGTGTTAAGACACTCCGTTTCCCACTCCGTTCAGCACTGCCGAATTCTGAAGGTATTGCGTGTTGAGTGGCGGAGCTCGAAGCCGCGCTTTGCCTCGACACTAGAGCAAAGAAAGGAAAATATCAAATATTTTATTTCATTTAGTGGGGATCGAACCCACAAGCAGTTGCATTTACAGCCACACACTTGTGCCCCTGCGCCACGACTGGTCTCAAATTAATAAATCTTTTAACATAATAAAATATATATAAAATGCACAGAAAAATATTATTAACTCCATTTATTTTCCTAGGTCAATACTAATTTAATGTAAATAAAATAAAATATATTATTGTAATAGTCTGCAGTCGCCCTAAGCCTGGATTTGCAGCACGTGCTGTGGATTTCATAATCACGATTCAGGTTTCTTTGTTAATACTAACAACAATAATATATAAAGTACTTATCTTGTTAAAATTAAATTCAAAAATGATAATCATATTTAATTGTGATATCAATAAATATGATAATATATAATATACGAGATATTTACATCCTAGTTCTTGTTATCTGTTACGATTAATTATTGTTTTTATTATATACGGAACTACTAAAGGTTTATACTGATCTGACGAGCTTCACGCTGTATCACGCAAATGCATGGTAGATCCTCTGCCTTACCCTGCTATTTGCGCTATGTTCCCTCTGGAACCTAGAATTAAGACACTCCGCTTTCCACTGAATGAAATTTTGGGGGGATCGAACTCACAACAGAAGCATTACTGTTATACGGCACACCCTTGTGCTCCTGCGCCACGACTGCCTTATTCTAATACTCTAATTTCAATATTTATATAATTATATAGTAAAAGCTTTTATACAACATAGTGCAATTATAAGCTTATATTAAATAAATTTATACATGTAATACTATCAATATTTGCATCTTAAAAAGATTAATATTGTAGATATCATACATTGCTGAAATACAAGGCAGTACACTATAAACATAATTTAATATTGAAGTATAAAGAACCTTATATTTATATGATAATCCTGTCCTTGAATACGTCTGTATAAGTAAGATCGATTAAGTTAAAGATTGTAATAATTGAATTTAATAATATCGATATTATCACTGATGCGCTTATTTATTTATTTTTACTTTTATATTTATGGTATTGGTGTTAAACCATATGAGGTAAATATAAATATGACGGAACCTACTCACATCTTTAGTATTTTAAATCTTAGAGATGCTTGTTAAATAAATGTGATTGGATGATACTAACTAAGATTTATGCATGTCCAGTGGATAGCAACGTGGATAACATTCGATATATTTGACGAAATTTATTACACCACTTTCATTCAAGGCACTGTGTCTTTGAAATGGTGGTAACTATCTGTGTATCTAACGAAGTGAAGAACATGAAGAAGAAAGGTATAAACTTAATTAAATAACTCTCTTAATTTTAGATTAATGCATCAACATATAAAATGAGGCCAGTCGTGGCGCAGCGGCACGAAGTGTGACTGTAAAACCGATTGGTTGTGGGTTCGATCCCCACTCGACGAGATGAAATATTTACTGAAATTTATATTTCCATTTGTTCGCTCTGGTGTCGAGACTAAGCGCGGTGTTGAGTTCTGCCACTCAACATGCAATGCCTCCAGAATTCGGCAGAAAGTGGGGAACGGATTGTCTTAACACTAGGTTCCCTCTGCCTACCCTGCTGTAAGCGGGATATAGACGTGAAGTTGTTTTTTTATTTACATATAAAATATGGACGCCAATACTCCATAACTTGAAAAAGAGTAACGAATATGGTAAACGAAACATTTATGCGACTTCGTGTAGTGTAATTTAGGCAACCAGCTACAAACTAAAACCAAGTTGAACCAAGATGGTCAACATATTATCAAAACTATTCAGCTTAACTACAGACCAGGAGCAGCTGTAATTGTTACTTACCACAGATAAGGTAAATAGCTCATACAATTGTTGCAATGGGTGGTTCAAAGCCTTTTTTGTTGAGGAAGTGCTATCTAACGGAGAATAGCCGCTAGCCGCACTTACATAGTGGGTATTAGTGGTTTGTGTTTCTTGTTTAATTTAATAAATATTTACTGGTTTACACCTGAAGTGCTTGTAATGTAGAAGAAGTAAATCTTTTTTGATATTTAAGTGATATTTTCTTTATTTGTATATACATATAATATAGAGGCCAAGCGTGGCGTATGGGCACAAGTGTATGATTGTAAATGCGTCAGGTTGTGGGTTCGGTTCCCAATCGAGAATTCGGCATTGGATTCCGCCATTCTACACGCAATAATTTCAGAATTCTAGGAAAAATGTGGAACGGAGTGACTTAGGTTCCCTCTGCCTAAACTACCACATGTGGGATGCAGTGTCAACCTGAAAATAAAAAGAGAAGAAATAATATAGGTATATGATTTAATTTTTCTTAACAACTTTTAATGCGCCAAATTTCCAAGTAATATGTCAAAGAGCAGCGTTATCGACTCAAGTACGAGAAGATTAGGGTTGTACATGAACTTTTATATTTTTAGTAATATTTATATTCTAATTTTAAATATAACAACGTTGTGTAGGAATGCTGATACTGCCCCTAAACGCTTATTTGGTGGATCTGTAAAGATCTAAATACGTATAGTGCGATACTGCGCTACGCCACTCAAGACTAAAAGTTTTTAGACAGCCAAAATAATGAGAACAGAGGAATAACATAACAAAAATTCTCTTCTATTTCTTCTATTTAGTGGTAGCACTACGGCACAGCGTCTGACTATAAACATAACTGCTCAGACTTGTTCTGTCGCTTTGATAGCTCGCTGTTGTACGTAAGTGGACGAAATGCGGCGTTGAGTTCCACACAATACAAAATATCTAGAATTTTTGACACAAACTGGCGAAAGGAGCATCTTAATACTTATCTCTTTAATCGCATGTCTTCTCTGTCTACATTGATATATACGGAACACATCATAAATATTAAAAGAATAATCTCTGACAACCCTACAAAACGCAATAGAAGAGAAGTGAATGAATAAAACATGCATATAACAAATAACTTATTATACGTGGGTCTTATTTAAATGTTTGTATGTTAACATTTCTTACGACACAGTACTTAACACTGTAATCAAATTAGCATAGAAATCTATCTAATTGGACTTCTACTCACTTTTATAGGGAACGCATCTAATAAAGAGATTATCGGACTACGCCCGCTGCAACTTAATGCGTTATTATAGAAATTATCTTTTCCTTATTTAATTCTGGAAGTTACGGTCACTGTGGTCGCATTTAAGAGGGATTTGATGGATATTTGCAGCGACTGTGATTGTTTATTTGATTTTTGTTCGGCGTTATTTTTTCAGATTTATGACATATCCCTCATGTAGTAAGGTAGGCAGAGGGAGAGTAGTGTTAAACTCCGCTGCTCATTTTCCACTGAAAATTCCTCGAGTGAGAATCAAACCTACAATCTGCCGTATTTATAGTCACACGTTTGTGCGCCTGCACCACGATAAGTCTTAAATTAATATATATTAATTTTTATAAAGACGAATTTAATGAAAATTTTATTTTGCCAAAAAAGTACATTTCAATGGCTGCAACTATATTTATACAGCTGCTGCTAATTGCACTGCTGGCTGACTTAAGAAAGACTATAATAATTGATTCCGAGAGGTTATTACCGTATTAAAGTATTTCTGATAACTGGAGTTGAGTTCCGCCACTCACATCAAAACGCAACGCCTCAAGATTTCGGCGAAAAGTGGAGAACGCAGTGTCTTAACACTAGGTTCCATCTGCCTACCCTGCTATGTACGGGATGCTGCGTGAAGCTGAAGAACACAAAAAAGAAGAACAAGCTAGCAATATAATTAGAAATAAGCAATTTACCAAAATTTATAATTAAATATTAATACCAGCCATCGATGTATCCACGATCGGCATACTATTAAATGTTTATAACGCAAGGGGGTCAAAGCGCGTCACGATCTTGACCACGCCGGTCCGTTTTGGATGCACTTGTGTTGCCATAAAACTGTCACTGATAACCAAAACTGTGTGCTAATGCGACATAAGTACCGTCGCTGCTAACGTTACTGCGGGTGTGGAGTTCGATTTTGATTTGGTCGTTGAAATATGAATTAATTATTGATTTGTTTTTAGGTTCGCGCTGTAACCCGACTGTAACAAGGTAGGTGGGAGTCTAGTGTTAAGACATTTCGGTCCCCACTTTTTGAATTCTAAAGGTATTGCGTGTTAAGTGGCGGATCTCAACGCCAAAGCGGAGACAAAAATATTAAATATTTCATTTCTTCGAGTGGAAATTGAACCTACAAAATGTCGCGTTTACAGTCACGCGCTTGTGATCCTGAACCACGTTTGTAATATTATTGATTTATTTGTTAAAATATTCATTAAATAACATTGTAAATATGATAGTTACAGTAAAACGATCTCGCCTGTTGAAAAAGATTACATAAAAATAAAATAAAAATTAGGGCTTCAAATATATCAACTCTTCTTTATTCTTGATTGAAAGAGATGCAGATTTTACGCCTTACATGCCCTATTTATTTTATGTTATGTTTCGGTTTTGATGGTTTTTGTATGAAACTCATCGCGTAATCAAAATCTATAGGGTATTTCCCTTAAATCTACAGTTATGTAATGAGAACTTGCAGTGTAAATTAAGTAAAAATCCAAAAAGCGTACATGTATAAATATTTTATAAAAAGAAATCATTACAAGCTTATGATTACAGTTCATTTCATACAAAATAAATGCATACGTCCGCAAATTTAAGTTTGCCAACTTTTACGTACTTCCCTTTGGCATACAAATCTGAAATTGGTCGGTAGTCCTCAGTATGCTACTCGTAGTTCGACTCACATTTGACCGGTTCCATTTATTAGAAGACGTTTTCAGTTATTCTGAGAACCTTAATTAAAAATGTATAACTTTCAAAAAAATATTATTTATTTCAGCTTCACGCTGTATCCCGCACACGCAGTTGGGACCTATTGTTAAGACACTCCGTTCACCATTTTCCGCCAATTTTTTTAGGCATTGCGGTAGAAATGAATGCTGGGCTTCTTGCTTTGGTGCCAGAGCGAAGAAATGAAAATATTAATAAATAATAAACTATTCCGTCGAGTGGGAATCGAACTCACAACCGTCCGACCGCGTTGCGGTCACACCCTTGTGCCCCTACGGCACAACTTCATTCTCATATTTACTTAACAAATTTAATTACACATAACACAATATCAAACAACCAGCCCCTTTTTTTCATATAAATTTAAACTGAAATTAGAGTTAAATCGTATCATCCCACACGTTCGACGCGCTCACGACTGTCGCGGGGCACGATAAGAGCGATATTAGGAGCACGCGGCTATCCTGATCCACGAGAGCTATAATTCCTCCATAATAAACTTTATCGGTTCTCTTATTAAATAACATATCGTATATGAGATCTGTGGAGTTTCAATTAGTTTAAATTAATTGTTAAATCTGTGTTGGCAACTAAGAACATAGACGTTTTTTCAGCTTCACACTGTATACCGCATGCCGTAGGGTAACCAGAGGGAGACTAGTGTTAAGACACTCCGTTCCCAATCTTTCCCCGAATTCTGAAGGCATTCCGTGTTGATTGGCAGAACTCAACGCCGCATTTTGCCTCGACAGCAGAGCGAAGAAAATGAAAATATTGCGTTTCGTCGAATGGACATCTGAAATTTCCTTCAGAAATAAATCTGAAATTTACTAAAGAAATTTTCTATTTTGGCTCCTGGTTTTTGAAGATTTATCTTTGGCAAAAAACGATTCCAAAGTGCAATTTTGATTGTACACTAATAAATTGTGGATATAGGTATGTAATGCTTCAAATTAATTAAAAATTTTTTTTTAACCCTATCTCAACATGCAGGTTATATAGCTTTTATGACTTATTACTTATTCACTTCCTTTACAAGTTGATAAAGTCATTATTAATAAAAGAAAAGAAA
Source organism: Heliconius himera (assembly GCA_021202915.1). NCBI lineage: Eukaryota > Metazoa > Arthropoda > Insecta > Lepidoptera > Nymphalidae > Heliconius > Heliconius himera. Next base: position 456,964 of record JAJHJA010000227.1, read on the forward strand.
CATATATTCGGGCGCAACACAAAAAAAGAACGGCAAAACGGAATTAATTATTAAATAACTTTAACTAGATAGTAAAAAAAATCATATATATATCAGCTTCACGCTGCATACCGCACACAGCAGGGTAAGCAGAGGGAACCTAGTGTTAAGACACTGCATTTCCCACTTTCTGCCGAATTCTGGAGGCATTGCGTGTTGAGTGGCAGAACTCAACGCCGCGCTTAACCTCGACACCAGAGCGAAGAAATGGAAATATAAATTTAAGTAAATATTTCATCTGCTCGAGTGGGGGTCGAACCCACAACCAGTGGGTTTAACTAGATGGTAAAAAATATATATCATATTACCGTTAACATCGACCAAACCATAATATTACCAACGCATATTGAACATATGTATTCATAAATTAAAATTCCATTCACACTATTGTATTCAACCTTACTTTGTACTATTAATTGTGTTTATCGGTTGTCACATTGTCCAGAGTCCATTAGGTAATAAAAACAACGACTACAGTATATAGAGGTTAATAAAAAAATGAATAATTATAAACTTTTATTACCTTTAATTATAGCATGCACTGGTAGAAGCTGTCTTTCGATAATTACGTTTAACAAATTGCAAAAACCAGAACAGTCATACAAAATATTTTATTTATTCTAATAAGAGTCTAATTAATTTAGGTTTAAAGTTGCTATGGATGCAGTGATACGGGTAGTCTATTAAAAATAGCTTAAAATTATCTGTGTAGAGCAGGGATTCCCAACTTTTTCTTGATCAAGGACCACTTTTATATCATTCTTGGTAGTAAGGACCACTATGCATATTGGTATTATAAAAATTAACTGTGATAATCAAACAGAATCTTCCCCTCACCATTTCCAGTAATAAAATTTAAATCGTTCGCGGACTATATTTAGGCTTCTGTGGACAACTGGTGATCCGCGGACCATTAGTTGAGAAGCAGTGGTGTAGAGTAATAAAAGTGAATGTTGCATTTTAATAGAGATGTTGTTGTATAAATATATGTTAATGTTTTTTGATTGTGATTATTTGTTATTTATGACCGTGGTTTGATTTTTAGATGACTGCTGTGTGGACGCGTGCTTGTAACTGTTGTGTAATTTGTTTTAATCTCTATCTCTATATATAATAAAACAGTAAAAATATTTTGTCTGTACATTTAGTAATTTTGACTGAAATGGATAGAGGGACACTTACAAAGAATAATAGAAAGCAAAAATATATTTTTTAAATTTCTTGTCTGTCCGTCTGTCTTTCTGTATGTATGGTCACGTTAATCTTTGAAAGTACTGAAACGATTTACCTAAAAGTTTCACCAATTGCTTTGTTTCAACTCAACTTAACATTTAAAGAACGTTTGCTTCATCAAAATCAGTTCATTAAAAAAAGTTATCGTCATTTGAATGAACTCAAGGCATTAGTTTGCCTGCGAATGTTATAAAGCAATCCCGCTGGTAAGATTCTTGGCTAAAGAATGACATTCGAAACGTCTTGTTTATATGACTGTTGATAACAATATATATTTTTAAAGTACTATTGTTCAGAGTACAAATAATAAAGTAAACAAAATTGAATGTTACTGGAGGTTAAGTAATAGTTAAGTTTAAGTCGTAAATAATTTAACACATAGATAAAGACCGATTTGATCTTCAAAGAAATATTAAGTAAATACATAGATTCTTCGGTTCGTTCGTTCGTTTGGAATAAGTCTATATAAAACGCTTAAAAACAACGTGCACTTTGTAATAACTACATATTGACCATTTGTACAATTAGCCAATAATATATGTAACTAATTTAAAAACTGTACAGGAGTTAATATGCAATCATTACAGTTATTTTACAAAGAATATTATGAATCCTTTAAATCAATAATTTAACATTTAAGGCTGTTTCTGAATGAGTAAATTAAATTATTCACTGACATCAGCCCATTTACCAGAGTTTTAAAATTATGATGAGACATAGGTAAAAAGAACGTAATGTTACATAAATGTATATTTTTATAAATATCAAATATCAACATTGGTCGTATTTTTAAATCAAAACAATCAAAAGTCCTTATAGAAATTACGCTATTGTAGTAAAAAAATCGTATTAGAATATTACAGATTAAAGTAATAAAAAACATATTAGAAGTCGTTATAGTTGTCAATCAATTGTTTATTAAATCAATAATCATGTGGTTTAAGCGGGCGAAGCCGCGGGCGGGCCGCTAGTAATATATCATTTTAAACTTCGTGCTGTGTCACGCACATAACAGGGTTGGCAGAGGGAACCTGGGAACCTAAAGTTATGCCATTTAGTAATTTCCGTTCCTCAATTTTTGGCGAGTTTTTGCGGCCTTGGATGTTGAGTGGCGGAACTCAACGCTACATTATACCTCGAGTCGGAATGGAACCCACAACCTCCTGCGCTTACGGATGCACGCTAGTGCTCCAGCGTCACGACTGGCCTCTTTTCTGTTGGTGTTAATGAATAATATTTTACTATACTCTTAATGAAATTATTTAATAAAAAAAAACAAAGTTAACGTAAATTTGCATAAGTTATATATAACTCTAACAGTTGAGCTTCATATAAATTTACCAGAGCAAAAATTACATTAGAATTTTAACTTGATACAAGTTTTTATTTAATATAATGTTTAGTTAGAATTCCACTTTAAATTTTCCTTTTACAAAATGTATTCTGAGTAAACTGATTAAAATCTCTTACTTACCACAGACAACTTTAAAAACTTTTAATAATTTTAGAAATAAAAATCGGACAAGCCCGAGTCAGACTCGCGCACCGAACTAACTAGCGGTTTTAATACCCAATTTTGGCCTCCTATTAGGGCTATTAAAAAACTAAGCTAAACTAGCTTCACGCTGTGTCCGAAGCGAGGTATTCAGTCAGAACAGAGCGCCAAGCGCTATGGTCTCTGCATACCTCTTTTGTTTCGTCCACTGTCATCAACCTCTTTAAACATGTCCTTCGGGAAGAATGCTTTTTACGTGACTTTCCTCCAGTATCATTGATAGTGTTGTCGAAGGTCAACCGAGGTCTCCCCCTACCTCTCTTACCGCTCACTTTTCCGTCATAAATCTTTTTTGCTATTCTTTCGTTACTCATTCGTTCGACGTACCCAATCCAGCTAAGCACGTTTTTCTTCATTCTCACCGTGATATCCTTGCAAGTACCTGCCATTCTTTGTATCTCTTTATTTGCAAGCGAAGTCAATCAGCTAAGCTGACTCCGCATATCCTACAAAGAGATCGCTTCTCTACAGCATTCATCTGTTTTTCATTCTTCTTCTGTAATATCCATGTTTCGCTGCCGTATAACAGCTTCGGTACCAACACTGCATTATGTACGACCAAACGCGCAGCTGTGCTGATGTTTTCAGCAAATCACTGTATATGTTTTGAATTTCAACTTGATATCCCCAAGCGTTCCTGAGATAAAGACTTTTGACAGACAGACAGACAGACGGCCAATATAGTTATCTTATAAGAGTCTAATCTTTTTTTTTAAAAGGGGTATCTCTCACACATCAGGGTAGGCAGAAGGAATTAGTGATAAGGCACTCCGTTCCCCACTTACTGCCGAGTTCTGGAGGCATTTCGTGTTTAATTTCGTGGGCGGAACTCAACGCCGCGCTTTGACTTTACACCAGAGCGAAGAAATGAAAATATAAATTTGAATACATATTTCATCTCCTCGAGTGGGGATCGAACCCACAACCAATCGATTCTATACACTTTGTGCCCCTGCGCCACGATATGCCTCACATATTAACATGTATATATATATATATATATATATATATATATATATATATACTATGTTTATAAATACAAATTATATATATTATAATAAATACATACATACATTATCAGTTAATCGAGTTTTCAATTTCATATATGTTTGTGAAATCGGTAAATTTTATTGACATATTGAAATAACTGAACGTTTTACGACTTCAATGACATGACTTTCTTGTTTTATTTTATTATTGTAGCATTTTCAATTTTAGAAATTAAGAAAATTTGTTGTTATGGGATTCGTGAGTATTTGTTTGTTTTATAACGTTAAATTAAATATTAACGTTTCAAATATTTTTACAAACGTAAACTTATTAAAAATAGATGTCAAATACATATATATATTTTTATATTTAATACTTAATTATTGCATATTGTTTCCCATTTTTTATATAAAACAAATTTGCAAGTCTAAAATAATTTATGTAAGCCACATATCTAGGTATAAGGTAATAAAACATTCATTTCAATTAATATAAAAAATATAATTTGTATATTTTAAGGTAACAAGGCCATACCGCAAGAAGTACCGAATTTCGATATGTATTTAAGACCATTAAAAAAATTGTTAGGTATGTATGACCTTTTTATTTTCAACTTAACTCTATACATCCTTCACAGCGGAGTGGAGTAGGCAAAGGGAAATATACATATTAAAAACTGCGTTCTGTTCTGCGTATAGAGTGGCAGAACTCAACACCTTTTTCCCGACTGCTAAGGAAGCATTATGTTTTTTGCGCGTATCTTGTATGTATGTAATTGTATGTATGTATTCTTTATTACCTCATATCTCCAGAACCGCTGAACGGATTTACTTAATTAAGGTATCGTTAGATTCATATTAGCAGCTCAAGTGTTCTTAGATAGGTGACGTTAAAAAAAACAATCATGGCGGCTGTGGGACGCCATTGGACTTAGTGTAAAAAAATTTTTTCGCTTCGAATACCACAATATGGATATCAAATTTAAGAGCTCAATATGAGGATTTCAAAAAGGTATATCATGATAATTATATACCATAATAAATTGTAACAAAAAAGTGAAAAATAAAAAAATATTTCTAAAAACAAAAACCCCGACTGCATAAAACTAAAAAGAAAATAAACAAGCCTAATAGTTCGTTAGGATTAACAGTCGGGACCTATAAGTAATTCTTCAATCAACAAAATCTTTACCAGGAACCCTTCGTAATTTAAAGAGGTCCCGACTTACCTACTATACTTTTTCCTACTATACTTTCAGGTGTCTTCCCAAATCATGTAATCGAAGTGCAATTTGAAGTAGCTCAGTCAAATGCCGATAGCCAGGAAACCAGAAACTTTTACAAAAATCGCGCACGTTTGTATTACTTTTAGTAAACGATATATTTTAACATATTTCTTCATATTTTTTATATTTATTTGAAATACTAAAAATTTATATTTTATATTCACCTTCAGACTAGTTATTTACTCGAACTGAAGTAAAAAAACGCGACATACAATTATTTATTGACCTTTTATTTATAAATAACTGTATGTAATATTAGTTATCAATTTTATTATATAATTATTGTAAATCGTGAATATTCATATATTTTGAAAGTAAGTTCCGCTATGGTAGAGCTGTTAAAAATCAGCTGGGGCTGGCATAAGTTATCCAATTAAATCCGTTTTTGCTGATAACAAAAGTGTTCCTACATTTCGATTTATAATTAATGCATTCACAATTTCAAAGTAGTATTACAATGTATTTGTACTGAAAAAGCAAACCTAGATTTTATAGGGCAAAATAGGGAGGGGCGTCGTCGTGGCGCAGGGGCATAAGAGTGTGACTGTAACGAGATGGTTGTGGGTTCGATCCCCACTCGAGGAAATGAATTATTATTTCTTGATATTTTTATTTCTTCACTCTGGAAACAAACCACTAGATATAGTTCGCTCTGCCTAATCTGCTGCAAACAGCATACAGTTAAAAAAATAAAAAATCTCTCTATTTATATTGCTATTGGAGATCATTTTAAAAATATATATTGTACAACTACGATTAGTGTCATTTTTTTATAGAAAATTACGAAATAGTGGGGCTTTTCGGATATAGAGAGTAAATATATGGAAATATCTGTTTGAAAATATTTACTATCCACTCAATATAACATATATATTTACTACTTTAATTTACAGTAAGGACTAAAAACGAAACAGGTAAGTTTTTATATTTTGTTTCCTAAAATAGAATTTCCTGTAATAAAACTATTTTAGTAACATTATTTTTAGTATTATATAAATATTATATAATTAAGGCCGTCGTGGTTCAGGGGTACAAGTGTGTATGTGTGTGTACATATAAAGGCAACGGTTGTGGATTCATTTTCCACTCAGGGTTATGAAACATTTAATATTTTCATTTGCCTATCTTTGGAGTAGAGGTAAAGCGCGGCTTGATTTCTGCCACTCAACACGCAATGCCTCCAGATTTCGCCGGAAAATAGAGAATAGAGTGTTTCAACACTAAAAATTTAAATGTGTGGTCAAAAATATTTATGGCGAATATCTATGTTTCTTAGGCACAGTATCTAAAGAGATACTGTGCCTAAAGAGACGTGAAAAATATATATTAATTGCTTCATTCGAAGATATATTATATACATATCTTTTAATGAATCAAATCATATAATAATTAATAAAAAAACAAAATATGTATTATATATTTTACTTAAGTTACAGTCAAGACTACTAAAAAGCCTACTACGAAACCAAGTTCTACTACAACACAACGGTCAACTACAACAGTTGGTATGGTAACTCTAATAATATTTCTTTCTGTGTAAACTCTACAATATGTTTTTTTTTTATATTATAATAAGATCCGTACCTCGAAAGAAAAGGGATCGGTCAAGTGCGAGTCATATTCGCCCAGTTATCTGGTAGCAACAATGTCATGATTATAGGTCACCTGGAATTACAACTTATAAAAGTTAACAAACTTAAATTTACAGGCTAATATTTGATATTAAGATAGCGTGTAGATATCAAGCTGAAATTTGAGGTTAATTTCATACATAATAAGTGGATGCGCCCGCAATCTTAAGTTTATCATCAACGGAACGGAACAAATCAAGTTCCGTTGTCATACAATCATTGACGAGACCAAGTCACACTCAGAATTGACGATTTTTTGTATTATAAATCAATCAAATCAAATCATTTAATCAATTCAACATCAATATTGTATTATATTTAGAATTATTATTGAATTATTTATTATTACATTATTTTAGATATATTATCGTATATAAAGTGTAAACCTCCTAAATCCTTTTTTTATCGTACATTTTTGTACCATTCAAAAGTGTAGAAACATCTACCTTTATTTCGCATAGGAGAGAAATACATTATGAATTTTCGATATTGTAAAACTCTTGAGATATTATTCACTCGTTATATCGTTTTTATTTCTTCTTAGAATTTGTTTAATAGACGGGCTTACTCTTTAAACTGACGATATGTGAAAAGCAATGCAAAACAATATTGGCCATTTTTTTTATTACTACACTAAAAAATAATAAAAAAAAATGAGCTTTCATTATACGAGATACTTCTTAGATGCTTGTTTAATATTTAATTTGTTTAAAATGTTCAAAATGGGAGTCGATTTTACTTTCACGTTTTAAACCAAAATGTTATATCTAAGCAGGTAAAGGGAATGTTGTCTATTTGGAAGACTTGAAAAAAGCATTTGAAAATTTAGAAAAGAAACTAAACGTGACGGGTAAGTATTAAAAAAATATTAATAATTATTTTAAGAATAATAATAAACTTTTCTTTTTCTCCCAATTCAAAGTTTCTGCGTGAGTGTTCAAAACACCGACACCGAGCTTTTTTACCACAAGAAAATGAAAATATTTCATTTCCCCAATACATCGAAATTCCAGAGCATCAATCTGCAGACTATGCTATAGAAATAATCAAATTTTGCTAAGTAAAAAAGTTTAAAATAAAACATATTTTCTTAATTAATAAAAAAATATCCGCAATAATTGTTAACCTTCATTAAATTTATTTAATTAAATGTTTAGTTGTTTTAAAATTACAATTTAAATTAATATTAGTATATAGAAAAGAGAGAGAGCTAAATATCATGACTGCATTATTTCACTTAAAAACAAGGATGAATTGTTGTTTACATAACATTTTTTTCTATATGTACTTAATATCTTTAAAATTATAATTTAACAGTTAAACAATTAGAATAAAGCTTAAATTTTTAGAATTACTTTCTATTACATGATAGTTTTCTTTCAAACATAAACCATTATATACGGTCGTATATATTTTACTTAAAAAACACATGAGTGCAAATTATCAACATTAGGTGACCTGTTTAAACCTGGCAACCGTGGGGTTGCGGCAGATTGAGAGGTGGCAACTATTGTTTTTGCAATTCCTTATGCGATTTTCTTTCAAATGATGTTGCATTCACATATAAAACATATGAGTTCAATTTTTCAACAACAACAAATTACCATAAATTTTATTAAAGGTAATTGCGGCATGATTTTTTTAGGCAACCCTGGTGTAATCTATAGTATTATCATGCAATACTCTTTAGAATAAGTTGGGTTAAAAAACAGATACCTGCAAATTTATGCAACGGGATCTTATATCACAATAGTAGATCGAATATTCTGTTTTCATTTCATACGCTGTCCAACCGCATCACATTGATCTTAGAGTATTTGTAAAAACTATGAACAAATAATAATTAATATAACTTTAATTCATATCTAGCATTAGTTAACTTTCTTATTTTAGTGTTTCCTTTTTTCAGTGAATTGCAATACAGTTACAATTAACAATGGAACTTCAGACACTCAAGGCGTGGACATATTTAGTCTTATAAAACAGGGTAAATAAGTTATTTAATTTGCTTCCCCCTAAAATAATTTTAAAAAATCCTATCTAATTTAGGGAAAAAATACAGTGCACGTACTTACATGTGTAAGTAAGTCCTGTCTGACAGGATTAAAGTGTAAAAAAAGTAAAAAAAAAATAACTGACCTGAAACATTTTTTAATTACTAGTTACCTATATTATAGTCCCATCTAAAATTACTAAATAGATTTTGAAACTTGATTCTAACTAAGATTGCATTTCATTCAATAAGGATAATCTAAATACTTTTAGTTTCCGAAAGATTGTTATACACATGCAAACATATACATTCATGAAATTTAGCACACGTGCTTGGAAGTCTACATTAGACTCAAATATTATCATATTCTATCACTATCACACAGTATGTCAAACTGAAAACCCCCCTTTTTTAAACTTAAGATATTTACAACACTTTAGATGATTAATATAATAAAAGTTAGAACTAAAGTATGAAATAATTTTTGAAAAATATTTTCAGGTGCTAAGTTACAAAAAGGTGTAGAAAAACCAAATGAAGAAGATATAAGTTGGATACAAGTTCGAGTTCCGACTTAGTATATGTTGAATAACATATAATATCATATAAATCTACTATACGAGTATATGTATAATATGGTTATTATTATTTCGATACATACAATAAATAGATGTAAATTAAAAAATAATTCTCTTTTTTTCATTATTTTGTTACAATAATGAGTTTTTAATGCGTTGAAGCCGATTGTGGCGCAGGGCACAAGCATATAACTGTAACGGTGAAAGGTAATGGGTTCGATTCCCACTGAAGAGAATGAAATATTTATGTAATATTTCATTTGAGATATTTAATATGACATATTTAATATTTCATTTCCTTCGCTCTGCTATCAAGGTAAAGCGCAGCGATTCAACACGCAATGCCTCCAGAATTTGGCGGAAAGTGAGGAGTGGGTAGCACTAGCCTCTGCTTTGTGTTTAAATGACGCAACGAATTATATTTCTAAATTATTACTATCAGCTCTTTAAAATATTTTTTCCTAATAAAATGCGACATTTAAACAAATTGCAAAGCATTCTAGTTCAAACTAAAGAATGTGACTTTCAAGGACAAGTAGCGCGTTACTGGAACTTACGTACAGTGGGATCACTAAATCAAACAATGAACATGCGCAGCCTAATCAATTAGGATACGCCCAGACATAAGACATGTTTTTTATGTTATATATAGAGAGTTCACATAAAGGTAGACCTTCTCTTGAATATAAAGAGAGAATTTATAATCAATTAAACTATTTTGCACCTTCTCCTTATTAAGAAATCTTACGTAGATATCAAGTTGTAATGCTCACAGCGCATAAACGCTAATTGAAGACGTTTCATAATTGATTAGACTTGGTTTTGATGCTTTTTCCAGTCATACTTCGATAATTAATTTGCGGTGTTGGCTTCCTGTAACATATAAGGCTATAAAAAATATACTAATGATTTATAATAAAACGATCTAATATGTTTTTAAGATGTTTAAAGTACTCTTCAATACTTAGAAAAAAAAAAATATTTGTCTAGAAAACAAACAAAAAATTTTGACCGTAGCGGGACTCAAACCCGCGCATTACGGCAACCATCTCAATGTCCAAACTACAAAAACCAAAAAAAAAATTGAAAAAAAAAACCAAAAATAAACCAAATCTTGTCTAATGTCTGCAGCGCACCCAACTAGCATGAGTGCAATTATTTACAGCTTGACCTCAGAGTCGCGGCACACAAAAATTAAGCATAGAAATATTTATGGCTCTCTTACAAATGTTACCACATCGCCGTGATTAAGACGTCCGGTCTTTTTGACATTAACATCAATATTTTTATTGTTCGACTCTTGTTGTCTCTATTGTAATTTTGATGTACGGGTATGAGTCAACAGTATAGGTTAAGCGAGAGTGAGAGGAGGTTCGCTCTTGATATTTCAATTGTTTAGTATCCGAAAGTAGAAAGAAATCTTTTATATTGAATTATCAATGTAAAGGATTTCTTTCGCCATTTTTAGGTACAAAAATATATGCTTCTCATTTTGAACCCGTTACCCCTTTTTGGCTTGTGAGTCCCAGTGTTCCGAAACATGGTACCGGGACGTACAAATGTTCCATTTTTCGAAATGGCTTTAAAGTCACGCTTAGCTGTGATTATCCTCGGTACGCGTATCTGAGGCTAGTCGTGGTGCAGGGGCACAAAGTGTGACTGCAAACCGACTGGTTGTGGGTTCGATCCCCACTCGAGGAGATCAAATATTTACTTAAATTTATATTTCCATTTCTTCGCTCTGGTGTCGAGGTTAAGCGCGGCGTTAAGTTCTGCCACTCAACACGCAATGCCTCCAGAATACCTACGGCAGAAAGTGGGGAACGGAGTATCTTAACACTAGGTTCCCTCTGCCTACCCTGCTGTGTGCAGGATACAGCGTGAAGCTGATCTTGGCACGCTATTCTAAAAATACAACTGAATGGAACTTTTGTCGATTATACCTAAAAAAATCGAAATCATATATCATATATTTTATTAACTTTTTACAATTATATATGAAATTAGAAAAAAGTGAATATATATATACATAATAACATTTTCTAAAAAACATCTATTTCGATTACCGAGAATAATATTGTCTTATAAAAAAATCGATTATAAAACGATGCAGTCTAGATCGATCTCTTTATTCCTTCTCAACGACCTCGACATATGTAGATCTTTATCAGTCTGACCGAATAAGTAGAGAAGTTAGATTATGATACATACTACATAAAGAACCAATTGTGTTTCAAAAATATCAAAAGAAATATGTCTGTCTGGTTGGTTTCCAGGAGGCGCGGGTTCGAGTCCCGCTGCGTTCAAATTATTATACGTTTTCTAAATAAGTATCTTTCTTTCCTAAGTGTGGAATAACACTTTAAATATTTTTAAATATTTTAAAATATCAAAAGAACTAGTTTATATTTTTTATTAAATGTGACGTGATGAAATATAAAACAAATGTACTTCGATTAGTAAATAAATTCATTTTCTGTTACTCGATATTTTGTAGATTTTAAAATTGAAATAGAGTAGAAAAATCGAAAATACATAATAAAACGTAATTGTGTCCTCAAATATTTCAAATTTCTATGATAACCTTGACTTACTATGCTAATTGTAACGATTAAATATTTGAGACAGTCACGGTGAAGTGGCATAGCTCGAGCTCGATGTTCGACGGATTCGAGGGTTCGATTTCTATTCGCGAAAATTGAATACTATTAATTTTCTCAGTGGCGTAACATACAAGGCTGTAAAAATATACTAAAAAGACAACTACTAAAAAGACAAAGCGTAGCGTCTCTATACTCGGGCGGGAAGTGCGGTACAAAGTTTTTTAACAATAGGTTCCTTCTGCCTATCCTTTTATATGGTGGAATTGTCTGCCTGTTGAATGTATATAGCTAGTATACTATAATAATTTTATATAACGCAATATATTATCATTAAAAATCAAAACCCACATAATAAAAATCATATTATAAAAATATTTTATTACACTAAAAATAACCAATAATTCTTATTTCAGTAGCAAACTATAGTAAAGACATTACAAAACTATACATAAATAAATATTTCATTCTAATCAATAGCACCTTGTGAATAGTTCAATTAAAAAGTAATTCGAAATAAACGGCTATATAAACTGTCTGAGCATAATCGTCGACTTCAGTAAAAAACATGCATTTTAATTGACTTCACAGCGTGTGGTCTCGCTATATTATTTTCGTTTTCTAACAAGTATGCGATACTTATTGCTAATTTCTTTAAGAAGGTATATTCGATATCTTCAAGATTTTTCCTTATCAGGTAATTAATAGAACTAGATCTCAAATAAAAAGTTATAGCCTACTTCTTACTTTGAAGTTTTCCTAGAAATGCTTTACGAATATGAAATGTAAAAAGAATCTAAATGACGATCTCAATGCATATTTGACGTTTCTTATCACCTCTGTCTATAATAAAAGCAGTAGGTACAAGATATTTAGCACATTATACTGTATAAAGGTACATTATTTTAAGATAAGAATAGTTAACACCACACCATCGGGCTCCATGCGCCATGTAGCTGTGGAGTGGCCTACTTGTGGCAGTGCTTCCAGGTCGATACGACATGAGTATCTTCAAAAAATGGTAACTCCTCCTCAAAGATTGGCATCGCAACTGTAGCCCATCTGATGACTGATGTGACTTACCATCGAGTGACCCGTACGCTCGCTTGCTTTTTTTTTCTATTAAAAAAAAGTAAAATTTCACATATTGTCTAGGAGTTACATTAAACCGATTGCATTATAAACAGAAAATCATTCATGTTGCTGTAACCATTACCATGGTCTTATTATGGTGAATTATATAAGCTCATGCTCATAGTTTAACCCTCTGCAGCTTACGTGGTAGTCTCATAGACACCGCGAAATACAAAATTCGGTTTATTATCACAGACTTTAAAGTTTTCGGTTTATCATCACTGATTTTCAAGCTTTGTATCTATCTCCCTCTTAAATTATAAAATAATAAATCTCTTATTATTCAATATATTGCAAAAGATTTGGTTCTGAATGATGCGAAAAACGGAAAAAAAATATTAAATATCAGTAAATATCCTTGTATAGTATATATATAATAGTCCTTGCCTGTAGTCTCACTAGGGAGATTACAGGCAAAGATATCCTCCCTCCACTAACACTAGGTGAATGTATTCAAATAAACGACAAAGAACTGTGTCCTATTTGCCCAACAAAAATAAAAAGGACGTTAAATATTATTTCTTTGATTGTTTGAAGGCAATTCCTTTGATAATTTTCAAAAAAATATTAAGTTTTGAGACTGTCTGGTTTCCTATTGAACTATTAAGCTTATTTCATATTCCCTAGACTGATGAAAGTAATAGGAAATTTTCCAAATATATAATGTTTAAATATAGATAAAGTTGAATTTTATTTTTTCTTTATAATTAATGTTAAAGAAGATATTCTAAGAGTGATTCAATAAATAAAGTCAATAAACACTGTTTAATTTTGAAAATACACATTATTTTATTTATTAAAAATAAATTTAACATAAAATAGATACTAGAGATCTATTATAAAAAATATTGCTGCATAAGTTAATTCTATTAAAAAAAAATTGCCGTTGAAAAGATGTCTTGTGGACGACGATGTCAGTAAAATTGTTAAATTAAGCCACGTCGGTCGCAGAAGGTTAAATATATTTTTCAGTTATAACATGTACAATGGAACAGATAGGATTGAGATTCTTTATTTTTTTATACTAAAAGTGTTAAAAAAATATAGCTTCTCCCTGTATCCAAAATATAGCACGGTAAGCAGAGAGGACCTTCGACCAAGGTGTTAGAATATTAAATATTTCATTCCTCGAGTGAAATTTGAACAAAGTACTATGTTGTTTTTACACACACTTGTGCCCCTGCGCCACAACTGCCCTCCTATTTTAATTACGTTGAAATCACTAAAAACTTATATTTTTTACGTAAATTTATATTTATCGTAATTTAAATTACGTCAGTGAAATTCAAATAGGATATTCTTCATTGTTAATAATAAAGGAAGTCATTGTGAATAATTTACAAGAAATTAGCATTTCTAAAAAGGTAATCGTGTAGTTTATAGTAGGCTCGACTTCAGCATGGAGCGGAGCGCATAAATCAGATTGCATGGACACTATACCATTTTGAACAGTGATATCTCAGGTTTCCCGTTATTACCTTTAAATTCAATATTTAGATAAAATTTAAGCTCAACAACGATACAGTTTTTGTATATTTCGTTAAATAGATTCAGCTTAATAAATCATATTTAATATTTATATTGAGTTTATGATATTGATTTTAATATAAAATTTTAATATTTCTTAGATATATTATATTATATGTTATTAGAAGAGTAACTAACGCCCTGGAACGACTTCACAATAATACGATCGGGAGTTAGTATGAACTTTAACATTTCTCTATACTGATGGTCTCGACTTTCACCATAAACGGCCAATTTAGAGATGCCTGCCGACCGGCCAGTGTCTCTAGTAAACTATCTCAATTAGTGCCCAGATAGATGACCCCGCAATTTTGTCAGGTTTTGCCAAGATTGCAGGTGATATTAGGTTAAACGTAATAAGGCGGTGTAGTGTAATGGCTAGAGCAGCGAATTCTAACATCTTTTGTTATTGCATGTTCATAGTTCAATGTTATACGATACTACAGTCAAAATGGCACAAAAGATTATAACTACAAATAAATTTCGAAAAAAAATGCCGACAAAATGAGGAGATTTTATTTCATCAACAATTTGTTTTAAAACAGATAATTTAAAATCAAAATATCTATTATCAATATTAAAATTAAGTAGTATAGTAATTGACTCAAGTAAATTTTAAATTCAATATTGACTTTACTATCAACAAATAAATATTGGGGTAAATAGCTTATAAATTTCAAATATTTTAATTAAATATAATATTTTATTTGAAAAACTAATAATAATTAATAGTTTTGTACACACAAAGCCTAATTCAAGTATCAAGATTGGTAGCTACGGTACACGGTATAGAGAGCAAGCGTGCCGGTGGCGGCCGCGCCTACTCGTCGCACGCGCTGCCGCAATACTACTAACCTATTTTTCATTATTTAATAGGTTAGATTGTAACTATAAACTTCTTGGGAAATCTGTAAACTAAACACAAAATCAACTTTGTTGTGTCATTTCTGTGTTAAATAAATATTAATTATTCACTATTATTTTATTATATTATGTTAATATATTTTAAATCGTAAATATTTAATATATTTACGTATAATAATTGAGTAGCTTTCAGAAATCAGAAATATACAAATAGCGATAAATAATTTATTTATAGTATTGTTTAAGACGCCGCATTGCGAAGTCAGTTTGTGAGTTGAGCTTCATCACATTGGAACCATCGATTGGTCAGATCGTCGATGCTTAACCCGGCGGGAGTGTGGTGAAGAAAAGTTACTTACAGTATGTGGCGGGGTGTGACATACCCGAAAATAAATCGGAACTTAAAATAGTTTTTTCAATAAATTTAAATGAAATAAGTGGTATATATTACATAAGGTATATATTTACGTGTAAAGAAAATAAAATATACAGTAAATTCAATTTATTTTTATTAATTCACATAATGAGACCTAAGGCACTTGTTTTTGGTCACAAAAATATTAACGTCTATTTAAAAAATAATAAAAAAAATAACAAGTCTTATTTAAACAAAAAAAACTCTTAAAACTTAAAAGAGTATGAGATCTTACACAAAATAAGAGCATAAAACATTATAAAATAGTTTAGGAACACTTTAGTATTTTCATTCAAAATCAGTACTTTTTTTACAAGAAAAAATTGCATGATGTAGGCATGTGGCTTTTCCACACCCAGTTATTGCGTATTTTGTTTTGCGATTTTGCTTGCGTGGGCAATCTGCACATCGAATATATCGTCCGGGTTCATTTTGGGCTACTGGTACGCAGCGGTACTCTTAATATTGAATATTTTTTTGATCTCCTTGTAACTGCAAATACGTATAAACCAAACTCAATCCCAAATTGCGGAGGAATTCTGTACGTTTGTTCCTTCTATCTATCTTTCTTGAAATATAAAGTTAGCATTGATAGCTGCCATATTTAAAAGTCCCTAAAAGATTGTCAATGGCCAGCGTTTGCTATTGCGAGAGACATCATAAGTTGCGCTCAGTTTGTCAACAAGTGTCTGTCTTCTCCAGCTTTTGTCGACCTATAAAACGTAATAATTTTCGGCTTTTTCTCATCTCCAGTGCTCTCATCAATTTTATCATCATGGTGAAGAGTTGAGAGCTGGCTTCATCTGAAGAATGCTGTAAAACTTCGTTAAGCAATGACATAAGTTTTCTTTTACTGCTTACCACTGACATTTTTGTTTATAACCTTAAAAAAAGCAATAATTGGCAAATAAATAAAGAGCATTTCACGTAAAATATGCTGTTGTTATCGTAGATAAATAAAAATTAAATCAAAAATAAATAAAACCAAAGGAAAAGATAAAAAAAATGTCACAAAATGTATACACAAAGTATGTGGCGGGGTGTGACTTACCCCACACACGTTTGCACGCATGTATTCCGAGCACTGGCCGGCGCAACCCTGCGATCACGCCACTTTCCACTTTCACCATCCTTTGCCTCCAGCTACACCAAGACGCTAAAACGTAACATCGCGAATTAAAATGATAAAGGCTTATGAACTGTCCTAGGGGTGTGTCACACCCCACCACACTCCCGCCGGGTTAAGAAAGATTCCTCACATCCTAGTAGTAATTCTCTACACTCTCCTTGAAAACACAGATTTCTTCTCGCGTGTTGATTGCCGTCGCCTTCAGAAGTTTCTTCTTGGGTTTTCATATTTATAGGTGTAACAGTTTTGTAGCTATAATTATGTAGAATAAGCTGCGTAGCTGTTGTAAGTTGTTTGTACGCCTCACTCGGTCTTTATATGATGTTCAGTTTTACCCTATATCAAATTAAGACACTCAGATCCTCACTTTTCACCGAATTCGCCGAATTCGGAATTGAAAAAATCACGTGTTGAGTGGCGGAACTCAACGCCAAGCTTTGCCTCGGCACCGGAGCGAAGAAAAAAAAAACATTCCGATTGGGTATCAAAGCCACGAGCTGTCGCGTTAGCAGTCATACGTTTGTACCCCTACACCACAACTGGTCTGATCGTAATAAACTAGGAAAAATTTTGCTATAATTGTAAGGTATTTCATATAATACTAATATTGTCTGGAACTCTGTATACGCTTTGTATGTTACTTACAATTTTAAAGTAAGTAAGTACATCGAACTCGCGAACGAACTGACCAGGAACAGATTTAGTGAAATTTGTGCATGGCAGAAGTGAGTTCAAGAGGTGTAACAGCGAAATCAGTCTATTAGTCTCCCCTTAAACCTGTATTAGGTTCACAAGTGCGAGGCACAACTGAGAGTTTCTCATTGCAGAACTCATGGACCTGGTACGTCAAATACATGAAACGCTTAGTAATTTCTTCTATAATATAGGAAAACGAGAACCTAAAACATACTTTACTAGTAGTCACAGTACCATTGCATATTGATATGAGTTAGTAAGTGATGGTGACTGTAATCATACCACTTATATAATAAAATTGTAACTCATTCTTGTCTGTACATGGTAGATTTATGTGAAAAACTATTATTCAGATTTATCAATGTAATAGAACCTAATATAATAATTTTTAAGATTTGTGTCTGTTTGTCTTGGCGTTTTAGTATTGCATGCCTATATAATATTGCTACAAAATAAGTGTTTTATTGAATCGTCTGAAACTTAAGTTTTCACAAAAATAACTTAGATGAGAAAATTAATAATTTTGTAGAACAAGCGGGCGAAGCCGAGGCAGTCCAGCTTTAATCCAATGTTACATTTTAAATAATTTGCAATACGTAAATTAACTTGATTTATTATAAAAATAAACCAAATATACATAACATTTTTATTAACAAACAAGTAGTTACATACACTTAGTGATAAGATTTGTGTTAATGAGACATAGAATGTGACGAAATAATTTATTTAATTACTTTTGTATTGAAAAAAGCAAGTTTGGTAGTGGAGTGCATTGCGCAGTTGTCATGTAAAAATTATATTACTGTATACAAAAAATATTACGACACTAAGATATCTCTTGATCGTAAATCATTCCATTTATTGACTTCTGGATTATAAAATCATCGTTTTTTTTATTACAAAATTTAATTTGTCAGTCGCTTTGGTGCCAATACTATGACACTTTCACCAACGTTTAAATATAATGTACGTAAAGGAATATCTAGTATGTATTCCTGTTTATAGGAACAGGAGTGGCCAGTATACTTTTCATTACGTTTCTTTGTGTTTTCAGGTGTGTAATTATATTTTTAATTACATATAAGTTGTGTCAATTAAATTAAGTCAGCTTCACGCTGTATCCCGCACACCGCAGCGTAAGCAGAGGGAACCTAGTGTTAAGACTCTCCGTTCCCCACTTTCCGCTGAATTCTGGAGGCATTGCGTGTTAAGTGGCAAAACTCAACGCCGCGCTAAACAATATTTTTTTTAGGTTCACGTAATATCCCGTACATAACGTAGATAGATAGAATGTGGGAATCCAGTATTGAGATACTCCGTTCCCATTAAGACACCCCGTTTCCTACTTCCCGCCGAGTTCTGCAAACATTGCATGTCAAGTGTCTAAAGCACGCTTTGCCTCGATATCAGAGTGAAGAAACTAGAATATAATATTTCCTCGATTTAAAATCGAACCCCCACGTTGGTGCCCCTGTGCTACGACGGACTAAAGCAATTATTTAACATTATCAAATAAACGTTCCTTATATAAATTCTGTTAAGATTACAACAGAACAAGCAAGAGGTCACACCGTTCGCCATTTTATTATAACTACTTATTAAATGTGCATGGTATAAAACTGCTCCGGTTTAAATCAGCCTTGCGAACGATTATAAATGTTAAAACAGTCAAAATGTTAAACAAATAATTTGGTAATTTTATATTTATTTTTATAAATTAATTTTGGGTTCCGTGTGTGAAAAATGGTTGAGCTTGATTTTTGTGGTCCGTTCGGAATTTAAAGACTCCGTAATTTAACTTAACTTTAACTTAATATTTAAATTTCAATAGAAATCACTAAGAATCTTTATAGATATAAATCGTTAAAAATAGATTTTTCTTATGTATTTCAAGATCGATTAATTAGAGATTTTGTTAATTATTATATTGTAAAGTAAAGAACTCATAAGGTGTGATTAAACTTGTACTTGAGTTTTGTCTTGAATAAAAATGGATTCCCGAATTCTTATATGAAAGAAAGTAACTGTAGTTACCCTTTTATCGATATATTGTAAAACTTCTTTAGCGTCATCATGTTAAAAGAGAGGTAGTAGATGTATACAAAAAAAAATATTTAAATACACAAGATTATTAAAATCATGTTGATTTAAATAAAAAATAGCTTCTCGCTGTATTCCGCACACAGCATGGTAGGCAGAGGGAAATTATTAAGACACTCCACTCTCCACCTTCCGCCGAAATCTGGAGGCATTGCAAGCTTAGTGGCGGAACTCAACGCCGCGCTTTGCCTCGACACTAGAGCGAAGAATTGAAAATATAAATTTAAATAAATATTCGATTTCCTCGATCGATCGAACCCACAACCAGTCGATTTTGCAGTCACACTTTGTGCTTCTGCGCCACGACTGGCCTAAATATTGATTTTAATACTTATATATTTTGTTTTTTTTTGACTAGAGCAAAAATGTGAGGATCATACCCATAACCGTCGTTGTTACGGAGCTCCAGTACAGCAGGACGATGTGCCAAGACATCTTTTGTTTTCCTATTCCCATTTTTTAGTGATTTTGCAAAATTCAAAGCTGAATGAACCTGAGTGAATCAAAAATACTTTTTTTTAGAAAACGTAACGGATTTGCCTCTTGGCGTGCTTCTTGGAAACCGTTTACCCATTAAGCTTAATTCTTATACGCTTGCTACAAGTTATTTATGTTGTTATCATCTACATAGGTAAAAATCTCTTTAAATTACAACTTTTTGTAGGTTTTTAAAAAAAAAAAAACTAAAAAAATATTAAATTGAATTCAAAACATTTTAACTTCATCACTACGTACCTACATATGCTACTATGCAGTTTCAGCAATTAAAGTATTAAATTAATTATTAGCGTAATAAAAATATTTAATAACATGGTCACTTTAAAAAAATATTAAGAGGCTTATTTAGTATATATAAATATACAAAAATAACATTTCTTTTCTCGCTATAAGTATAAGAAATATAATTTATATTGCAAAGAAAATAAATATATAATATAGCAAAAGGTCAATACTTATAATTATATCAATGGCACAAGCTTTATTACTGTTCGTGCGTATTTATCATTTTATTTAAAGGACATTCAATGGACAACTAAACTATTGTCTAATAAAAAAGAAGTCTAGTAACCGCTTATAGCATTTTTGCCTTCGTTGTCCAACATTACGTCCAGCCCGAGGTGGAGCGCAGACATCATACTTTATGGAAGCTTAGGGCAAAAAGAAATATTTTTTTAAAATATTTACTTAGGGAGTTTAGGCGTTATGTTCTATTATACAGATTGACGTAAAAGTCTTATTAAGTATTATATTGAATAGTCTTTCATTGCATATATTTCTTACCTATTTTACAAAATAAATAAGATATACGAAACATAAAATAACAATTTAAATCGATAAGTAACATTTGCTTTGTGATTGAAATATAATCAAACCTTCGACCTCTAACCCTGTACATGTCACTGTACCCAACAATCGCAATTCGAAACGAGATAATTCAATCCAAACTAGAAATAACGACTGTCTATACAAAGTTTATCAGTAGACATTTCTAGATAAACCACAACTCGTTGTTTTCAAGACATCAGTTGAAAATAGCGTTGAATATCACGTTATGACTCTATCGCGATGGTTGTGGGTTCGATCCCCAATCGAGGAAACGAAATATTTATTTAAATTTATATTTTCATTTCTCTCTAAACGCCTCCAGAATTTGGCTGACAGTGGAGAACGGAGTGTTTTAACAGTTGGTTCTCTCTGCCTATCCTGCTGGGTGCGGGATACAGCGTGAAGTTGATTTCTAACTGTAAATAGCGTTGGATATCTCATTATCTTATTTACGTTCTAGTCTCAGGTGTGAGCCGCCCCCAGATAGGTGGGGCACAATCGAGATTGTTTATCTGCCTCTCGTTTTCACTGTTCGTGAACGGCCGACATCTTAAGGTCAGAGCAAAATTAAAAGTGTTTTAGTATCTGATAACACAGGCTTATTATGTTTTGCTAGTACAAAGCTTCCTGCCCGCTGCGATATATAATTTAATTTTAAAATCTTCTATTGAGGCCGTAGTGGTGCAATGGAGCAGCGTCTGAATGTACGCGTTAGTTCTGGGTTTGATCCTAACTTGGAAAACAAGTAGAAACGAACTAGCTATCAACTTATTACTATGTTTCGTTTTCTTATTTTCTTTCTCTCTCTAATAAATAAGCAAAATGAAAGAAGCTGTTTTTTTTCAAATGTAAAATTTTTGATTTGTGTATACCAAGACATTTATGGGCCTAAAAGTCTCTCAAATCGGATTATGTTAATGAAAAATACAATAAATATTTAAGTATGCAGTATTACGAATTAGTTTAGTTTATATAATTAAATGTATTTAACGATTGAGAGAGTATTAACATTTTGGTTTATTATAATTAATTCAATTAACTGATTAATGTAAAGGATTATGTAATATGACAAAATATATTTTTTAATTTGTAAATAGAGATTTATTATTTACTAGCTTTTCAATATTTTTTATATAGAAAATGAATATAATATAAACTAATCTTTTGAATGTTTATTTGGACGGAGATGTCGCGTGTTGGGGAGCGAAATTATTCTTAAATATATAAACTTTTCATCAATTTTACTTTATCTTTACCTTTACCTAATATAATAATATAATATTTATTTTAATTTATATTTTCATTTCTTCGCTCTGGCAACAAGGCAAAAGCCCGGCATTGAGTACCGTCACTCAACACACAATGCCTCCAGAATTCGGTATCAATATAAAGATATGTTTTCATAATTAAAAAAAACATATTACTAATATTTGTGCAATTATAATTTTTTATTACTAGAAAGAAACGTTATCTTTCTTTCAACAAGGAGCTCTATTTTTTATATCAAAATCTTATATAACATACTACTTTGTGTGATATAGATCAAAGAAAAATATTCAATAAATAATATGTAACGTAACTATCTAAGTAAACTTGATTAATTTTATTGCATCACACAAATTGTCATGATAAGCTAGTACAGAGCTTTCACTTTTAAATTTTTGCATAGATTATTCATTAAAGTTCGGAGATTGAATGTATATCTATATTTTGCTGCGCACGCGCCGCTTGCGAGACACCAGAGCAGGTTGCTAAATGATTTTATTTAGATAGCCATAACGAAGACAGCTATAATATTTTGCAAAAGCAATTAAAATCTTTGAGGAATTCAAGATACAGAATTTTTTATGTTTATTAGAAATTGATATTTATTTAACACTTTTCAATTAGATATAAATATGAGTATGTTATGTGTAAATTACTTTCCCATTGATGGTAATGTAGTAATTTTAAGTCATTTTTACATGTATTCTTTTATAATTTGTTTTGAAACTGATTTCTATAATAGTTTGGGCTTGCCAAATGAATAAGTGATGAAATAATGGTATAAAAAGATTTATAAAGAAAAAATGGGAGGTAAAAGAGGCAAGGGAAGACTTCATAAATTATGACCACTCTCCTTAATAACGTAAAATGTGTGAGGGCCTCCTGAATGGCATGTATGAAGAGGTTGATGACAGTGGATGAGGTGAAAGAGGTATGCAGATGTAGCATGTGCCGTTCCGTTCCATCTGCCTACCCCGCTAGGGATACATTGTGGAACGAAGTGAATAGATAAGTATTACAAATCAGCTGAGGGAACCTAGTGTTAAGACACACAGTTCTCCACTTTCTGACGAATTTTAGAGACATTGCGTGTTGAGTGGCAGAATTTAAAGCCGCGCTTTGCCTCGACACCAGAGCGAAGAAAATGAAAATATAAACTTAAGTAAATATTTTATCTCCTCGAGTGGAGATCAAACCCACAACCAGTCGGTTTTACAATCACACTTTGTGCCCCTGCGCCACGACTGTCCTCTATTTATTATTAACGTTGAAATAAAGCTGAAAAAGACAAAATACTATATTAAATCGACCACTTCACGCTGTATCTCTGTAAATCGACCGCGTTCTTTTTAAATAACACTATACTGAAAAATATGATATTACACCCATTTTTTTTATCGAATACAGCTGCTTAAAGGGAAAAGGCAAAGTCAATTCATTTTTACTATCCAGCGCTCCAAAATTAGATCTGTGTCTAGATACAATAAAAACGCGCGTAACTAATATGAGAATATAGTTTGTGAAATCAATGAAGCATATATTTTTGCCAGTTTCGGTTTTCAATCACCATTATAAAATATATAAACCAGCAATTAGGTATCAACATAGAAAGTGACATTTCTCAGGAAACGGTATTGTGGGTTAGTGTAATTTAATTTAAAACGGTACGTTATTCCTTTTACGTATCAATACAGTACTTTCGATATTCGACTATCGTTCCCTTTTTTTATGTTTTGGATTTTACAAAAGATTGATTTTCTTTGATATCTAATATTGTAATGTAACTTATTACGATTGATACTGATATATTTACTAGTAATTCCTCTTTTGTATATCATTAGAAAGCTATTTTACGTTACATAAGTAATATTTTTCGATATTTTTTTTACATTTTTAAAGTGTTATTCCACGACGACGACGTAGCTTGATGAGAACGTATGGGTTAGTGGTCAGAGCACCTGGTCGGTTTCCAGAAGGTGCAGGTTCGAGTTCGGCTCCTACGTTAAAATTTTTATACGTTTCCTAAATAAGTACTTTTCGACATTTTTAAATTCAACTATTTTACTCCACTGTATCCAGTTTATTAAATGTATATAAATATAATGTTAGAGACTGTCGGCACAAGTGTACGACTGTCAATGCGACGGTTGTGGGTTCGATCCCCACTCGCGATTTTCGCACATTATTATTTAATATTTTCATATCTTTCCTGTGGTAGCAAGGCAAAGCGCGGCGTTGAATTTCGTCACTCAACGTGCAATTCGTTGAAAATTCGGCGAAAACTGGGGAACGCAGTGTCTTAACACTAGGTTCCTTTCGCCCACCCAACTATATGCGGAATACAACATGAACCTAAAAAGAAAAGATAATGTAAATACGATATGACGTATTTTATTATCAAATTATAGTTTTCCTGTGTATCTATGGATATAAATTGAATTTGACAGTGGCAAGTGGATTTTAACATGCATTACAAAGGATAGCGCTGATTTCTGCTACCTTTTACTATTCACTAATTTATAAATAAAAAAAGTTTTATTAAAATGCCAGTCTAGATTCGAAGTCTGCATATATTAATATCAAGTGAAATTCAAAATTGACAAGTTATGCTAATGTTTAATTTTTTTTTTAATGAACAGTCATAAACAGGTTCTTTTATATATTTTTTTATATATATATATATATATATATATATATATATATATATATATATATATATATATATATATATATATATATATATATATATATATATATATATATATAAAAGCACCTTTTTATATGTATATTCTTCTAGCTTTTGCCTACAGCATCGCAGAACTGGCCAAATAGAAATAACTAAGAGTTGTGAATGACATATGACATAATCTTATCTTATCTGCCCGAAGTATTCAGCCACCAAGTACAGTGGACACTAAAATGATTATTATGTAATATAAATTATAGCCTGTATTCATCCTTGATAAATTGACTATCCAACAGAGAAAGATGTTTTAAATTGACCCAATAATTGCAGAGATTAGATCGTTCAACAAAAAAATCCTTCTGCCCTACAATATTAGTATAGAAGTATCTATAGATAAAATATTTAATAATAAAAAATATCAGCTTCACGCTGCATCCTGTACACAGCAGGATAGGCCGAGGGAAACTAGTGTTAAGATACTCCGTTCCTCTCTTTCCGCCGAATTCTGGAGGCACTGCGAGTTGAGTGGCGGAATTCAGCGCCGCACTTTGCCTCGACACCAGAGCGAAGAAATGAAAATAAAAAAAAATAAAAAAGTATTTCATTTCCTCGAGTAGAGATTAAACCCACAAGCAGTCGCGTTTACGGGCACAGCTTATACCTCTGCGCCACGACTGGCCTCCAAATTTAAAGTAATACAATATAAGTATCTTTGCTTTCTGAGGATGACTAATTTTATTACATTTATTATAAAATTTTGTCTGCTAATTGTACAAAGTACATATGGAACAAATGTGAAATTAAAATATAAAATATTAGGATATTCCCCTCTGCCTACTATGTGCTGGTTACAGTAAAAACCTAAAAAATGGCAAAATTTCTTAAAAGAACAAAAACCATCTAAATCTCTTACATAATACACAATAAAATACAATAAAACAGTATAACGAATCATATTTTTCATTGAGTTATCTGCGCGCACGCCACTCCAACATTACGAGGCAGATCGGCACGCGTCGGCGTAGCACGTCACGACGCGGCTGGGGAAGTGCTGGTGAAAACGCATACAATTAAGTTACTAACTGGTATCTATGAGAGCTTTAGTTATTTTGTGTGTATTTTATTTTTGGTTTTGTAGTTTTTTTTTTAATTGATACTTCCCTTTTAGTATTTTTTTTATTATACGGTAGAGATGAAAATGTATGAAACTAGATTTCATTCTCTTTTTCCTTCTTATGGAGTAACGGTTATGTTAAATATTAATTATCACATTAAATACCAGTTAAAATTATTAAAACAGTGAGATCTTCGCCCTCGCTGATACAAGGCGAAAAGTGAAACACACCCGGGAAACTAATACACTATAGTGTTGAAAGTTTCTTCATATATAATATTCAAAGTAAAGAACTACACAAACAAAAGAAAAATAAAATATTTTAAAATCAATAAAATTTGAAATGATAACTAGCTTACTGACACACTAAGTTCGATATAACACAAAAAAACATAGTCAACAACTTAAATAAATTAAATAAAAAAGATTAAAAAAAAAACTAAAAAAACTACACATAAACAACTAATTTAGTTTTTATTCAAAGGATTTGACACAAACAAACATAATTTAATATAGCTTTTCAATACATTTTTTTGTAGTTTATGATCCGGGAACGACAAAAACCAGCTATGTCAATATTAGGAAGTGATTAAAGCACCTTAAAACTAATTAAATGTCTGATGCTTTGTGTTTCGATGAGTCAATTTCTTTTTGCTTGTACAATGTATGTATGTATGTATGTATGGCACATACATTGTTAATAAACGTTTCGCTGAACAGTATTGGTATTTTATTACGTATGTATGTTGCTGTTGAAATGAGAGATTGGATTTTACGTAAATTGACTTAAGTAAGTTTATATTAAGCGTTATTGTCTTTTATTCATTTTAAAATCAATTAGAGGCCATCGAGGCACAGTGGCACAAGCGTGTGACTGTAGACGACGGTTCTAGGTTTGATTCAAAAAAAAATCAGCTTCACGCTGTATCTCGCACACAGCAGAGTAGGCGGAGGGAACCTAGTGCTAAGACACTCCGTTGCCCACTTTCTGCCGAATTCTGGAGGCATTGCGTGTTGAGTGGCAGAACTCAACGCCACGTTTAGCCTCGACACCAGAGCGAAGAAATGGAAATATAAATTTAAGTAAATATTTCATCTCCTCGAGTGGGGATCGAACCCACAACCAGTCGGTTTTACAGTCACACTTCGTACCGCTGCGCCACGACTGGCGCCAAACTCGGGGAATTCAATATTTAATATTTTCATTTCTTTGCTCTAGTGACAAGACAAAGCGTGGTGTTGGTTCTGCCACTAAGCACAAAATGGCTCGAGAGGCAGAAAGTGAAAAAACAGAGTGTCTTCCCCTTTCTGACACTAGATTCCATTTGCTACCCTGAATAGAATACAGTTGAAGTGTAGTTTAAATACAGTTTTAAATTACTACATTTAAACCATATTGGCAAAGTGGAACAACGTTTGACTGTACGCGCGATGGTGGTTGGCATGATCTTCACCCCGAAAAATTAATGATTTTAATTTCCCCGCTTTGTTAAGACAAAGCTCGGCGTTTAACTACTTCATTTAACACACTATACTTTTTATATAAAAAATGCTGTAAGCTCCCTTCATGAATATAATTAAAGCAGGATACTTTGAAAAATGCCTCACTTTCAAATATTACCGCTAGACTCGCTACTCCAGTACAACAATATAAGAAACACAAACAACTAATCAATACTAGTATGTGTGTTTTCATGTAATCACATATTTATGGTATTGTCGGTTAAGATAATAAATAATGTGTAAAGTAATGTTACACATCGAGTAAATGCCTCATAAAGTATCATTTTATTGGTTAAACAAACATAATATATAAAATTATTAGTTGTTTATTTTATTCTAGTTATTATTTTATAGATTTCATTGTCATGCTAGAGGTCGGGATTCAATTCTTACTTTAAATTTCACACAGCAGGATAGGCAGAGGGAACCTAGTGTTAAGACACTCCGTTCCCCACTTTCTGCCGAATTCCGGAGGCATTGCGTGTTGAGTGGCAGAACTCAACGCCGCGCTTAACCTCGACACCAGAGCGAAGAAATGGAAATATAAATTAAAGTAAATATTTCATCTCCTCGAGTGGGAATCGAACCCACAACCAGTCGGTTTTGCAGTCACACCTCGTGCCGCTGTGCCACGACCGGCCTCAAATTTGATAATATATTTTTTTATATTATTATTATGGGAATAAATTAAGTATTTGTTTCTTTGTACGTACTTAATGATATGGTAATGGACGGAAATAAAAGCTCTTTTAGATATAAGTCCACGTTGTTAAACTTAATTTCTGTAATAGTTTTTACTTTGTTTTCTTTCCAAGTGCAATAAAAGATATCACAGAGTTTTCCAGATAACTACTTTAGGTACTCCATGTTAGTTTAAGTTAAAGTTTAGAAACAACTAGTGATTGCATATTCATTCTATTAATTCTGATATCATATGCATGTATAATTGTCCTTTCGGTTTAATTTAATCAAATACATTAGTTGTTTTATACGATATTTGTACAGTCAGCTGCGGTCTTTTAT
Organism: Heliconius himera; assembly: GCA_021202915.1. Lineage (NCBI taxonomy): Eukaryota > Metazoa > Arthropoda > Insecta > Lepidoptera > Nymphalidae > Heliconius > Heliconius himera. The sequence continues at coordinate 485,651 of JAJHJA010000227.1, forward strand.
AACTAAATTGTGCATTTTATTAGCTGATGTAAGCTGGCCTTGAACCACGTGTTCTCATTTGCTGGCTGTACCGGAACATTTTTTACCCAGAAACACCTACGTTACTTAATATAAATAAATAGAAATATTAAATTTAAAACAACATTCTCTCTTCGGCTTTGTATGAAAATTACCATGCTCATCATATATAAATATAAATTCAAAATGTAAAATAATCTCTTCTCTATATATAATAAGACAGTAAAAATATTTTGTCTGTACATTTAGTAATTTTGACTGAAATGGATAGAGGGATACTTAAAAAGACTAATAGAAAGCAAAAAGATTTTTTTTGAATTTCTTGTCTGTCTGTCTGTCTGTCTGTCTGTCTGTCTGTCGACATATTGTTGTCCGCATTTTTCTCTGAAACTACTGAACCGATTTACTTGAAAATTTCACCAATTGCTTTGTTTTAACTCAATTTAGGTTCTAAAGTTTGGTTCATCAAAATTGGTTCATTAAAAAAAAAGTTATCGTCATTTGAATGAACTCAAGGCATTAGCTTGCCAGCGAATGTTATATAGAAATCGCGCTGGTATGACCCTGGCTAAAGAATGACATTCGAAACGTCTTGATTATATGACTGTTGATAAAAATATATATTTTTGAAGCACTATTATACAATATTTTATACAATAAAGTAAACAAGGCCAGTCGTGGCGCAGCGGCAAGAAGTGTGACTGTAAAACCAGCTGGTTGTGGGTTCGATCCCCACTCGAGGAGATGAAATATTAACTTAAATTTATATTTCCATTTCTTCGCTCTGATGTCGAGGTTAAGCGCGGCGTTGAGTTCTGCCACTCAACACGCAATGCCTCCAGAATTCGGCAGAAAGTGGGGAACGGAGTGTCTTAACACTAGGTTCCCTCTGCCTACCCTGCTGTGTGCGGGATACAGCGTGAAGCTGATTTATTTATTTATTTTATTTTATTATAGTTGTCAATCAATTCTGCTTAAATCAATAATCATGTATTTAAGCGGGCGAAGCCGTGGGCGGGCCGCTAGTACTAAATAAAAATAAAAAAAAACTATTATTTTTATAAATTGTTTGCCTTTGACTCTGGGAACCTTATTTTCAATTCTCCTTTATGATAGGCAAAGTGCAGCGTTGAGGTAAACTAATTAACACGCAGCGTCTATAATTCAGATGGCTTGCGAAGATCGGAGTGCCTTAGCACTAGATTTTTTCTCTCATCTACTGTTTTTACTGTTACATATATTCATACAGACATATATTAATACATACCCATATTGCGTATAGCGGGATAAACCTTAAAAAAAACATAAAAAGATACAGAATTTCCCGCGTAAGGGTTAAATCCACAAGTATTTCGTATACCCACTGTACAGTCAGGTACATCATAGCGCCATATTGACGTCACCCAACTGACCTTTAAATTAAATTGAAGTAAAAATAACTCTTACTCAACGAAGATCTGCGACAAAAAAAGACTTCCCTTATTCTCGCAAGAATTGAACGAAAAAATGGCCACAAACAAACAAACCCAGCACTGGGAAATTATATAGTTAATAAATAGGCTTTTGCTATATTAATTAATTACATAAATATAATTATAAGTATATGATTGTACTACGCATGTGATATCATTGTTGCACCTTGACCATATCTACGTAAGGAATGAAACAGCATTTACATGACCGAGGTATAAATGGAGTCCAATAATTTTAATTAATATTTAAACGTTATTATATGTATATTATATACAATTTGCTTATTTAGAAAATGTTTAAAAAATTTTACGTAGCGGGTTTTGATCCAGCGCCACTTGGAACGCTTGCGCTCTGACCAGTAAGCCATACGTTCTCATCTAGCTACGTCGAAATTCTTATATGTTTTTATGTTGTTGGCATTTATATACTAGTTGTAAGGTTTGTAAGGCGCTTATTAGATTTTTTTATTGTTTCAATACTCTGGTATGGTAGACAGAAAGTGTCAAGACTCTCTGGTCTTTACTTTTTCGGAAATTATTTGTTAAATGGCATAAAATATTGAAATAAATTAAAACATAGCTTAGCATTTACACATATTCTTGTCGCAAAATTAAAATGTTTTTAAGAGAACACAGTCGAGACAGTAGTTATGGCTCACGTCACTTCGTTCATCACTTATAATTTTACGATATTTTAATGCGTTATTATAATCTTAAATTAATATTTCAAATTAATATTTTAAATTAAAATTAAATTAGAATTTAATTTAATTTAAATTTTCCCCACTCGAGGAGATGAAATATTTATTTACATTTATTTACATATTTTCATTTCTTTGCTCTGGTGTCAAGGCAAAGCGCAGCGTTGAGTTTCGCAACTCAACCCGCAATGCCTCCAGAACTTGGCGCAAAGTTGGAAACAGAGTGTCTTAACACTCGGGCCCCTCTGAATACCCTGCTGTATGCGGGATACAGCGTAAAATTGATTTATATGATTTATATATTTTACATAATGAAATTCAGGAAAAACACAAATTAACTCTTCAAAGCTTTTTCGGTAAGTTTCAGTGTTTTGCAAGAACACAATACAGTTATGTATTGCAAAAAAAAACATAAATGCTTTAGATTAATACAATTTATCCATACAGCTATATACATACACAATGAAGCAAATTAAAAATTATTTAATATATTCAATACATTTTATACAGTCAACTTTTTGTGCCTATCAATTCTCAACATAACGTCCATTGCACAATAGTTACGTGCAAAACTGTAATTATTATCGACGACCACCTTCCGTGTACGACAATAACAATGAAATCGATATTAAATCGAAAACGACCCAAACTAGATTTCGGTCATTCTTTTTTATTAAGCACGCTATTTGAGAGTGTCGTACCTTGTGCCTACGTAAGTAAATTATGTAATATAAGAACTATTAAAATTGGAAAAGACTAAAAAAACTTGAATGAATACTTTAGTAGACTAAGCCGTATATCATATACCGTTGAGTAGGAGGAAATAGCGTAGAGTTTAGTATGAAGACACTCTCGCCAGAATTCAAAATATTGTGCATTGAATGGCGGAACTTAACGCCGCCCTTTATCATACCAGACCGGGAAGTAAAAATTATTCTATTCCCCAATCCTCCGCGCAATCTTCTCGCTAGCAGTCCAACACTGTCATTTTTTTCGTGTTTTAACCCTAGAGTCTTTCTACCTACCTATCTTTTTGCAGAATACACCTTAAAACTGAGAAAGAAGGAAAAATAATAAATAATATTAAAAAAAAAAAAAAAAAAATTAGCTTCACGCTGTATCCCGCACACAGCAGAGTAGGCAGAGGGAACCTAGTGTTAAGACACTCCGTTCCCCACTTTCTGCCGAATTCTGGAGGCATCGCGTGTTGAGTGGCAGAACTCAACGCCGCGCTTAACCTCGACACCAGAGCGAAGAAATGGAAATATACATTTAAGTAAATATTTTATCTCCTCGAGTGGGGATCGAACCCACAACCAGTCGATTTTGCAGTCACACCTCGTGCCGCTGCGCCACGGCCGGCCTAAATATTAATCTTTAGTAAATATTAATTATTTCTCCATCTAATTTCTTAATACAAATAACAAAGTTCAAATCAACGAGGGTCACTAATATTAGGTTGCATGGTCCTCGGAGGTTGATGTCGGTTGCCCAAGTGGCGGTACAATAGACTACAATTACATCGATGGTTATTGTTACCAAGATCGATCGGCCTCCGTTCGACCTTCGGGACCGGCGCACGTTTTTTAACTCTTACTCTTATTAAAAAGAGGTTTTCGTTATATAATTAAATGTACTGATTGATAATAATATCAAATTGTGTTATTTAAATAATGAGAGTATTTGAGGATGTTAGTTTATTTTTTTAGGTGCTTAATATTCAGGCCGGTCGTGGCGCAGCGGCACAAAGTGTGACTGAAAACCGACTGGCTGTGGGTTCGGTCCCCACTCGAAGAGATGAAATATTTACTTAAATTTATATTTCCATTTTCTTCGCTCTGGTATCGAGGCAAAGCGCGGCGTTGAGTTCTGCCACTTAACACGCAATGCCATCGGAATTTGGCAGAGAATGGGGAACGGAGTGTCTTCCACTACGTTCCCTCTGCCTACCCTGCTGTGTGCGGGATACAGCGTGAAGATGATTTATTTTTTTATTTAATAAGTATCGATTTTAGTATCCAATCCATATGTAATGCAAGTCTTGGATTTTTTTTCAGTTACCCGCTGAGCCTGCAAATAAAAGGGGGACAGGGACAACCAAAGAAAACGTACTTAGTTAAATCTAGTGGCGGAGCTCGTTCAATTCTCAATTGTGAGTGGCGGAATTCAACGCTACGCTTTGCCTCGCTATCAGAGCGAGGGAACGAAAATATTTTATTTGTCATTTCCTCGAGTGGGAATCTCAGTCATTGATATTTGTAGCTTTTTATAACCAAGTTGCAAATTTTTTATAACAAAAAATAATGTAAAGAACAAAAAAAAGTATATAAAATACAGTGATTGTATGTAGTGTAAAGCGCATATAACAAGTTAAGTCACTATTTTCTTCGTTTTTCATCCGGAGTCCGTGACTCAACGCAGCTTGATCAAGTTGTTTTAGCCAGCTCCAATACCCAAGCTTGGTTTTTTTTTTCAGGAAAATTAAGAAAATAATTTTAAACCACAATTCATTTATCAACTTCTTTATAGATATGTTAATTGACAACCACAAAGCAATATAAAAACCCCAGTTTCCAGTGAAAAATTAAATATCGTAAATTAGTCGTTTCCACGTAAGCGGAAGAGTTCGTCCGGACTTTTAGTATGAACTTTACTAAATATTGGTATTTTACTCTCATAATGCCGTAAAAGTTTTTTAAAATGTAATTTCATATAATTATAAAACATATTATGTGGTGGTGTGAAATATCGATATTTAATGAATCATTACAGGGAGTTGAAGCTTTTGATCTTATGGTTTACGTCATTTCAAAGGGTTATTTAATTTTAGAAATATTTACACAAACTATATTTGTAAAATCGACTGGTTTTATCCCCTCTTATTTATATTTTCATTTCTTTGCTCTGGTGTAGGCAAAGCGCGGCGTTGAGTTCCGCCACTCATTATACAATGCCCTTAGCACTTGGCCGAAAGTGGGAAACGGAGTGTCTTAACACGAGGCTCTCTCTGCCTACAATACTGTGTGCGGGATACAGCAGGAAGAAATATTTGATACAATAATATATGTATTATAGCACTCTTATAAAAATCCTCTCTTAGTGTTGTCCCACACTCTCACATTTACCTATAATATATATATATATATATATATATATATATATATATATATATATATATATATATATATATATATATATATATATATATATATATATATATATATATATATATATATATATATATATATATAACTCTTCCGTTACCTAGTAACTAAATATAGGTAAAAATCTAATTAATAAAAAATATATATTATATTATAAATATATGTTATAACTACATTATATTATATTATTGAAATATTATTATAAATACATTTATATTTGTCAATATATTTCTTTGTCTAAGTCTAATACACGCCACCCTGTTTAGATAATGACAGAACTCGTGACGTTGCCATTTTGAAGGTTAGTTAGGTCATAAGTTCAGGTACGCTTAAGTTTTATAAATATAACATTTATTTTTTATCATAAATAAATAATGATATATCTTTGTATTGGTAAATGAGTTCTAAAAAGCAAAAAAAAATAGTTTCTATAATAAGAACAGAGCTTTTAGTTATATTAAATATATTACTATATATTTTGAGGCACGTAGTGGTGCAGAGGCACAAACGTGTGACTGTCAATGTGACATATTGTGAGTTCGATTCCCACTCGATGAAATTAAATATTTTCTCCACACAACGTGACATTGGCGAAGTGATATGTGCTCTTCTGGCACGCTCGGAACGCCATAATCACCAAACCAAACCAAACCAAACCAAATTAAATATTTATGATAATATTTTAATTTCTTAGCTAAAAAATCGGCAGAAAGTCTACCTGCCTCAGCCTGCGAGATACTGAGTGAAGCTGATTTTTTTTTATTCTAAGTAAATAAATATATTTTTATGAGAAATCAAGTTCGAACGACACGCCGTCCTCGCAATTACCACACGTCATACTTCTTGTAGGCTAATAGATGTCATATAAAAATTCTTTAAAAAAACTGTATATTATTAATAATTATAACACTTTCGAAAACCTAATTGCGCATATTTGACGATTATTGCTGATAGGAAGTTTCGTAATATCCCGACAAATATTGCATAAATGTGCTTCATCGAACAAGTAAATTTACTAAGTTTATCGTTGAGCACTTCCTTTGTATTATGTGACAGTCTCAAACGAGGCTTGCTAGAACATTTATCCAATGTCATCCAACGGGAAATAAGCAAGACTGACTTTTACCTGCGGATTTGTTCACGTCGTGAAATGGAAACAAATTTGAATGTATGTGAAAATTTGTATGTGAAAATATATTGCATACATTTTCTAAGTGGATATAAGAATTTTTCAACTTATATTTTTCTGTACAAAAGTAGATTATGGCGTTTAGTCATGTTTAAAGACAGTCGCGGGTACTTTACAGTGCAACTTTATATAAACGCGACAGAGTATGTGTTGGGGATACGATTCCCACTCAAGGAAATGAAATATTTAATATTTTCATTTCATCACTCTGGTAGCAGAGAAATAGCGCGGCGTTGAGTTCCACCACCCAACACGCAATGTCTCCGGTTCCGGCGGGAGGTGGGAAACGTAGTGTTCTAACGCTAGGCTCCTAGCTTCCCTCTGCCTACCCTGTTATGTACGGGATACGGCATGAAGCTTAAAAATAATTAAGTATCAATCAGACTCGCACATCGAAGTTTCCGTTCTAATTTCATGGTAGGTTAACAGAAATACGCTGTAGAAATTATAAAATTTGGCAAATTTAGGTTTACATGCACTCATTTTGTATGAAATCAAATACAAATATCAGTTTTTAATTATTTTTTTATATGAAATATCTATAAATTTGTACTTTTAGGATTTTCCTTTATTTCTATTGTAAGTTCTCACCTCTTGCCAAATTTCGTAACTGTAGGTCCACGGGAAATACCCTATAGGTTTTGATTTCTTATAAAATGCAGCAAAATCGATACATAAATGCTCATATGTTCGTATGTATAATCGCTTTATCATGTAATCATCGTATATTTTGATTGTGTTAATTTAGACGATTGATTTCTATGGATCTGAATATTGGTTATTAATTTCAGCTTGATACCTACTCGCGATGTCGCGATGTCGAGATAAATGGTCTTGACTGACGAATAGACGGACAACAAAGTGATCCTATAAGGATTTTGTTGTTACCTTTTGAGGTACGGAACCCTATTTAGCAAACTCTTCACCATTCTAATATTAGTATAAATAATAAATAGTAATTAATATTGTTATATGTATAGATATGCCTATCACCTATATTATCTAATTTAACTTTAATAGTTATTTATGAAAATGTGCTTAATTACTCGAAAAGATGCTATTCATTCTATACATTTCAACGTTTATTTTTACAGAATCTTTAACACAAAACATAAATTTTTGTTTTTTTAAAATAAGCAAGGGCAGTATGAAATGTGGTCAAGTGTACTTACGAATCTGTCCATGTGCGTATCTAAATATATAGATAAATAAATTTAAATACATTAATAACTAATAAATTAAACATATAACATAAATATAGTAGGTCTTAAGTAACTTACCATTATAAAGTGAGATAGAGATTTAACTATCTTACTATGAAATAAAAATAATTAAACCACAACTTACTAGTTTGATTGATTCGACCTTAATAACATAGATACTAACAGCTTACACAAAGGTATTATAATATTTAAATCGCGCATAACAAAAAAATAATAATATGTCCTCATGCGCGTGCGCAGAACGTTCAGGTGATCTTGGTAAGGGCAAATTTAGAAAGATTCGCACATATTTTAAATGAGTTCTGATGAAAATAATTATTTGCGAGAACAAGTAGAATATCTATAAGATTTATTATTTATGATGACACCAGTCGTGACGCAGGGGTACAAAGTTGGACTGTATCTAAATGTATGTACTAAACCGATTAGTTGTGGATTCGATCCCCACTCTAGGAGATGAAATATTTATTTATTTAAATTTATATTTCAATTTTCTTCGCTGTGGTGTAGACGCAAAGCGCAGGCGAGGCGTTGAGTTCTGCCATTCAACATGCAATACCTAACCAGAATACCTACCAGAATTCGGCAGAAAGTGGGGAACGGTGTGTTTTAACACTGGGTTTTCTCTGCCTACCCTGCTGTGCACGGTATACAGCGTGAAGCTGATTTAACTTTTTAAATTTAAATTTTTATTATTTATTAAATGAACACAAGCTATTTGTCAACTTTACCCATTAATGTTCACTTTACTAAAACCATAAATTAATTGAGAAGAATACAGGAACAAGAAAGGCACGGACGATCAAAGTCTGTGGCGTACGGTAAGTCATAAAAAATGTTTTATTGAAGTAATAGTAAGGTCTTACTTAAAATAATTATAGTTGCTACCATATATTACAACTTATGATGCGTTTGCTCGTTTTATATTTATTTTCGAATTTGGATTTTTGGGTGCTATGTCAATAATAGTTATGAATATGAATATAAACTATATATTTTTATATATCTTTAAAAATATAACACCAAAAAAGATTAAGGGGAATGGGATGTCATTCGACTGCACTAAAAGACCTGGAAAATCAGTTCGTCAGTCTTCCCTTGACCACGGACTACTTCAAAGTGTTCGAATGGCGAAATTTCCAAAAAAATATAAAACTGTAATGTACTCGATTTATTCAAAATTAAAAAGTTCAATTCAAAATGTATAATAACAGAAATATACAACAATCTTTGATTACCTTTCAAAGTATACACATGCCGATTCGATCGAATTTTTAATAGAGCACAAAATACAATCTTCGAAATACATTAAAAGATTTTGTTTTGGTGTTATATTTAGCAGAAATTATTTAAAATACATTAAACATTAAAATTTCGATAAAATAATGTCGATATAATTTCGATTTCTGTAATTCAATGTCTTGATTATTCAAAAGACTTTTTAGTAAAAACAGTTATGTCTATATGAACGTACCTTTACTGTGAAAAGTCGATTACGCCAGCCTCGATCTCAATAACTCAAATTTGGCGGCCTCGCTACCGATATATATTTGTTTCACATCAAAGCAGTCGTATGACATCCCGGTCAAATATTATTACAAGGCCGACCGGAAAAATCTGTAATGAGGCCTCGCGTGTAATTAATATATAGATGAATCTGTTTTAACAGAATATAAAGTATCTTAGTATATGAATAAGTGATTTTTTTTCGCTATTTACTATTAAATATATTTAAAATTGAAATAATTCAACTTGTTTACATTACTTTATGTTATTGCGGAAGTGTATAGTCCTTTGAAATTATGTTAAAATATTTAATTTATATATAATTAATTGTATTTGCAAATTTTTATCTGTTTCACAATTTTGGGAATTAAATGATGACGTGTGATTTTGTCAATCACTGCGCAGGCCCAATTAAAACAGAAGAAACTGTAATTACAAGTGATTTACGTCATTCTTTCATATATTACCATCGTCTCTTTAAACTAAAGAGATATAAACACATTAATAGCATATGTAAAAAGTAACACATTTTCGGGCTATATATTATTTGATATATTTGTGAGAAATAATTATTTTTCAGATTCAAATAAAGGAGGAAAATGGAAAACGCGGTGTCTTAACATTACTCTCTGCTCACTCTGCTAAGTACGAAAAATCGTGGACCACGTATAAAATAGGAAACCAAAAAGATATGTTTTTATACTTTATTCGTCGTACATGTATTAAATAACAGCAAAAAAAATCTTTCCTTAACTTTTTTTGTGAATCTATTTTTTTCATTAGTTTTCATGTAGCTTATTTTTAACAATATATTAAAAACATACTAAAAATTATATTATACTCGTATTTTTTCCTTGGTTATTTTGGTCAGATACCAGGATCGACGATCATATTATTATAATGATCTTGGGTGAAATATGATAAAAATATAGGTGAAGATCGTGGAACCTCTTTATTTTTTGATGTCAATTGAAATTTAAACAAAAGAATCACATAAAAATATATTTTTTTTATTATAGCTTCACGCTGCACGCACATAGCAAGGTAGGCAGAGAGGAACCTGGGAACCTAAGGCTAAGACACTCCTTTCCAATTAAGACACTTCCATTCCTCATTTTCGGCCAAATTTTCCAGACACGGTTGTGTTGATTGGCGGAACTCAACGCCGCGCTTTGCCTCATTACCGTAGCGAAGAAACGAAAACAACAAATAAATAGATATTAAGTAAGTAAATATACTTATGTAACACGACATTTTAAAATAAACACTATAATTTAACTTGCGATGCAAATTGTCGTAAAAAGTGACAGTGCGACATATCGACCACTAACTAGCCCAAATAAGCGGATTTCAAGATTTGAGTGCCTTTAATTATTGTCTTTTTAAACACCGTTACGAAATATTGGAAGTGAACGTTGAAAGTCAAAGGGCACCGGAGCAATTTTTCAATATCTCATTAAAAATCACACTAGAAAATAAATTTACTTAACAGATACTTAAAATATTATGTGATATGGTCAAGCGCAAAAAGTAGGCTGTTTATTTGTGTTCCGTATTTGTTTAAGATTTATTTAACATAAATCGGATCGGATCGGATATCGGAAATTATTAATATTCCCATTTCATGTTGTATTTTTTACCTATTAATTGCGTCTAGATAATATAGAATAATAAAAACTTACTTTTCAAAGTTTTCTAACTTGAAAAGTTTAGATATAGTAAATTTACAATCATAATATGTGTAACGTCTGAACATATTATATTGTTTTAAAATGTTATTGAAACACCTAAGGTTTTATTGTATAAATATTGAAATTCCTTAAAAATTAAAACATATCAGGAGTTAAACTTATAAAAAATCTGCTATAACTTTTCAAAATAATTTTTTAATAATTGACTCAGCAACTTTCCCAAGGATCTCTAAAACCGTAAAAGCATAAAAAACGTTAAATGTTATAAATAATTACAGTTTTCTCGACTGGAGCGAGGTCTTTCGATGACATTATGATTTTGTCAGTTTTAATACAATCCATTTTTAATATGTGAGTTTTGCTGTTAATGATCTTTAAATTGAGTGCTGTTAACGCCCACTGTTTAATTTCTTCTGATAGAGATCTCTTGCAATGTCGTAATGGAGAAGGTAAATTCCGTTACATGTCACAACGATTATGTTTTAACTGCTTTTATTAAAGAGGCCAGTCGTGGCGCAGAGGCACAAAGTGTGACTGTAAAATTAAATGAGAGGAAATTAAATATTTATTTAAATTTATATTTTCATTTCTTCGCTCTGGAGTCGAGGTAAAAGCGCGGCGTTGAGTTCCGCCACTTAACACGCAATGCTTCCAGATTTCGAGAGTGACAAGTGGAAAGTGGGGAATGGAGTGTCTTAACACTAGGTTCCCTCTGTCTATCCTGCTGTGTGCGGGATACATACACATTTTAATGATAAAGTATATGTATATAGATAGAAAGATTTAAAAAATGAAATAAGTCATGCCATATTGATATTTATATTAATATTTAACCAATGACAATATTTATTGTATTTATGGTCTTATTAATTATAGACATTTATTTTTTAGTAAAAAAAAAACAGTGCTAATCACTCACCCGTACTAGTTATTTATTATCTAAATTAATTAATATATCAACATTCAATTGACTGGGGCTGACAGACGAATTAATCAAAACGACTTCCTGATATTAGTTGCAGGAAAAATGTGTAAAGTGATTTATATCAGCCATCTTTACTCCTCACTTTTTCTTAGAACTTACCATGTCCTTGCGCATTCTAGGTATTTTTTACACCTTGATGCTTAGTTTGACAGAAGGAATGCCACCAGGGCACCGGTCGTGGCCGGTCGCCCAAAAGCGTGACTTTAACCCAACTATTGCCCAATATATTTAGACCTGTAATATAATTTTTAACCTCGCATTTGAGAAGTATGCATGGCTCAGCAGTGGGTGGCTGTGGTGATACCACGTTGTCATCTCAATGCCGTCTCAAACACGAGGATCTGGATTCTTTTTGTGCGTATTTAATGATAATTAATTGTTCAATGGTAACATTTCGTGTTTGTCAATCGCGTCGAATTAGTGTCAGCTAGTTCTGGAGATTAAATGGTGTACACGTCTAAGCTGTAAATAGGAAAGGGATCTAAAGATATTATGGTGTAATGAGTGACTGACAATGTTTGAACGGTTTCAGTGATTCAATGTCACTTACTCGATAAACTATATGATATCATTTTACAGCTTCACTCTGTATCTCGTACGCAGCAGGGTAGGTAGAGGGACCCTAGTGTTAGGACACTACGCGTCCCACATTCAGCCAAATTCTGGAAACATAGCGTGTTGAGTGGTGGAACTCAATATCACGTTTTGCCTTGGTAAAAGAGCGAAGAAATGAAAATACTATTATTTCATTTCCTAAAGAGGGGGTCAAGTTCACAACCAGTCGCGTTTACAGGCTCACACTTGTACCCCTGCGCCGCGAATGAATCATATCACGTTTTTTTTTTTCATCATCTGCCACCGTTTTCGGGCCATTAAAAGAGCCTGAAAACTTAAATTTAACTTTAAAAAACTTATGAAATAAGTATACCTTAGTATATTAAGTGTTCACAATATACAATAAATAGTTTAGATATCTATTTAATGATTTAATTTTTTTAAAATGATTCAACGTCGTTTATACCTTAAGTTTGAAAGTAGCATATTTTTATTTTATACTTTTGTTTTATAAGATATTACATATATATTTTTTATATTACTGATTTACTCTGACTGACTGATCTTTTTTTCATATAATTATGAAAAATTACATTATGTGAATTATGTTTACTACCTTAGTTCTTTCGTTTACAAATTTGGATAGTACCATCGCGATGTCATAAGCTTATCTTGTACCAAATTTAACGGAGATCGATTGGAGTGTCAAAATAAATTAAAAATATAGACAGATCAACTTTCACTATTATAGAGTCGGCGACTTCATTTTCTACCTGTATTACTTAGAATTCTAAATGAAAGCTAAATTAAATAAAAAAATATTTAGTTTTTTAAATCATCATTCATATATATTTTAAATATTATTCATATTTTAAGCCATACAGCCTGTAGTGCTTCTGTTTGGACAGAAAATTGTGAAAAGGAGTAATAATTTCGTCTACCAAACAAAATACAGATAATAAATAAATTTAAATTAATAGAAAGAGAAACCTTTTACTTATTTGTGTATGAATAAGCAAAGCTTTAAATAAACGACATATTTTTTTCTAATAAAGCTATACTTGTGAAACAAAAAACAGCAAAAAAAAACCATAGATTTCTAACTTTTTAATAAAATATTCAATTAAATAATATTTTGCAAGGACATTATATAAATCAATTGTAAACGTATGTAATAATATGGTAATACCAACCTTCAGGCAAGATCTTATCAATTAAAGTGTCCGTTACATAGCCTGTGAAATATATTTATTATGTATACATGCCTATGTTTCTTAGATTATTATTATTATTATTTTATCGCAAATCACTCTATCATTATGATAGAGCGATCAAAAATCACTTTTTTTTTTCAACTTCTATGAAAAATACAGCCTAAAAACCTCGTTGACTCTACTGTCACGTATCTACATACAAAGTAAATATGATCTGTGGCTTACACGAGGTAAAATTTTACCGTAAAATATGAAACTTATTCTTGTCTAAAGTTTCATATGACTTTGTAACCTTATAATGGAAATTAAAATATGAAATATATTATTATTAGTTTCATAATAGACCATAAAATGAAGGTTACTACTTGCAAAGAATATTCAGATGGTATCAACTAATTGCTTGTTTTATGAAGGTTTTGACTCTATTATTATTGGAAAAGTATAAGGTCACTTCTCTAGATAAAAGTTTTTTTTTGTGAGTCATTAGAATATATTAATTTGAATATTCAATGTACTTCTATAACCATTACCATTATTTTTACAATTATACCATTTCTTGAAGAATTTGTATTTCTCCATTTACTTAAAAAAAAGATATGGCCGTTTATATCGCAAAAACCGCATATTTCGACACTATAAAAAAATCTAAATTAATAAGTTACTTCCGGTTGACCTACAATTATGAAATTTGGCAGCTAGTATCTACAGGTGATATAGGTATTAGTAGGTAGTACAGTTAGCAGTTCAGAAAAACTTTAAAACTATAAATTTATGGTTAATTCCTTAAAAAATAAAAGCCTTAAAGGGGGGAGGGGGCTCAATGTTTGATATTAAAGGCGCTAGTTCAAGTGAGGTATCAGATGGAAGAGCTCTGACTAAGCTAAGCTTGAATTTCAAAAAAGGCTCTAAACCTCCAATTTCCTCCTCCAATGAAATTAACAACAAAATAATTATATTTAAATTACAATAGATTTCTAAATTTAAAAATATCAAACAGTACGGTGCATTGTTTGGATATTATAGTATTTCTAATATATATGGAAAGTGTAAAACAGAATATCGTAACATAAGATACTTCTTTAGGTGAGGAAACTCTTTTACAGGTACCAGTTTGATGATTGCGACACGTCATGTGAGTCTCGCACACCAAAACATGTAGGACCTTCGAATACCCACTAAAACGTTACAGCCCTCCACTGCTACCTCCACTAAGATAAATTCTGTGAACCATTGCGTTGAGAGATACTCGCTACCTACTCAACATGTCATGGCAGATATATGAAAAAATTAAGTTTGAAAAAATACATCCTATCTCAATCAACAATATAAAACATAATAGCAGAATAAATAATTTTTTTTTAGAGCCTTGAATCTTTAAATTGGTTCTAATTTTTGTTATTAAAATAAGCATGATTTTAGGAGTTAATCTTATTTTAGTGAAGAGAACTAAGTTGAACAAATAAATATTAAACCGTATTTAAAGATTGTGATACAAGAAATAATACAAAATGAATAAATTATTAATAAATACGTATTTTATCAATAATGCTTCTTTAACTTTTTATCTACATAAATTAGAATAATTATAACATAAACGCGACAGAGTGTCGGTTCTAGTCCCACTTAGGGGGCTGAAATATTTATATTTTTCATTTCCTCACTCTGATAATAAGGTAAAGCGCTTTGTTGAGGTCATTTTACTTAACACGTATTGCCTCCAGAATTCGGCTAAACGTGGGGACTGGAAATATCCAAACGGGAAGGGAATGTCTTAACACTAGGTTCCCATGTTCCCTCTGCCTACTCTGCTATGTACGTGATACAGTATAAACGTGGAGCTTAAGACAAAAAAATGATTACGTATTTATTGTAAGTAAGTAAAAGTATTAGTTAACTGATCAGATAACAATTCAATTCAATGTTCAAGGTCTCTTAAAGTACATCTAGAGACTTACACAATTTAGTACTGGCCTTAATCTTGGGTCTATCCTTTGTCTCCGTGTCTGACGTCTCCTTTATAAAAATCTATGTTGAGTTTTAATAATAAATTTCTCAATATCGATTCACGAATTTTGCGGTGGTTAATCGAATGATC
Source organism: Heliconius himera (assembly GCA_021202915.1). Lineage (NCBI taxonomy): Eukaryota > Metazoa > Arthropoda > Insecta > Lepidoptera > Nymphalidae > Heliconius > Heliconius himera. Next base: position 501,464 of record JAJHJA010000227.1, read on the forward strand.
TACAATTGTCACGATTTATTCGATTTAAGCTTCTGTAATGGCAATTCTATGGAAAAAATTATGTAATGTTCTTTATTGTATACTCTTTTATTTTGTAGGAAGGGAAAAAAATGATTGAGCTAGTTGCCGCAAATTTGCTTGTATGGATCTAACGAACCTTTTATCCCATTCTACATGTCATATGTTTTCTTCGAATATTGTTCATTAAATATTCAGAATATATAAAAAAAAGTAGCTTCACGCTGTATCCCGCACACAGCAGGGTAGGCAGAGGGAACCCAGTGTTAAGACACTTTGTTCCCCACTTTCTGCCGAATTCTGGAGGCATTGCGTGTTGAGTGGCAGAACTCAACGCCACACTTAACCTCGACACCAGAGCGAAGAAATGGAAATATAAACGTAAGTAAATATTTCATCTCCTCGAGTGTGGATCGAACCCACAACCAGTCGGTTTTACAGTCACACCTCGTGCCGCTGCGCCACGACTGGCCTTCAGAATTTCTTTTATGTAGTCTATTACATTATCAGTCAAGAAACGTTAAAAGAACCCTTCGAAAGCGCCACTATCACATTTCATCTTTCATTTGTTGTACAAAAAACCGTTCTTCTGTTTTATTATAGCATTGATAATATATAAATTTTATTGAATAGGCTTAATTTTTTTATATTTCTATTTTAACAAACCCTTCGATTTCAAAATCTTCAAGCTGTGCACGCACTATAGACGGTACGGTATGTAAGACGGTAGCATTATAATATTTACCGCTTTTTATTCATATTTTGTGGGCGATGATGTATCACCGTACATTCGTCGTGACAGATATCATATGTGCTACTATATATTATGTTGATTAATGAATAAATGCTAGAATGTCTTTATTTTCATATAAATAAACAAGTATATTTATAACTATACTGTTTCCGTGAACTATAAACCGTAAAATCCCGTTTTCGCCGGTTCCCGTAGTAACTTCGTACTTCCCAATGATCCTTCATGCCATATCTTAGTTAGCGTTCTGCGAGTAGTAGGTTTGACTCTGCATTATCAGTCATAAAGGTAACAGTTTCATATAGTATATCGACTTATGTTTAAGTTATTTATATTTTTTGTATTGTACTGCATGTATTGCGTTGCGTATATATAACTGTATTGTATTGCGTTGGTATTCTACGGTATTCTAAAGGATATATGATAAAGATTATGTTAGGTTATAAAATTGAGTCAGATGCATTATATACAAGACAAGTAAAAAAAATTACACATGATAAAATGCACCCTACATTAACTGATATACCTACTTAAAAAAATAGCTGCATACAGTCTGCTTCCAATCCAAAGTGCGGATCCAAAGAAATAACAATTACTTTAAAATTGGATAACAATTAATCTAAGCTACATATATACTCAAGCTACTTTCAAAGTTGAAACCAATACTAACAATTCGTTACAGTAACAACAAAGTAATTTCGCGTTGATATAACATTTCCAAATAACTAAATAATAATATAAAAAAACCAAGCAACCACATCTGTCTGCTCTGTTTCACTGGTTGCGCAAGCGCTACGCATTGAAACAACCTTTGGTGTCTCAACGCGGCGACGTGATCCTGCGACTGAGTCCAATTTATTGCATACTATTTAACAATTGGGACCTTGATTGTATGAATGAGCGGCAAAAACTACGAAAATATCGATATGCAAATATATTTTTATGTACAAATCTACATAGATTTACTTACTTTAACGTTTTTGGTGTCACGCTGTACTCCACACGTCTCAGGGAAGGCAGAGAGAACCTGGGAACTAGTGTGAAGACACTCCGTTCTCATTAAATTGTTGCCCCCCCACTTTCCGAAGAATTGAGTGATTTACCTTCGACGCTTTGCCACGACCAGACCTGACCAGAGCGAGGAAATAAAAATATTAAAGACATAATTTCCTTGAGGGAGATTTGAACCCACGACCGTCACATTTATAGTTGCACGCTTGTGCCCTTACGCTATAAGATATTCATATTTTCATTTCTCCATTATAGTAGAGTTGAGTTTCCGCCACTCTTCACTTAATGCGTCAAAAATCGGTGAAAGGTGGGAAGGTGGGCACTTCACACTAGGTTCCCTCTGCCCTCACATGCCGTATGCGTGATACAGCGTGATAATAAAATCACTCTTCAACAAAGCTTGCAATCTGTTGATATTTGTATACTTATAAAAATTAAACATCAGCGAACGCAAATTACAGTTTATTAACAATGAAAGCGCGCACCACTCTGGCGTCTTGACAAGCGCGTATCATCTTTTAGCCCTCAGGCCACAGCAATTAGTGCTACTTCGTAATCTATAATTTATTTTTCCATATAATTTGCCCGTTCCCCATCCATTACCTTGACTTTGATGACTTAGAAGTGCAACAGAAACTAATCAATAGTATTAAATAAGTGAAATTGAATGTATCTTGAGTGAAATAAGCAAATATATCTGAATGGAAAGCAATTGTTTGGAAATATATTAAAATTGAGATTTTTTTTCTCAACTTCATCTATCTTTAATTAAGCCAATTAAAGATAAGGTAAAGTTGAGAAAAAAATCCCGCTAGGAGCCCCTGCCAGAAACTGCTAGAAACCTATTGTTAAGACACTCCGTTCCCCACTTTCCTCCGGATTAAGCATTGCGTGTTGGGTAGCAGAGCTTAACGCCACGCTTTGCCTTGTTACGAGACCAAGGATATTAAGATAAAGATAATAACATGAAGCTGATTTCTTCAGTAAGACGTGTTTAGATTTTTACAACAATATTTAGACGGAAGATATATATATATATATATATATATATATATATATATATATATCATTTACAAAAAAATCTAAAAAAAGATAAAAATAATAGTAGCGTAGTAAAGTGCATGTAAAAAAGATAAAAGTAGTATTAAAGAACTTAAAGTAGCTGAAAGTTATGAACTTAACTCAATCAAAATACATACAAGAAAAATTATTGCTGAGATCACACGGATACAGTCACGGACGTTCGAAACGAACGAATCGAAATTATTTTACTTAAAATAATTAAAATAACATTTTCATTTCGTTACCCATTCAAATTGCAATACATTATATTGTATTTTATAATAGCATTATAAATTTTAAATCTACAACGATGTAAATTGTCTGAGCCTCACGACCATCGTAAGTCATAACTTCTAAAGTGCTTATCTATCAATGGATATTGTATATATTTTAGCACACCACATAAGTTAAAATATATATTTACGTATTATTTGATAGAGTTAAAAAATGTATTCTAATCTTATCTAAAAATTTTATAAGAGAGTAGTTAAAACTGAAAAGTAATAAGTTCGATTTCTATTGAAGAGACGCTTACATTTGCGATTGGCGTTGAGTTCCGCCACCCAACACGCAATGTGAATTGGGCAGAAAATGGGGAACCTAAGATAGAAGACACTTAGTTTAATGGGAACAGAGTGTTTTAACTCTAGGTTCCCATTGACTACCTTGTTATGTGCGGGATATAGTGTGAAGATAAAACAAATATTGTACAGAGGCGCACTGAAAACGTAATAGTTCTAAGTTGTATGTCTTGTACTCTAAGGAATGAAATGTTATAATAAAAATACTGTTTGGGAAGAGTAGAAAGAGATGTCTCGACTCTAAATTCTCTCTACCTTGACTACTATATGCTATATCCCGTATAGCGTATAACTGAAAAAAATATGATGTGAGACCGTATATAATAAGGCGAATTATTTGTTAACATTCCTAGTTGATCAAACAAAATCAGTTAGTACGGAGTTGGTATGTGCCTAGGTTGAGAGTAAACAGGAACTAAAAAAAAGCTAATAAAAAAAAAATAAACCTAAAATAATCTGACATATAACTATAATATTATTATATGACCTAAGGTCATTTGTTACTCAAAAACAATATATAGATTGCATGATTGCCATACTAGATCATAAAAACCGATCGTTACCTCGAAGTGACGTGAAACTTTTGTTATTTGCGACAATAATAAGGTGCTCTCGTTGAGTTACTTCTCCACAGAAGGCTTAATAAAGTATCAGAGCAGATGTAAATGGAACGAGCACGGCCCGAGGCTAGGGCGGGGTCCGGACAACACTTTCATATTATTACGGCCGCATAGCACGCACACAGACGCACAGAGGCTGCGCGCGCGCACACCACCGCGGCCCCGATTAGATCGCCGCGTACATGAGCCGCACGCGATCTAAGCACTTTCAATGATTCGTTAGCGAAATCATTAAGAGATGTAATGTCGGCGCATTGTAATACGTGTTTATAGTTATTTAAATGATTTATTTTTATTGATTGTTTTTGCCTTGTTGCGAGACAGAAAATAATGATGGCCGTATGAATAAGGCTGCCATTATACGCCGGTGTTGCGAAGGTAATATCTACTACTATGTAATTTGAACGTTTGGTAATGGAATCGGTAACGAGAAAATGAGTTGTCAAGTCGACTTGGTACATACATCAGTCAATATTCGGGCAGCGACAGTCGTGTGGACAAGTGTCGACGGTTGCGTTGAGTGCTGTTCGAGAGATGAATGATGTATGCAAAATCGTAATGCATTTGGATCACTGTATATTAGGCGCTATAAAATTAATCAATTTTCACAAATTGATCATGAATCGTGACAAGAACTGTTAATTTTTTATTCACGGCCACACACATACTCTGACAGACCATTTGGGGATCTGTGTTTTCTTGAAATCTTTTATTATTATCGGCGAATTGAAAATAACATGTCATAATGTAACTTATTACTGATAATAAAATGATCAAATTAATGCTGAAATAACAAAAAAAAATCAAAATTTCGAAAGCTTAAAGCTTAAGTAACAAACACATAAGCGATCGAAAAAAGTATTTGGCTACAATTGAGGAAAATTTGGGGTTATAAAATTTTACTATTGCAAATGTTCGGTCAGCTTCATGTAGGAATTTAATACATTGCGAATTCCAGTTACTTGGGCGAGTGACCACCAGTGAGTAAAATTTTATTTCATCCTAAAAAATTCAATATAAAATCACAAAACCTTGTACTACTTTATCATCATACAATATATTATAAATATATACTATAATATAATAACATCCTTAGTATCTTGTGCTACTTATTTATTATATCAAGGAAGTCTAAACTCAAGAAGTACTTCTTATTTGTACGCCACCGCTCAGAAGCCGGATCTAGTAGTATTTTTCTTTACAATTCATTATTTATCCTTCTTTTAAGTCCTTGAAGTTGAATATGAATTAATGTGCAAGCTTTAAACCATGTTTATATTAATGGTTCATAAATTTTTCACTTACACATTATAATTAGCACTATTTTTTGTTCGTAATTTAGTATAATTTATGTAAGGCCAGTCGTGGCGCAGCGGCAGAAAGTGTGACTGTAAAACCGACTGGTTGTGGGTTCGATCCCCACTCGAGGAGATGAAATATTTACTTAAATGTATATTTCCATTTCTTCGCTCTGGTGTCGAGGCAAAGCGCGGCGTTGAGTTCCGCCACTTAACACGCAATGCCTGTAGAATTCGGCAGAAAGTGGGGAACGGGGTGTCTTAACACTAGGTTCCCTCTGCCTACCCTGCGGTGTGCGGAATACAGCGTGAAGCTATAATTTATGTTGGGGTTTAACATTTTGGAGCGGTTCATTTTATGATTAATGTATTATGAGACAATATTTGAGACAGAAATACAATAACACGTTGTAAGGTAAGGTAAACCCACTCCCGCTGTCATCTTCACACCGAACGCCGCTCACCCGCTCATTAAGTTCGCATGTCCGTCCATCAGTGAGATTATTGCAATTATTTAAATTCTCACCTTCGAAACATGAAAAAGTCTTTTTACATTTAATATTTCGTAAGCGGGAGGAAATGACGTCCCATTTGAAAGGTATAATTAGGGGCAGCCTTGGTCCTCAGGGTTGAACCGGATTTATGGACTTCTTGCTGATACTGTAGTATTGTAACGTTGACATGATAATTGTTTGATGTTTCAATAAACATATTCGACGATAACAAAAGAATGTGCCCATTCATCTTTTATTGATAATCATTCGTTATTGGGTCATAATTAATATCTTTGGTCATCGAACATCTTTCTCGTGACTCACTGTCCATATTCATTTGAACATTATTCATCCGTGCCTTTCTGTGCCTTATTTAGCTTAAGCGTATTCAAGACTATCACTTGTCATTAAAACAGGAAGATAGCACAGTTTATTTCATGTTTTGCTTTGAAAGGAACGAGAAGATCGAAAGGAATTGCAACATTAGTATTTTAGTCCAAACGGTTAGCAAATTCTCGCAAAGCTTCCGCGTAATCTGGCCCTATATAGAACAGTTACAGGCTTTGTACAAGAGTCGGGAATGGACATGATGTAGACCAAGCCGCTATCAGTTGCCCGCGTTGCCTTGAGCACGCCCAGGGCACTAACCCTTGTCGTAATACCCCATTATGCACCCGACGGCGCACACACGTGCACTGATAAAAGATGTAGGTGTAGTGGTCCCTCAAGTAAAATAGATGGCTACCACCCTCCCTTTCACTTAGTAACTGTACCACAGTTATAGCTGAGGACAGCTTAAACAAACAATATATTACAATAGATATTTTATATAAACGAATAATTAACTGACGAAATAAATAGTTATCTAGTCTAATTAATTCCTGAAACTTCTAAGTAAATTGATCGTATTATATATAATTTTTTTATATTTTTATACTAAATAAATATACGCCCATCTAAGTAATATACATGTTTAAGATCACAAAAAGCCCTAAACATATCGTTCAGATACTAGAATGACTCGTAAAAACGGCCTAATTAGGAAGTAATAACAATCCAATTTTATTCAAATTGAATATCGACTGGCTGTTCTTTACAAGTAAATTGAATTCGTTCCGAATGTACACCCAAGGTCAGTGGGCATACTATAGATAGCACTTAGAGCGCAGGTTTCAAACAGCTATATATCCATATATTGATAACAGATATCGCTGTCACCGACAGGGCGGTGGCTGGCACTAGCTATCGGCTGTGATATAGTGTGCGACGTGGCGCGGCGTCCACGCTTGCGAAATTAGAGCGGCTGCGCGGGCGCACCGAGGTGCGCGTGCCCGTGCGTACGCCGCTAATAAATCTAATAAGCACATAATGAAATGATGCTCGAACGATCTTGTTCTGAAGCAATTTATCAAAACCCCCACTGCACTGCACTGTTATAAGATAATTTGTAATATTAACCTATCAATCAAGTGAGACAAGAATTTTAACGAGCTGGCCAAATTTAAAACTGCATTTTGGGATATATTTAAGTTATTTTTTTAATCTGTGAACTAAACAAATGAACCATCAATTAAACAATTTTCTTTTGCCCTTTTTAAGTTTTTTTTTTCTATCAAAATTATTAAATGGATCTTAAAAGAAAGACGTTACAAGAAACATAATATTTTTGTAAACATAATAAACTGATCCCTTAAAAATGTTCTTCTCAAAATTAAAAATTTTGCAACAATATGCAATTACGTACAAATATTGATTAAAATGAATTGATGAAACTAAAGATTAGTGGACACAAAACAATTAATGCTATAAAAACACGGGGATAAAGGATTGAGGTCAATCGGATCAGACCTTTCACATCACATTATGGACAAGTGATTTAAGTACCGTCATTCGACTCACTATGCAAGGCAATCTTACGCGTTGCTTTCTGCAAGGTGACCCGACCTCAGGCTCAAAAAAATTAACAAACTTGTTTTATTTTGATACGCACGTGTTTATAAATATGTATGTTAATAATATAGATATTCTAGAAATTATGAAGTTCATGTATTTTTTAAATGTTTTTTTACTGCTTTACCCTACATATCGCAGGGTAAGTAGAGAGAACCTTGTGTAAATATACTCTGTTCTTCATAATTTACCCAATCTTCGAAATGTTACGAGTTGAGTGACAGAATTCAACACCGCGCTTTGTCTTGCCACCGTTGAACGGGGCAATGGCAATAACTAATTCTTCTAAAAGTCCTAAATTTCATAATAATCATATGTCCAAGGGAAATATACATTTCGATTTCATGAGGAGCAAAAACCTAAAAAAAAGTGTTTTTCATTGCGTTAAAGAAACTTAATTTTTTCTGTGCTCTTAGTGACTGGCTGACTGATAACACAATGTTCCTATAAGGGTTGTGTTTTTTTCTAATGAGATTCGAAACCCTAAAAGAACTTGTCCTTTTTATTAATTTTGTTAAATTACTAGTTTTCTCCACTAATATTTTTCTCTTCTGAGTTTATCGAAATTTTCTTCATTTTCTTCAAAAGTCTTCATTTTCATCATCTTTAAACGTTGGTCACCTTATTCTCTTTATATATATATATATATATATATATATATATATATATATATATATAGCTGGCTTTTATAAATATTAAATTAAATTATGTGTGTATATATATATATATACACACATAATTTAATTTAATGTTTATAAAAGCCAGCTAAAAATAATTCATTATTTTAGAAAAATCTTATTCCTATAAAAAAGCCAACCGAGCAAAAAGATGTTAAAAGTCAAGTGTAGACTTTTCTTAGATTTTCTTAGTAGGAACAGATAGGTCACATATTGTTTTTGCGTAAATTTTATAATAAGCTTTTACACAGAAAATTTTCCTCCTTTTTGCAACATTTTTCATAGATAGGTATTCTGCTCCTGTTGATCATAATATGTATGATTTTGAATTATTAATACTACTAGCCTTTGCTACTTTCTGATGTAGCTTTATGTACATAAAAAATGTCAAAATCGGTTGATTAATTATAGTTAGATAAGATAATTTACTTTTAACAATAAAAAACAACAAATCAAATGTTTTCTTATATTATATACGTATAAGAGGCCGGTCGTGGCGCAGTGGCACGAGGTGTGACTGCAAAACCGACTGGTTGTGGGTTCGATCCCCACTCGAGGAGATGAAATATTTACTTAAATTTATATTTCCATTTCTTCGCTCTGGTGTCGAGGTTAAGCGCGGCATTGAGTTCTGCCACTCAACACGCAATGCCTCCAGAATTCGGCAGAAAGTGGGGAACGGAGTGTCTTAACACTAGGTTCCCTTTGCCTACCCTGCTGTGTGCGGGATACAGCGTGAAGCTAATAAAAAATAAAAAATATACGTATAAAATATTATAATATTAGTGTACACACAGATATACAAAACTTATGACTACTAAGCTGGTGATAGAATTTAAAAAAAAATTTGCATTTTTAATTATTATATTTTTCCGAAAAATTAAAACTACTAAACCAATTGTATTACAAATGATTCTACCCGAAGAACATACAAAATTATCTAACAAACATTCTCACAAATTTGCAATATTCCACTGAAGAGGTCGCACTCAGCCGCACCGCACTGTATCATTACCGTAACATAAGCCACTAAACGCCAAAGATAGATGAGCGTATGAACAAATTAAACACCCACATTGATCGATCGGCTCTACTCATTTTTGTTCTCTTATTAATCATGTGCACGGTAATTTCGTGAAATTTATTACCTCTAAGCGAATCTCGGTATAGATTTATCAACGAAATGTGTGGGCCAATAATAATTGGAGCTAGATACGTCTATGGGTCTGGACGGAAGCGATTTTGGATTTTTTTTTATATTTAGATTACCATTTTGGATCTGATGTAGGCTTGGTTATAAATTATATAAACTATAGAAGTATATTGTTTTATGATAATTACTATTCAGTAATGATAAAAGAAGAAATCTTAAAAATCCTATTAACTGATTAGATATTTGATATTTCAAAAAACGTAACATTTTTTTTTGCCAAAATTATTGCTAAACTTACGCTAGGTTCCTATTAAGTTTTTGCTCACCGAAGACTTCCTGCCACTTCCAGACTGCCTACCAGCACTTGCAACATAATAGGTATGAGCGACCGACAATTAGCCTACGCACATTAATTACGGAATAGGCACAAAATCGAGACGTGCGGCTTTCTAATTTAATTTAGAACATAAAACTGACATCGCAAGAGTGATGACAGTAAGTGAGGTTTTTTTTTGCTATTTTTGCAACCTTTCAAAATTAATTTGACTGAAATATTACTCGATATAAATTAAATATGATGTTCTATTTTTTATTGTTTCATTCTGTATCGTATATATAGGGTAGGTAGAGGGAATCTAGTGTTAACGGAACGGCGAAATTAAACGCCGTGCTTCGTCTTATTACTAAGCCGAAAAATGAAAATAATTCATTCAATTATAATAATAATATTAAATGAAACGTAGTCTATTTAAAACTAAACTTATTAATAATAATAATCAATATTGAGAAAATGTTATACATGCATATCTTTTTAAATTAATAAAAAAATATAATAAAATAAAATTTGGCTACATCTTCAGTACACAAGTCCTATATCAGTAGAAACTGCAATTTTTTTATAAGTGAGGCTTATAATAGTTACTGTGAGAAGAAAGAAATTCCAATTTCTTTGGACTCGTAGACATTTAGTGAGAATAAGGATAATATTGATATTAATGGTATACCATTAATATATATTATTATATATATTATTATCGTAATTATGAATGTGGTTAACACCTATTTGTAATTGCATTGGGCTGGAGCAGTGAAGGCGAGTGTTTGTTACAGTAAAGGGTACCCTGAAGCCTACACCTGTGGTCGCCAGTCCCAGGCACTGCTCCGAGCTTCTGAGTGTTTGTACATGTTTCATGTGTTCACATATGGCATGTGTTCTACTCGTTTATTATTTACGCCCACCGTCTTCGGTCGTCTCTCTCTCTCTCTCTCTCTCTCTCGTCGTCTCTCTCTCATCTCCGACATATATTATATTATATTCTCATATAATGAAAAAAATAATAAGTACCTACAAAGAAAACAAATATTAAAGTATGTATATACAGCATACAAGTATATTCTTAACACTAACCTAAAACAACCGATACCTAATCTTGTCCTGGTCGGATATCGAACTCGTGACCTCTTAACAACACCAGTTGTTTCAAATCAACTAGTCCTACTTACAAAATATAAACTATTGCACTAAACGATAGAGAATTAAATAGATTTAATTTTAACTTTCCAGGGCTAGCGGCATCAGAGCAATCGTGTACCTCGGGTAACTTAGGGTCGCCATTGTATAAACTGCATGTTAACTTAGACCCAAGTTATTATTAAGCTGTCGGTTATTCTGTGTCAATTATATATATACTGTAAAATGGCAACTGTAGAAAATGACACTATAATAACATATGTGATTCGGTTTGAGGATGAAAATGTAGATTAGCTAGATCTGTCTATGTAAATGTAGATTTCTATTAAATGTCCATATAAATAAATAGCCGTTCATTTGTTGTGTTTCTGACTCGATGAGTATAAATTCGATTTCTTTATTTATAAAAAATCTACTTTTTTTTTCAGCTTCGAGCTGTATCCCGCTTATAACGGGGTAGGCGGATAAATGTACTTATGCATCTACTCAAATATTCAAAAAAATATCCAAGAAATATCCAATAAATAGAAATATCTCAATTTGATTGAGGCCGTCGTGGCGCAGTGGCATAAGCGTGTGACTGTAAAGGTTATTGGTTCCATTCCCACTCAGGGGAATGAATTATTATTTATTAATATTTTTGTTTATTCGTTCTGGTAACTCGCCACTCATGTAATTACCTCGAAGATTCGGCAGAAAGTAGTGAATGGAGTGTGATAAATAAAAATGTAATATGGGACATTTTTACGGCAAAATTAGGTTATCGTAAAACAGAACACAATGGCTGTCAGTTCAAAGCAACAATTTTAATTTGAAATAATCAATTATATTTTAACACTAGGTTCCCTCTACCTACCCTGCTACATGCCGAAGAAAAAAATATGATATTTTCAAATCTGAATTATACTTTGAGGCCAGTCGTGGCGCAGGGGCACAAAGTGTGACTATAAACCGACTGGTTGTGGGTTTGATCCCCACTTGAGGAAATTCAATATTCATTTAAAATATATATTTCCATTTCTTTGCTCTGGTTTCGAGCACTAGCTTCCCTCTGCCTACACCGCGTGCGAGATACAGCGTGAAGCTGATTTATACAAAATAAGTATCCAAACACAGTTATTTATTTCAAAATAAAATATCTAAATGGCTGTCTGGACCGGACTACCTATAAGCAAAGATGTGGTAGCATCAGATACCCCGTGCCATCAGATAGCCGTAGATCGAACACTTGCAAGCGCTATCGCACCCGCTATCTCGGAGCTGGTTGTTTATTGTATAAGATCACCACTACCTGGTCTCCCGCTATGGCTTTCTAGTCATAACTTAAATATGATATATTTTAGTATATAATATTTAAATAAAAAATAAATAGCAAATATGTCTGTTGGGGCCAGTTGTGGCGCAGAGGTACAAGGTGTGACTGTAAACGCGACAGGTTGTGAGTTTGATTCCCACTCGAGTTATTTTCACTCTCTTCGCTCTAGTGTCTCCAGAATTTGGCGGGAAATCAGCAACGGTAAGTGTCATAGCATTAGGTTCCCTGTGCCTACCCTGCTGTGTTCGGGATACAGCATGATGCAAAAAAAACTATCAGCAAAAATCTTAAAATGTTTTATAAATTTCTTTATTTACAACTTACTTTATTAACGGTCATATAACAAAAAAACATCTGAATTCGGTGAATTTTATTATAAATAAGTACGTTTCAAAAGATTTTAATTAAAAATGCAAATTAGATATAACGTAACATCAAATAAACGGTAAATTGGCTTAAAATTCAGACTACGCAATTCTAAATTTAGGTTGATCGATCCGTTCAAGAGGGCCGGCTGATGATATAAATCTGTCAAACCAATGTAAGAAGGCTTCAATACGATAGTACTACCTAAGATACGATCTATTGAGCTACAGATGTTGCCGCTTGTTTAAATCACTATTTTTCTCCTATATCAAATTTTTGTATATAATGTTAATATGAATAAGTACAGTTGAGGAATTGAGGCCAGTCGTGGCGCAGGGGCAAAAAGTGTGACTGTAAAATCGCCGGGTTGTGGGCTCGATCCCCACTCGAGGAAATGAAATATTTATTAACATTTATATTTTCATTTCTTCGCTCTGACTCCAAGGCAAAAATCCGGCGTTGAGTTCCGCCACTCAACACGCGATGCCTTGAGAATTCGGCGGAAAGTGTGGAACGGGAGCCTTAACACTAGGTTCCCTCTACCTACCCTACAGTGAGCGGGATATAGCGTGAAGCTGATTTGATTTGATTAGATGAATATGTAAAAGTATGACCAGTAGAGGCCGGTCGTGGTGCAGGCACCCAAGCATGTACTGACTGTAAAGGTAACAGGTTGTGGCTTAGTTGACTAGATCAAATTAAGTATTTATATTTTCATTTTGTCACTATGTTGTCGAGGCAAAGCGCGGCGTTGAGTTCCGCCATTCAATACACAATGCCTCCAGAATCCTACAGAAAATGAGAAGCGGAGTGTTTTAAAACTTAGCTCTCTCTGACTACCCTGCTATATGCGGGATATAGCAAAAAGTTGTATATGTATATAAATAATTTACAAATTTTGATTAAAACAGCAACAAATAAAAATTCTGCGCATGACGTTCCTCAAAACAAAATTCGAGTAATATCGTATGTTGATATACTCCATTCTCCACTTTACTTTTAATCTACTTTATTTATAATATATATTACCAAATAATTAAACAATGTTTAACCCGCCATGACAGCTTATTTTATAAGCATAGCATTAATTTCACAATGTAAATAATGTGTTAAGTCAACACAACAGAGAGTTTTCTTAAACTCTCTGTTTTGTTAACATAAATCCCTCTCTCTTAAGAGTGATTTATCAAAGCCAGGAGCCGTGAAGTGGTTGAGAATTATTTATACGTACTGCACTCAGATGTGCGCCGCGGGACACTGCTCAGTGCCCACGCGCCGACGTCACTGTGAAATGGAGATTGATTTAGGTCTTCTTTAAGGAAATTGTATTTTTTTTTTGTTCTTAGAACTATTCCTATTATCTATTTGTTTAATCGAAAAATATTAAGAATACCTACCATATGTGGTTCAATTTGACTGAACATGTACATATGAGTATGGCTACTTGGAGGATAGATTGTATATACATTTTTGTAGCTGCACACTTCATCTAGCACATATATATGTATATTATAGTAATAGGCTACGCATAGGAAATTGGGGAACCTAGTATCCGTTCTTCGTTCTGGATTCGAAGCGAAACAAGCAACGCAAACTCAACAAGAGATGTCAAGAATTCGGCGAAAAATGAGAAACGGAGTATCCTAATACTAGGCTCCCTTCATCTATCCTGCTGTATGCGGGATACAGCGTGAAGCTGAAAAAAAAAGAATAACAAAATAACAATTACATCTTTTCTAAATCAGATTTTATCTAAATATTAAGTGTAACCATATTTATAGATATATTAAATGTACATATTGTTTATTATTCGCGAGTGTTTTATAATAAGGCATTTTTTACTATTTTATTATTTATCGTGTAATCTTTGAATTACGACACACTTACACACGACCTTCGCCATTCAGACGCAAAAACACATTTTTCACCAACACTCACCCATAAATCCGTCAAAATTCATCCGATATACGGCCGCCATAAATTGGCATCGATGTCTTTGAAACTTCTAATATATTTACAAGCAAAAGTTCTCACAAACGAATACATTCAGCTCGTTACATAGCCCAGCACTTGGTTGATAAGTGATAACCCCAAGAATAAGCAATTACCTTAACCCCCACTTTTGTCCTGCTGTCCTGGTGCATCTGTCGCGTCCATACTAGGAAGTACCTAACTAACAATACCATAAACAACACACGAGTGGTACTTAAATAGTTTATCTGTGAGTTACGTAGGCTGCAATTGGAGGGTTAAGAAAATACGATTTTTACATCTTAAACTTATATTAATAAAATTAATAATTAAAGTACAAATTTTAATCTAAAACTAAACTATATCTAAGACTACTGCCTTCAATGTTGGAAGAACAGTAATCTGTTTAAACCTAAATTAATCTAACTTATATAATATTGAACCTAAACCTAACTAAATCTAACTTAACCTACGACTTAATTACTCCACGATGGAATAATAAGTGTGGGAACGGAAGAAATTCCTTTCCCACCGGCGCTGTTCACCCGATCTTCTCCTTTGTCAGCGTTTTCGGGCGCTCGGCCGCCTATCAGACGGACACATTATAATATTAAATAAGTTTTCCGCCTGTGACACCGAGCGCTATATAACATCTCCCTCCGCAGATCAGCAACTATTCTTGAGAGGGAAAAGTTGCTGAGATTTTGATGATATCACTTATAACTTCATGGGGTTACTTGCAGCATCCATTTCGTGTTCATTATTTTTGTCTGTTGCTTCGTGTGGTGTGGTATTTTTTTGAGATTTGGAGCCGAAATCGTTTATATGTAATTCCAATACCATGTACTACCACTTGCAATAGTTAGTATTCAGTAAATTGGAATCGTGGTATGATATATTATATTGTCGTTGACTTTATTTAATTAAACTGGTGTCTGCAGGGCCAATCTTGAATTAATTGAGTGAAGTTTCCGGCAGTTGATAGAGTTTAATACTATTGCTGATGTTTTTTTCTCTCTTTAGTCTGGTTTATCTTGAATTATGTACGTAATTGATACATTTTTACAGAGGTATTTTTTTTTAAAATTTTCTTATGAAATGATCTTCGGGCATTCAGTCTCTATGTACAAGGAATTCTTACTAGATATTGCTTAAAGGGATGATTTGGAATTTATTACGAGAAAAGTATAGTGGTCAAAGGACTAAGGATAGGAGAACGGCGATATTATCTTTAAAATGAAAATTATTAAATTTTTTTAGAGAACAATAACAAGCTGCACACGACACTAATTTCTATTACATCTCAAAAAAAAAATATGCCTGCGCATATTTAGAGAGTGTTCCAGTTAATATTAAGAATTTATTAATTTCGTTATTGTTAAGCAAATATAAATGTAATTTTAGGTTTAATAAATGGAAGTACAATTTGGAATTGTGGGCTAGCTAATTTCAATCATATTTAACCTGATAGCCGTATTGCAATCGTTAACATACTTAGTTATATGTTCTTTCATTCTGTTACAGAATTTAAACCAAAGTAAAGTTGTAAGATTGGAATAGATGAGAAACGTGGAATAATTAATTTAAACTAACTTAATAATTACTACTAATTAAATTAAAATTGAAAGTACTGATTTAAAACTTCTAAAAGGATTTACTTAAAGATAAAAGGAAAGCAACTCCAGAAAAATTCTAAAGTACTTTTAAAAAAAAATCGTACCTCTTTGTATCTATGTCTTGATACGCCTCCCGCTGCACCACGATGTAGATCCGAGATAGCCGACGTCCTTGAGCAATTCAGTGACTTATATTTCGACTATCCTACCGACTGCGCCAGTTACGTAGGCTGCAATTGGAGGGTTAAGAAAATACGATTTTTACATCTTAAACTTATATTAATAAAATTAATAATTAAAGTACAAATTTTAATCTAAAACTAAACTATATCTAAGACTACTGCCTTCAATGTTGGAAGAACAGTAATCTGTTTAAACCTAAATTAATCTAACTTATATAATATTGAACCTAAACCTAACTAAATCTAACTTAACCTACGACTTAATTACTCCACGATGGAATAATAAGTGTGGGAACGGAAGAAATTCCTTTCCCACCGGCGCTGTTCACCCGATCTTCTCCTTTGTCAGCGTTTTCGGGCGCTCGGCCGCCTATCAGACGGACACATTATAATATTAAATAAGTTTTCCGCCTGTGACACCGAGCGCTATATAACATGTGCGGTATTATAATAATACAAGTACCGCCGTATTTGTAGAATCTTTGTTGGGTTCTATTACTGCGCTAGAAAATATGTTTATGTTTGGTCTCTTTCTTTTTATCTCAAATTATATATATTTTTTCTGAATATCATAATTATATTTTTAAAATTATACTAACAATAGTAACAAGACGGTAACTTTTTAACGTAATTTCTTTATTTTTTTTATTTTATTTCTTTATTTTTTTTATTTATTGTATTTGCCTCGTTATAAGACCGAGGAAACGAACATATTTAATAATTCATCGCCCTGAAAGGGAATCGGACCGACAACCGTCGCGCTCAGTCACTCGCTTGTACCACTGCACCATGACGGCATAACTTAACCTTATACATATAACATACTAAAAATTTACCAAAATAAATTGCGTAATACATGTCAGCGAGAAGCTGTAAGAAACTATATATATGAGGTCAGTCGTTGCGCAGGGGCACAGACTCGAGACTGTAAACGCGACATGTTGTGGGTTCGATTTCCACTCGAATAAATTAAATATAGTATCGAGGCAAGAACGTCTCATTTAGTTCCACTGATAAACACTCAATTCCTCCAGAATTCGTCGAAAAGTGGAAAGCGGAGAGTATTAACATTAGGTTCCCTCTGGCCACCCTACCACATGCGATATACAGTATGAAATGGCATAAAAAATCTACGCAAACACATTAAACTACACCAATATAAATAGCATAAGCTCTAGCAAGAAGCTCTAAGAAGCAATACAAACAAAACAACAAACACAACAAAATACGTCCCCAAAGAGATGGCACGAACGCGAATAGCTATTGAGATGTTACGTACGGCCCCACTGACACGCGTATAGTAGGAACACACCTTTAGCAGCCCTAAGTATGTAAGCTACACATTGAATAGAATGTTAGTGATGTTCTCCAGACGAAACAAAGAGCGGCCACAGACGTTGAGACGGCGTCCTGATATATTACACGATACAGTCGCCTATGGTGCGCGTTTAAGAATCTTAAGTGAAAATACTGTTTGGAGGATGCTGATTTAATATTCTGTTTAGTAGCTTCACGCTGTATCCCGCATACTGTAAAGTAAAGCAGAGGGAAGTTAATGTTAAGACACTCTATTGCTCATTTTTCGGTCGGAAGTTTCGAGGTATTGCGTGTTGAGTGATGGAACTCAACGCTGGGCGTTTTACCACGTTGTCAGAGCGGAGAATTGAAATTATTAATATAGAAATTGAACCCACAAATACTACAGTCACACCCTGCACCACGATGGTGTCGACGAAACAAAGACCGGCCGTTGGGACGTTGAGACGTTGAGATGTTTTATGTTACTATATCTATTGTTTCTCTTAATATATCTTTGTCATTTAAAATATTTATATGTTTTTTAGTTTAATGTTGTATCCCTCATGCATCAGGGTAGGCATCATCTTTGCTTGCGTTTTCTATGAGCATTGGCTGTTTTAAAATATTAATTTTAAAATAATAAACATTTAAAATAATAATAGCATATAGAGTATATTTTTTACAATGAGGCTAGTTGTGGCACAGGAGCACAAGCGTACGACTGTAATCGTGATAGGTTGTGAATTCAGGTCACACTCAAGGAAATTAAATAGTTTATATTTTCATTTACTTGCTCTTGTAACGAGGTAAACTACGGCGTTGAGTTCCGCCACTCAACGCCTCCAGAATTCGGCAGAAAATGGAGAACGGAAACGTCTCCATGGGAAAGGAGTATATTAGCACTAGGTAACCCAGATCCCATCCATCCATTCCATCCCTCTATATGCGGTCATAGCATTTTTTAAAGTTATTAAAAATTCAATATCGTGCTTGATCGCTGTTGTTTAAGTGTCACTTTGATAGTGACGCAGTATTCCTAATTTGGCAAAAAAGAGTAAAATGGCAGTAGAGCATACCTAACCTACGTTCTCTTTACAAAAATAAAAATAAATACTTGTAAACAGATCTATGATTCACAAAGCAAAATATCCGAGATATGATATATGACAAGAACTGGGATGTAGAGTGATCTCTACAAGTTGTACAACACAACACACACATTCCGCTACGGTTCTTTTTACAATACCTACCATATTTTAATCTTATATAAATATTTATGTCACGTCAAAAGCTAATATATTGCGCCTTATACTTCCCACAGTGACTACTAAGAGTAAATCCATAAAAGAAAATGAAAATTATTATTTAGATATTCCTCGGAGTGACAATATGTCAGAATTTTCTCACGTATGACTTATTTATGAGGCGGCTAATGGTTTTATTTGTATTAATTTTATAGACGGAGATCCCAGGGCCCCCAGACCTACGTCATTTTAGCAAAGCTGAGATTTGGAGGATTAATAGTCTAATAGGTAGTAAAGACGGTATGCGTACTTACTAACTTGAAAGTCAGGCCCTTTCAGAGGTAGCGCCAACTTAAAGTACACATTCGTCTACGTTAAAGTAGAAACGCTCGTATTTAAATATATTATTAAGAATAATATAAAAAATGTGTATTTTTCTGTTACCAGGTCCTTTACGTGGGCCTTTACTCCTGCCAGACGTTCTAAAGATTTTTTAAAGTTAGTGCAAAATACGGACTATTTCAATAACCCTTATGAACACCCAGACCAATCCGATGGCTCAAACATCCTCCCACACAAATTATACCTTTATTTGATGCAACTTCAAAAATGGCCGCACTTTCAAATTGGTGTGTACGCATACTGTCTTAACTACATATTGGACTAATAGTCCTCAAAATTTTAACTTTGCTAAAATGACGTAGGTCTGGCGGCCCCGGGATCTTGAGCTATTGCCTTTATCTAGGACCGCTTTATTGTTGTCAATAAGAAGATTGGTTTATGACGTGATGAATTTGAATCTATTTCTATAATACGCAGTTTGTTTCAATGATTAAATTATATTTGCATTATGTTTATTATGATTCATATTATTTTACTGCCTAAACGACAGAAACACAGATCTAAATGACTGTGTACGACTCACGTACAAACGTAATGATTTAATTATAAAATGACTTGAGGCCAGTCGTGGCGCAGCGGCACGGAGTGTGACTGTAAAACAGAGGACATGAAATATTTACTTAAAATTTATATTTCGATTTCTTCGCTCTGGTGTCCAGGCTAAGCACAGCGTTGAGTTCTACCACTCAACACGCAATGCCTCCAGAATTCGGCAGAAAGTGGGGAGCGGAGTAACAATAGGTTCCCTCTACCTACCTTGCTCTGTGCGGGATACACCGTGAAGATGATTTTTTTATAAAAAAAATCTGTGTAAACAACAAAAAAAAAACAACAAACTATGTGACTAACACAATCGTTGTACCGCTACATTTCAGAATTGTAAAATCAGAATAAGCTTTAAGCGTGACTGTTTGTAAATATCAAATAAACTAATTTTATTGACACGACGTTTAACACCAACAGTATTATAGGTACCTTAGATGTCAATAGTGAAACCAGGCCTTGAGACGCCGAGACAATTGGCACCTCATGTCAGATATTCGCTAATTTCCATAGAGTCACCTTTCACACCGATACCGATGACACATCTGATCGAAATAGAATTCTTAGTACGAATCCTTCGTTGAGGAATTCGCACGTCTATTTGGGAAATGTAATATGATATATAATATGCTATATATATATTATAGGTTCTAAAGGTTATATTTAAGATGCATGTTATATTAAATATTCTTATTTATATTTTGTGATATTCATATTTCAATACTCTATCATGGTTTATTTGAGAAATACTTACCAATTTGACAATGGTTCTGGTTTCAAAACTTACTTGGGGAAGTGTTTACATAAAAAATGTTATTCTTTATCTAGTTTCGTTATCTTTATAAAACTGGCTTGAAGCTATATTTATTTAGTATAACAATACAAATAAACACCCTAACTTATTACATAAAAATACTACTAAACTATAATATGAATCTAGCACACAACACAACACATTAATACAGAATAGAATATTTCATCAAACCGTCACATAGATTTATAGTCTAATGAAGTCACCCACTCAACAACATGCACCTCAACGTATCTCCAGAGAAATGTCATCTTTATCATCATCCTCTCTCCATCCAAATCCTGTTGACGTGTTCCGGCGCTAAAGTTGACAATCGCGTCTCCAAACCATCTAAAGAGCTGTCTCTAAATGCGTTAGAAAATTTTGCATACAAAGAGATATAAATATTTCCTGACGACGTCTATGAGTTTTGAAATCCCGGGCGGATGGTACAGGCGGTTTGATGCATTCTAGATGCTTTATGACTTGAAGTATGCAAATGTGAAACAATGTCGTCTTGTTGTGAAATATGTTTTAAATTTGAGTACAATGATATTCAAGGCTACACGGTAGCGCAGCTACTGGGTTTTATGGGTTTAAGATGATTATTAAATAGTTGATGTAAAATTATCATATTTATTATTTTTTTTTAGCGTCAGGCTGTATCCATACAGCAGGGTAGGAAGAAAGACCCTAGTGTCTTAACACTAACACACCGTTCCCCACTTTACGCCGAATTCTGGAGATATTGTGTTTACTATCTTTTTATTCATATCTTTTTATTCTTATCTATTTATATATATTGTGAAACTTTACCTCGACACCGTCGCATTTACAGTCACACTTTGTGCCACTGTGCCACGACTGGCCTCAAAAAAAAACTTAAAACTATTCCTAGCTGCGATGTAAATATTTCTCCTATAAAAGATCACATACGAGTATACAGTTAACTAAATTTATAGTCATAATTATAATTATTATAATAATTTTACAAACACCCACACATCTGTTTTTTCATTGATATTAGAATTTTTAAACATGACAGACCCACATAGTACCTACTTATGCACTAACGTTAATGCAAATTATCACCCAACAGGACACAACGCCCAGCCCAACAACCTGTTCACTCTAACATTAAAACAGCGTATATTCGTGTACAGAAGGCAGGGTTTAAAATTGATTTTGGCGAGCGAAACACTTGCTCGATTTGACAAGTGATAGTAGCGCACTAAAATATTGCCGTTTTCCTCTGTCGATACGGCGCGGGCGCAGCTGGAGCGATTGTTCACAGTAGGCGACAACGGGATACTAGAAACTTACTTGAATATCATCTTGGAATACTACTTATTACAACAACATTTTGTATAAGAATATTGAAAATAAAATATTTTAGAAAATCGTCAGTCAGTATGAATGCGATCGTTTTGGGTTTTAATTCGATCCATTTTGAGAAATATTTACATTTATAACATGGTTTTCTCTGGCTTAGTGTGTACCGAGATAATCTGTTTTAGGCTGAACTACACGTATACCTAAGTGTAACTCACTACTGAATATTAAACATACTTGATCAGTAATGATCGACAAATTACGGCGTTGAATTCCGCTAATCTACTCGAAGTGTCACTAAAATGAGTAGCAAATGCAGAGCTATTTATAATGAGGTTCAATATGCCTGTCTTGCTTTGCGAGGATAGTGTCAATACACTCTGTTCTTCATTTACCGCGATTTTATATTTTACCGGAATTCGATGTCGTACTGGGTAATTTAAATATTATATAAAGAATAAATATAACTTATATATATATATATATATATATATATATATATATATATATATATATATATATATATATATATATATATATATATATATATATATATATATATATACTAACTAACACCTACTCAAAACATACTAATTGCTGCTAGGTGACATCTACGCCTTTAATAGATACAACGTTTAAATTTGAAATTTTAATGATTCATCATTCATGTCTTAATATGTTCTAAAAGAACGCAGAAAAGGAAATATCTCTCAATAGAAATTCTATTATATTGCCATATTTATAAAGAATATAGATAATCTACAATAATTATTTGTTGTTGGTTTTATATTATGAGGCCAGTCGTGGGGCAGCGGCACGAAGTGTGACTGTAAAATCGACAGGTTGTGGATTCCATTCCCACTCGAGGAGATGAAATATTTACTTAAATTTATATTTCCATTTCTTCGCTCTGGTGTCGAGGCTAAGCGCCGCGTTGAGTTCTGTCACTCAACACGCAATGCCTCCAGAATTCGGCAGAAAGTGGGGAACGGAGTGTCTTAACACTAGGTTCCCTCTGCCTATCCTGCTGTGTGCGGGATACAGCGTGAAGCTGATTTATAATATACCATAAAAAAATTATAACCAGATCTAAATTAAAAATAACTTTTAAACTTTGTTATTTTAAAATTCATTTAATTCTTAAGCACAAATATGCATTTAGTAATTTTAATGTGTTTTTAATAAAGTTACTTAGCTATATTTATTTTACATATATAAATTTTATTTTTAACTGGCATCCGTCTATTTTTTATATTTCCCTAAATTAAAGTTCACTCCAGTAGAGTAATGAAATAACCACAACGGCAATTAAAAGTATAAAGTGAGTCATTTAGCGTGAGAATTATAACATGGTAAAGTTAATATGAGCAAGAACGACAAAATTTAAGTACAAACTACATTTTTTTTATTAGTTTCTAAATTTTTTTCAGTTTCACGTTTTTCACTTTTTTTTTTTTCAGGCAGAGATAACTTTGTGTTAAGGCACTCCGTTTTCTGCAGAAGTTAAAGATCACCTGTAGAATGGCGTAATTCAACGCTGCACTTTGCTATGCCTGACTTATAGATATCAATAATTGTTTATACAGTCAGCTGTCTGAGTGTAGAAGCAATTATAGAGTGTAAAAATCTCAATACAGAGATACTAACAACATAAATAAGTTGTAACAAACGTATAAGAATTTCGACGTAGCTGAAAGAACGTATGGCTTTGTTGGTAAGAGCGCTTCGACGGTTTTCAAGAGGCGCGGGTTCAAATCCCGTTACGCTCAAATTTTTATACGTTTTCTTAATAAGTATTATTCTCATCGTATCCTAATATTATAACAGAATATTTATACTAATACTATAAAACTAAAGTGTTTGTTTGGTTGAACACGATAATCTTAGGTTCTAGGTAATAGGTTCGATTTTATTTTTTTGTTTGTGTTTCATTAAACAACTTTAAGCATTTTATTGTATGTGTCACACATAACTCGGTTATATCCATTTCACAACGGAGGCATTTCGTAGGTACAAGGTATTACAACATATATAGAATTTTTTCGTTCACTACGTATTTGAACCCACAACTGTCATTTACGGTGAGGTGTCACCTTGCAATGGTTACCACGATTATTTTATATCAAATATCATAAATAACTAATAACACGTATATAAATGTATATAAAAAATAATCAATGGAGAAGGTACATATTATTCATTTTAAAGCTGAAACATAGGAGAGTTTTTAAACAGATAAAAATACACGCACTGCTCTACAGCCCTACCAGGACTGGTTGGACCAGCGGTCCTCTAAATTAGAAGCACACCGTGTTGAGATTTCTCCTTTTCTTATGTTTCACCAGCTAGTATAATTTGTATCGCAACAAGGGGCATTTTCGCAATGTTTCAATCGAATGGACCACTTAGTTAGATAAGTGAAATTTATTGTTACATTCGCCGTCTTTCTATGTTATGGACTTGAAGATGGTATTTAAGCACATCCTGGACTCTGCATACTTCTAGTAATATAAACTCTATTATTTCTGGCCTTAGAACAACTAAATAGCTGTGCAACAAGTGAGGATGTTGATATACTAAATTTAATGGATAAAATAGCTAGGAGAGCTATATTCGAGTATATATAAGTTTTTTTAGCTTCACGCTGTATCCAGCACTTATCAGAATTGGCAGAGGGACCCTGAGAACCTAGTGATAAAAGTCTCTGTTCTCATTGACACATAGCCGTCCCCACTATCCGCCGAATTCTGGAGGCATTGCTTGTTAAGTGGCAAAACTCAACGCCACACTTTGCCTCGTTACCAGAGCGAACAAATGAAAATATGAAATATTTAATTTCTTCGAACGGAAATCGAATCCATAATCTGTCATGTTTACAGTGGAACGCTTGTGCCCTTGCTCCTCAACAGGCCTAACGGTAATAGGATATAAGTGTAATGTTATAACTAGTGATAGCATACAAAATTTTACGTAATTAGAGAAATAAAAAAAAAATAATAATAATGTCAAAGCTCGCATAAATATTAAAAAGTAAATTTTGTCCATAGAAAACGACGTTCCACTGCAAAATGTATCAAAAGTGCAATTTTTGCTGCAACATTACCTGAGGCACATTCAGCCTCACATATATCAATGGTGGACCAGTTTGGTCACGTCACATAGTTTATCGGTAACTGCATTACGTGCTTTCGCATTTATCTTAAAATGCTGTTCCAAATCAATTTTCTTTATTTATGTGGTCGTCTTAATTTGTAATACAAACTTATGTAATGCTTTTGAAACATAGACCAGTGATTTTGTTAGAAATGTCATACTAAAATATTAAAATCTATAACTATTTATATATTTTATTTAATATTTAAAATGATCAAGAAAATAGAAATATCTGGAAAAAAAATTAATGAAATACCATTTCTGTTTCAATATATGTTCTAACTATGTTCAAATTCTTATTCTTATATCAATTTGACACATCACACTGACGATCGATCACACGTTCTACAAGTATCGCATCGAATGTTTTAATGAAATATTAATGTACTACCATATTTGGGCATGCTGTTTTGCAATGCACTCGCCTCACCTTATACGTGAGGAGTTCGAAGCAACAAGATTTTTTTTCTTTAATGACACAAGCTTACCTCTTAATAAGAGTGCTTGTGAAGTAGAGCAGGTTGGTTAGAAAGAATGCCTTCATCTCGGTGATACTGTTTTTGTCTGTCTGTTTATCTGTGTGTATTTTGTTCGGTATTCACGTAAAAATCTCTAAACAAATTTTGATTTAATTTTTTGTTTTATATTTGAACATTTAATGTGAAACTGCAGGATCTCAAAAGAAAACTAGGAAAGCTGGTTCATGCGGCCGCTCTCTATAAGTAGTACAATCCAACAATATTAAAAATATTAACTTAAACTTTAAAAGTGACATTATGTTATGTGGCATAATAGGTACATTACTTCACTAGCGTTTTTGTTTTTTTTCTAGCTATAGTTTCAAACATGAAGTCTGTCGTGGTTTAGTCGGTCAAATTTTATTAGATGAAGGTTCCTCTCTTCGAAACAACAGTGAAGAACGGAGAGAATGAATTGTATAGGTAGATACGTAGAAAAAGAGGAAACGGTGCATGCAAAGCCGAGAGTCTAACATAAGGTTCCCTCAACCCAACCTGCTAAATGCGGGATACAGTGTAATGCTAAAAAAGATAAAAAAAAAATTAACATACAAATATACTTCCTTAATAGTACCGTAATTAGCGGAAAAATAGTAATTATTAACATCCACAAGTTACGCAAATATGAGTCCGGCAAAGTAATTGCAGTCAATTACAAGATTGTATATGACCATGTATAGACACCAGTAGGATCTTCCTCCTTAAAGTGGAGCGAGCTACGGCTACCTAAAATGTTTCCTTATTAAATAATTTAATATATATGGATATTTTTAAAGTTGAAAATTTAAAAAAATATATTATTTTTTTACGCTGTAGCGCTTGGTTTCCAAAAGGTGCTGGTTCTAATCCCGCTACGTTCAAATTTCTAAATTAATAAAAGCATTTTTATTTACTTTCTCTATTATCTTTAAAAACTAAATCAAAGTTAAAACGTTTTCCATTCTCCACTTATAAATAATATGTAAAGAATACAAGAGACTAATGGAGAAAGAGGATAACATAGTGTTTTAACACTAGAATTCCTCTACCCTGCTATGCGTGAAAAAGCGTGAAGGTGTTTCTTGTTAGACAATCATTATGTGTTTCAACGTTTTCAAATATGTTTATATACGAATATGTCCAGTCCTAACACATAATCTATAGTAATTTTATTTGTATAATCATTTAAAAGAAACATTTTCATTTTTATATGGTTTATCTCATCATAAGCGTATGCCTATGAATACAAAAAATACTAAAACATTTTGCTTATTTATGTTTTAGCTTTGCACTGTATCCAACATATAGCATGATAGGCAAAGGGAACCTGGGAACCTATTGTTAAGACATTCTGTTTCCAATAAGAGTTTTCCCCGAATTCTGAAGGATTTGCGTGCTGAAGCAGAACTCAACAGCGTGTTTTGCCTCGTTACCAGAGCAAGGAAATGGAAATCTTAAATCTTTCATTACCTCCAATGGGATTCGAATCCACGACCTGCCGTATTTACTGTAAAATGCTGCGCTACTACTGGCCTAAAACATTTTATATAAGAGTGAAACGATAAATGTTTAAAAAATGCCGTACGCGGAGGATGTCACATACACACAAGAATCTCCTTACATATCGAAAGCAACCTGTAATTACTACACTGCCATGTTTATTTACATACATTTGGCTAATTAAAATAATACATTTAAAAAGGACTTGATACTAATTAACTGTAATTGATAGTGAAGTATATACCCACATACATATGTCATGTTATTATGTTGTTTTAGTATTAGAAAAACATAGTATTTAGCGAAGGTTAAAAATATTGTATTGATTTCTATTTAGGAAAAAATATAAAAAGTTCATATTTTTATATGCTTTACCGTATTTGGATCTGTATTCAAGAGCCACTGGTTCAATTCCGTTAAAATTGTCATACGTTTTCTTAGAACTGTTTTTTTTCCTTTTAGTGTGTTTAATTTATATGACAAACTGAGATGTTATGTTCTTATTTAAGTTAAAATACTATGAATAAAAGATGTGATTGATGACTGTACTGTAGTGACGGTATATCGTTACGTATGTATGTATGTAGATATTTATTAAGTGACGTTCAATGGCATTTTCGATGACGAATAAGATCCTAGGATGTCCGCAGTAATATCGACTCATGTAAAGAAGATTTTGAAATTGTGAGAGTGAGAGAGAGAGCAACCGGAATCTATGACCCTATAGTGGAAAACTTCCGCACTTTGAACTGATATAAATAATTACAATCGTCACGTTGTATCCCGCACACAGCAGGATGGGCTGAGGCAACCAAATGTTAAGACACTCCGATCAACATTTTTCGGAAATTACATGTTGAGTGGCGAAACTCAACGCCGCGCTCATGTAAAGAATAGGATAGGAACAATACTATAGTATTTAGTTAAGATGAAAATAATGTTAAAATTAAATATTGAAATTTGATCATGTTTCTGCTACATCTAATTGATCTAATTGATAAGTATCAACAATTAATAATTATAATTAATAAGAAAATAATGAAAATTAAATTTAAATTAATAAAACTAGTATCTTATTTCTCAATATACGAGTACATATATCTCATATATTACAACATCTATTAGACAGATATGTTCCTCGACGAGACATAGCAAAAAACATGAATGTACCATCGATTTTATAGACCAAGTTTTTACATACCATCGTGGATGTGGCATACCTGACGTATCGGAGTGTTTACCAAGTATAAGACGCTGTATCAGCCATGTGTTCTCACCATTACGAAAAATTACGTTTTATCAGCAATCTTCACCTATTTATCAATAAATATTTAAAACTTTAAAAAAATCCAGTAGTGGCGCAGGGGCACAAGGTGTGCCTGTAAATCGACTGGTTGTGGGTTCGATTCCCGACAGAGGAGATGAAATATTTACTTATTACTTTGTATTTGTTATGCATTGTCTTGACTGCATTAAGTATATTAATAGGTTCTTATTGGATCGTTGTTTTTTTTAAAAAACTAATAAGAATGATGTTGTTGTTGCTGTTGGCTGAATATCATTTCGTGTTTCACCTTTTTATTAAGTCAAGGAAGTCAAATAAAAAATTGAAAATCAAAATGATATTTTCATAAATGTAGAGTGATGATACTACTATACAATTATTAAATAATATATTAAAGTTAAATTATAAATATACTTATATTAATTATTATAATCGATGCAAATTATTCAATTCAAAATATTCAGGTCAACGTATCATTCTTTAAAGAAGCCTTAATAGACGTAAAAATGCGAGGTTAATGTTGTCACATCGTTGGAAATGTCTTAAAAAACGTTTGAGCTGCATTTCTGTCCATCAATCTATCCAAATCTCTTTGGAGACTATCCTCAATTAGTTTTTATGCATCCGTGCCAGTTAGTTTTTATATACATTTCATTTGTAAATTGCAAATCGTCATCTGGTCCAATTACTCATTAATTTTGCAATAATAATTTATTTTTGGTTGCGCTATGTAAAAACTAATACTTCAGATTGTATAACTCTTCGATTTGAATTTTACATTGAAAATAATAAGAAACTTAGGAAAACATATACATTAAATGTATATTTTTCATTTTCGAGTTATTTTAAAATTATATTGTTTATTCAGAAAATTTATGGAAAGTGGTGGTATGATAGGTATTATCGAATACTAAGTTTCCTTTTTAATTGTACCACAATGTATGAATTGATCAGTGTGTCAGTGGTTATAGTATTTCTATAACATTGTTAAATGTTTGGAAAGATAAAATAATAAAAATTATATACGAGGCAAAAAACTACTACCAATTTAACTTTCTTGAGGCCGGTCGTGGCGCAGCGGCACGAGGTGTGACTGCAAAACCGACTGGTTGTGGGTTCGATCCCCACTCGAGGAGATGAAATATTTACTTAAATTTATATTTCCATTTTCTTCGCTCTGGTATCGAGGTTAAGCGCGGCGTTGAGTTCTGCCACTCAACACGCAATGCCTCCAGAATTCGGTAGAAAGTGGGGAACGGAGTGTCTTAACACTAGGTTCCCTCTGCCTACCCTGCTGTGTGCGGGATACAGCGTGAAGCTAATTTAATTTAATTTTTATTTTAATTTAACTTTCTAGAAACATTCCTATAAGTCAGATTCCTAGCGGCCAGTTGTAGCGCAGAGGCACGAAGTGTGACTGTAAACGCGACTGATTGTGGGTTCGATACCTTGGGATATAAAATATTTTTTTAAATTTATATTTTCATTTCTTCGCTCTGGTGTAGAGGGGAAGCGCGGCGCTGAGTTCCGCCATTCAATACGCATTGCCTCCAGAATTCGGTGGAAAGTGGGGAACGAAGTGTCTTAACAGTAGGTTCCCTCTTAGAATCCTATTAGTAAAAAATGTAACAGGTATATGAGCCTTAAGAATAAATAGTTACAATTTACATTTTTTACCATTTTACCTAACTTGTTTTCTAAATTACAGAAGGCAACAAATAACCTAAGTATATTATAAATTTTTAATGAAAAAAAAATATAATATTTTTTTAGGTGCAACAGGTCGCTAGTTCATTTAATAACTCTTGACATTTAAATGACCCACTGCTGTCAGTTCTGTTTTATTTTTTTATTATTATGCATATTAAAAAAAAGATAAAATAAGTTTTTTTTTCACACAGCTACCGGAGCAACGCTGGTTGCAAATTTCCTTAGTTACAGCAATTATCATTTTATGGAGCATTTTTACGAGCTCCAAATCGTACTGACTTTCACCTTCAAAACTGTCGAGGTCCTGAGAAGCTTGTGACTCAAGTAGGAAATTGTCTTTACACATTTAACATTCAGTATAAAATATTATTAGGTATGTTAAAATCTTTCGTAAATTTAATTCTTTTAAATACACATATGTATATGTTTTAGAGATTTATTGAAATTTACACATATATACAGATTCGTTGAGTGGTATCACCGTAAACGCCGTGCTTTTACCCTTAATTATTTTAATTACTTTATTATTTTAGCTTCACGCTTCTTTCGCTGTATAAATAGAGTTCTCCATTCTCCGCTTTCCGTCTGAATTCGAAATATTGCATACATTAATTAGTACACAACACCCAATGCCTCCAGAATTCGGCAGAAAGTGGGGAACCGGAGTGTCTTAACACTAGGTTCCCTCTGCCTACCCTGCTGTGTGCGGGATACAGCGTGAAGCTGATTTATTTTTTTATTTTATTAATTAGTACATATTATAGAACGACAACGCCGCGCCTCGCTTTACCAGAATATGGAAAACGGTAAAAATTTTAATATAATAATTTCTCAAATATGGGTTGAACTCACAACTATCGCGATTCTAGTTAGATACTTAGATTCGTTACTAATATGAAATATTCCATCATAGATTTTAAACAAAATTTCTTATTATTATTTTTTATGGAAAAGGCATGGCAAGGAGTGTTCAGGTCACCTGATGGTAAGTGAGTGATGGAAAGAGGAGCTACAGGTGCGTTGCCGGCGTTTAAAGTGGGTTGGGCGCCGGAGCCCGGCATTACCTGATGCGAAACACAGTAGCATAAAGTCACTACTTAATGCCGCTTTTAAATGCCGGGTGCTGGTGGTAATGGTCCGAGGGTCAAGTCTGCCCATGTGTGTTGCCATTGCTGGCGACGTGACTCTACCACACGTACTTTAGTCGTCTCTTACGACACTACCAGTACCAGGATGATCCTATTCTAGGCCGGGATCACACGGCCCAAACGGCAACGGCATATATATTACTTTAATACATTAAGCGAAATATCTATGTTTAAAAGATTTATTAAACTTGCTTTTCATTTTTTAGCATGATATCCTTGATGTCACTTGTCACTTGAGGTAAAAAAAGCAGTCACTCTCGCAGTCGATTTGTATAAATAATAGAAAAATATAGTTAAGGGGCACAAATTGTGACTGTAAAACTGACTGGTTGTGGGTTCGATCCCTACTCGAGGAGATGAAATATTTACTTAAATTTATATTTCCATTTCTTCGCTCTGGTGTCGAGGCAAAGCGTGACGTTGAGCTTTGTTTGATTTTTTGAGAAAGTGGGGAACGGAGTGTCTTTACACTAGGATCCCTCTGCCTACCCCGCTGTGTGCGGGATACAGCGTGAAGCTGAAAGAAAAAAATATAGTTAATGCAGGTCAACCGTGGCGCAGTGACACAAGCGTGTGACTGTAAACGCGATGAAAATATGAATGCAAGTTGATATTTGATTGAGAAATTTAGGAATAAGAAGAATATATTTTCACTTTATTTAGGAAAATACCAGTAACTAAAAAAAGTGTAAACCTTATATTTGTATCGGAATTTGGACTTCATTTTAAATATAGTAGCTAGCCGATTACACATTGTAACAATTTATATTATATGTATATTTAAATGTTAAATTTAATATCATTTTAATGTAAAATAAGTGCATTCATGTGCATAAAAGCCTAGAAACATAAAAATTATGACATATAATAAGAAAATAAAATGTAACAATTGTAATATATTTTATAATAAACCAATTAAATAAAGATAAAATCACAATAATAAAACAGTTATGACCATATTGTGAGTGTATCATGTTTGCTCACAGCTATACGATAGAGAGGAGTCATAAATCATAACCTTTGCTTTTCAAGGCTATAGAAAACTCATTCTAACTATACATATATTTCTTTATATATAAATATATATACTATAGATATCCTGTGGTTTTTTTTATACTAAATTTTATTTTTCCAAAAAAAAATTACAGTCTAAATTTTATCTTTGGTCTCTTTTAACAGTTCTTTCCTGATACGAATTATTCATTATTTATATACAAATAGACTTCTAATTAATTTAATATATTATAACGATATATATTCACACTAAGAAAAATATTATTCTATACTTAAAGCGGAATTTCTCTTTAAAATTGTAAACTCTTAGGCAGCTTCAAAGAAGCGTGGGTTTGAGTTCCGCTACGCTGAAACTTCTATACTTGTCCCAATATTTTTTTTTTACCTAAAATAATCTATAACGCTTCCACTTCAGAACAGAACAATATAAAATTTAATTAAGTAATTCATCAATATTGCGATAAAATCCTATATCCTTTGAACTAACGATCCATTCTCATAAAACTTTTAAGGAAAAAATAATTGCCTATAAAAATAACTTAGCGATTACAACGCATCAGTCACCCAAGAAGGCTGTTTTCTTTGTAATCTATTGTCATTATGAAGTATCAATATCATAAAGTCTAGTTGAGACGTATTAAATTGGTCATTAGTGTACTTGGTTTTATCGTTGGAATGTTTGCAACATTTTCTTATTAATTATGTGATATTTGTATTTATGTAATTATATAACTATAAAAATGTTTATAATGGTGAAGTAAGAACCTTGTGAAGAGAAGGA
Source organism: Heliconius himera (assembly GCA_021202915.1). NCBI lineage: Eukaryota > Metazoa > Arthropoda > Insecta > Lepidoptera > Nymphalidae > Heliconius > Heliconius himera. Next base: position 534,698 of record JAJHJA010000227.1, read on the forward strand.
ATAAATAATAAAACGAAACAAATTTTAAGTTAAAAAATAATAATAATAATTTTTAACAAGTAAAAAACGTACATCTTCAATTTCAACCGGATGTCATAATCAGAATGTAACTAAGCTTTCAACAAACTACCCTTGAAGTGTAATCCTTTCCAATAAAAAAAGATTCATCGAAATCGGTTGACGTGTTATTGAGTTATTCGTCCATTTGTCGCACACATACCTAATAAAAATTTAAGATTTATGTGACTTTTCCATGGATACCATTATCAGAAATAGACCAAAGTAAAATGTGACCGACACGAGAAGCACTAGCTTCCAAATAAAAAAAAAACCTCAAAATCGGTTCACCCAGTCAACAGTTCTGAGGTAACAAACATAAAAAAAATGGAATTTATAACCTCCTCTCCTTACAGAAATCGTTTAAAAACAAACAAAAACTTTTACCTCACATATACCAATACTAACAATCATTGATCAGATGAACTTACTACCCCAAGATACATACATACCAACATTTCTACATATATATACACAAAGTAAGAATTACAACACGGAAAACTAAAATGGGGGCAAAAATGGTGGAAACAATTCGAGCACAATGACAAGATCGCAACAAGCACGGCTGCACACGAGTTCGCGTGCCCGGGTTGCGACATCGACCGCGCCCAGCTAGTGACGTGCCACACACTATCGTGTATATCGATATATAATCGATTTATATTCGACTTCCGCTTCAGCGTGACGGTGTACGTAACAATTGGGGTAGGTTGTATTGGAAAGTGATGTAATTTCGATTTTGTTGATTGTGTGTGGATGTGTTTTGTAATGTTTTTGTTGTAGGGTTTTGCTTTTTTATTATTATTACATTATTATTGTATGAGAACCAGAGCAACCACCTTTGCGTTAGTAGGTACAATATGAAGTTAATAAGTACATTTGATATTAAATAAAAATAAATTACACTTTTTCATATTATATTTAAAATAACAAATATCATTAAAAAAGATTTTTAAAAAATCCTAAACTAATAATAGAATATACCAATAAAATATAATTGTCATCTTTAGCAATTTATATAGTTTGAAATCAATATTATAGATGTTGTTTTAAATCAATATTATAGACGGTGTACTTATTATTTTATATAAAATAAAAATATACAAGCTTTTCAATAAAAAAATAATCGAATGTAACATTTTTCAACAAAATATACTCTGAGAGAATCCCAAGAATAGTGTCGAAACAGGCCAATTCGATATTATTTTGTATTTATAGTTTTAGGCTTAAATAATCGAAAATACCAGTTTATATATCTATCAGTTTATATATAAAGCAGGATCACTTACGTAGTTTACTATTGAAACTTTTTTTTTTTAAATTATGCATAATTTTACATTTTAGCTCTGGCGTAATAGTTTGTTATCGCAACACATTTGTAAATCCAAAGTTTTATCAAAATCTAATAAAAAATAAAATTTATGCAAAAAATAAACTTGAAAATCGCTCTCCTATATGCATATTTCACTTTTCATACTTTACGTCGGGACTGTCGATATGTTACAGTATGCGGGTGATTCTAGTTATATAACAAATGTGAAAGTTTATGTGGTTTCATTTTCATTTAAAAACTACTGAAAGGATTTAGAATCACGAAAAGGATTTAGAACGACAAAATTATCTCAATTATCACTAACAATAATTATCTGTAAAAATTATAAAATAAATCTGGTTCTGCAGTAACAAAATGAAGAAGACTCAATATAAAAGAAAAAAAATCAATACCTTTGACTTTATAATAAAATTACAATTATAAATCAGATTAACTTATTATTAAAATACATAATAAAAACGATATATTATGATTTATTTAATTATGCAACCCGACATCGCATCACTGGGCGCGATAGCACAATTAGATGTTTGTATTCCAAAGCTAAGGCAGCGCACGCGCCGCTACACTACCTCACCTATACTTACCTACAACTGACACAAAGAAGCCTATTTATAAATTGAAGTTTTTTTTTTGTTATTTAACTTTTCAAATGAAAATTTTGTTAAAATAATTGAGTAAATAAAATTATTTTGGTGAGTGTTCTTTATAGTAGATATTTGACATTTTTAGAGACACTGGCAAATGCGATGGTTGTGGGATCGAATCTTATACGGGATGATGAGTTATTGTTTATTGATATTTCAATTTCTTCGCTCGAGTAATAAGGCAAAGTTCGGCTTTACAAGATATCCATCGTAGTAGCACAGTGGGACAGTGTCTCACTATAAATACGACGGTCGTGGATTCATATCGCTCTCCACATATTACTTTACTTTTAATTCCTCCGCTCTGGAAGCAAGACGAAGCGCTACGTTGGGTTCCCGCACTTAACACTCCACAATCAAAAAATGACCAGAAACTGGGTAACGTTGTATCTTAATCTTGCCTTATCCTATCCTGCTATATACGTGATACAACGTGACGCTAAAGGCGTAACTTTTATTACAGAAATAACTAAAATTAAGATTAAAATATATTCAAAAGCAATTATTTATGATCGCTTTGATTATTCTATACATGTAGGCGTATAGTTTTTTTTATGTCATAAACCAGCTTCCACTAAGATACTTCGGCATCAGTGGGGACAGCCCAATACGGACGTATCCTGATATAATTTAACGCATCCGCCTTTGTAATTAAAGAAATATTTTTAGTTATTTTATTTATGATTCATACAATTGTTGTTTAACAATGTAAAACCCTGTACTTATATTCGATATTCGTATGTAATTGACTTATTGACGCGCATAAATGAGCTGTTGCGTCAATCAAAACGAATGAAAGTTTTTTTTTTTCGTCTGCCTTAATGTTATATTGAGGTTTTTTTAAATAAAAGTACAATATTAACTGTTATATTGTGACGTTATAATAAATATAATATAATTAGTGTCGTAGTATAAGCGAATAGTGCCTAAAATGCCTAAGCGCGATGGTCTGGTCTGGTACTCGGTTTCTCCCGGGTCTGGTCAGAGTGGAGAAATGATAAAAAATATTAAATATAATCAATCTGGCTAAAAAAAATTTATGAGAAAAAACTGAGCGTGAATACCAATTAATACTGTTTTTCACATATTTTACATAATATTTACGTAGTATTCTGCACATAACAGGGTAGGCGGAGGGAACCTAGTGTGAGGACACTCCGTTACACAAATTCCGCTGAATTCTGTAGGCATTGCGTGTGTATGCGGTGTGAGTAGCGGAACTCAACGCCTCGCTTTCGCTTCGTTACCGGGAGGAGGAAATGAAAATAGTAAATAAACTTAATTTGATAGAATTGAATTCATAATCTGGACATCCACTAAGAAGGGATTTTGAAAAATTTTAACCCTAAAGGGATAAAATAGTTTTAACCCTAAAGGGATAAAATAGTAATAGGTTGAAATTTTGTATGGATTTTTTTAAAAATCGGCACCGATTTTTATAAAATTTGCAATTCAGACTCTTAAAAATATTTCATTGAACACGTGTTTCATAGTTTTTCAGCCCCTAAGGTTCAAATAAGGGGTTGAAAGTTTATATGGAAAAGTCTTAAATCCTCACCGATTTTTTTTAATCTAAATTCAAACTGGTTTAAAAATATTTTATTGAACACGTGTTTCGTGTTTTTTTCTAGAATTCCCCCTAAGGGTGCAAATAAGCGAAGCTGCACGCACCCACTAGTATAATATAATATTAAAAGATCAAAATCAATAATGCAAACCAAAAAAAAAAGAAATTAGATTATTAACGTGTGCACAACCTGTATTGGAACTACAACCTTACATCCGCAATGTCATAGGTGACGTCACTAACAACAGAACTAATTAAAACGGATATAGACTCTATCATTTCTGATTTATTTTATTGTCACAATAGTGGGTAGAGCCTAACGCTAGTAAAAATATAGTCCACCAATAGAATCGCGATTCGAAGCCGTTACCTAATATTGTATTAAAATAACGTTAATAAATCATATTCTGTTTAAATTTCAATACGGTATCTATACAGAGCGAGGTTATCAAAAATATTCAAATTAGATTAGACTTGTCTCTAAATAACATTAGGTATGTTTTATATTTTGTAATATGATACCCGAATAGTGCCTCACTAAGTAATGATTTGTCGGTGGTCTGTATATTTCATATTTAAATTGATATAGGTAAGTGTACAGTATGTTAATATAAGATAAATAAATAATTTTAATGAATTATAAAGCTGTTATTTATTAATCACGTTAATTTAAATGTGAAATACGAGTAAAGAAATTAAAATTATTGTATATATATAATAATATATATACAAATCTATGATATAAGATGAACGAATCGCCAAAAACGCAATATTAAATTCTAAACTAAAATTAATAGGCCGTCCTGGCGCAATGGCGACGGTTTAATTCTCACTAGGAGGAATGAATTATATTTTCGTTTCTTCGCTTTCATAATAAAGTAAAACGCGGCGTTGAGCTCAATGTCTCGAAAATTGGGCGGAAAGTGGGAGACAGAGTGTCTCAACACTAAGCTCCCTCTGCCTACCTGCTATATGAGGGAGACAGTTTGAAACTGAAAACACAATAAAAAATTTAAAACCCACTTTAAAGACATATTCTCAATGGCATTTTGCTGTAATCGAGTAGATAAAAGCATATATTTTTTCACAAGAATCGCATCCACTACGTCACGAATGACTAACATGATTTAATTGCAAGAAACACATGGATTTTTGCTCATTTCACTACACATATGAATCAATTTTCTGACGTTTTGTCACATGGCGATGTCGATATTAAAATTCTTCGAGTTCCCATTCTCACAGTAGCAATTTAAAAACTCAAGTGACACAAGAGTTAATAAAGTCCTTAAAAACGACCAACGACAAAAGCAAGATTTATCGCACTAGTAATGACAACTGGGTAAATGGAAAAAACACACACGAAATACACTCAGAAATCGTATTTAATTATATGAAGTTGGTTTGTTTTGTACAAGTCACGTACTTTATAAGAAACGAAGGGAAGCGAGGCAATTGGTATCAACGGCGTAATGCAATCCAAAAAAGAATATTTCCTCGTAAGCTTTCCTTCGGATCATATTTTGTTCGCATTGATTTATGATGTTCATAAATGGACACCGAATATGAGAATTACAAAAAAAAAATAATTTATTTCAGATTTTCACAATGCTAATTGAGTACATTACCCTAATTGTTTTACAGATTTCTTTTTTTTAATTTTTAACCAGATTACAATGTCTGCCTTTCTCAGCATATAAGTTAAGCTACCGTCATACTGACTGTATCTATAAAAATATTATGAGCACAGAATCTAAGATCCATTAATTCTACATATCATAACAATACATTTCTATTCTAACAGGTCAATTTTATTTTTTTTGGCGTGACGCTATATCCTACACCCAGCAGAGTAGACAGAGGGAACCTAGTCTTAAGACACTCGGTTCCCAGTGTTGAGGAACTTAACGCCGCGCTTTGCGTCGACACCAGAGCGATGAAATGAAAATATTAAATACTTCAGTTTCTCGAGAGGGATATGAACACATAACCTCCCTGAGCCACGAATTGGCCTCCGTGGCTTCAATTCTATATTTGACACTTAATAAAATTACCTTTTAAAATTCATTTTCTAATATACATACGCACACGTGTACTAAGGCTTATTGAGGGTACCATAAAGGACATAAAATATTATGTTTCACATATACTACACGTCTATATTTACATGAGGCCTCATTTCATGTACGCTATCCAACACGACGGCGGCTCCATGCATGGAACACACAATAATCTATTCCAAAGTAGACTAAGGCTTTAACTACAGTATACAAGGGTTTATTGCGATATACGAATATATTATTCAATTATATTATGGAAATGTATCAAATATTTATATATTATGTTTATATATATGTTTTCATATGCATGTTTGCATATGTAAATGCATATATGATTGAAATTTAGAAATTTTATTGCATATTTTGGTACTTTTTCGTTGATAGTGCTTATTTCAGTAGTTTCGAGACACTAGGCGTGTAGTATAGCTCCTAACACATATACACGTAAATATTGAACTTAAATGGTGTTTTGTATAGAAATCCCGGTCTCAAAGGATTAAATAAAATTGATGCATTTATCAACGGCATCGGACAAACTCTGTCTGAAGAGATTTCTGAAGAAATGGCGTCAAATTTCAAATTGTGTCCGGTAAAGTTGATTAACGTTGAAAGGTCATTATCAGTCTTTATATTTATATTAAGTGAAAAAAACTCACAAGTTTACTGCAGGAATCATGGAAAAATATATTTTTGCTTATTGACACAAAACCTACAATAAGAAAGTATAATTCTTATAATTTAACGTAGCGTTTGGCGCTCCGATCTCCCCGACTACCCCGCTAAGGATAAAACGTGAAGTTAAGTAAGTAAGCATAATTTACAGTTTATTAAATGTTAATATGTCATTCTTATTCCAATATTAATATATATTTAAATATACTATGAAAATAAACGTAAATTCTAATAATAAATGTTGTTTTTATTGTGTATATTTTGGCATTTTGATAGCGCATAAAATCCGATGTGTAGTTATTAGTTACGATAATTTATACTTAATTTTAGAAATCTAATAATTTTAGAGTCGCCAGTAATTTTAGAGTTGGACATTGTTTGTTGTACTTTTTTTCTTTTTTTCTCATCTTCAACGATGCATTCCGCTCACAGCAGGATAGGCAGAGCGAAGAAAATGGAAATATAAATTTAAGTAAATATCTCCTCTCCTTGAGTGGGGATCGAACCCAAAACCAGTCGGTTTTACAGTCACATTTTGTACCCCTGCGCCACGACTGGCCTCACTTTTTTGTTGTACTTTTCACGTACAATTTCAAAACGGAGCATATTATAATGCCGTACTTCGTAAGAAGTAGTTTTTAGACGCTATATTAACCTATTTGGTATGTATTAGACAAACAGTTATTTATAACAGCTTTTATTAAACACTATATTCTTTTATCATCAAAGAATCAAAGATGAATAAATTTTATAGTTTTAAATACGAATTAATGTACATATTATTATAAACATATATCTATTATAAAAATATTTTGTGTTGTGAAATATTTCTTTAGGTGGCAGTTTGAGTGGGCAGTATTGCACCAAGTCACGATATGTAACAACAGGTGATGTATGTGGCACCTTCATATGTTTACTATGAATAATTTATGATCTATGATTATGGCTAGTGACTTGAAAATTGATAATTTTACACATTTAAAATCGGCATATTTTAAACTTAGGTTTGTATGAAACAATGAATTGCGGATCTTCTTCTTCCTGGCATTGATCCCGGCTCCAAACAAATGTATATGTGTGTTTATTATTGTGACTTTATCTCCACAAACGAATAAATTAACATTAAATGTGTTCTGTAGCTTTAATAAATCAATAAGAAAATGATGTGGATATGTTAAAAATTGATTAACAAACGTGATATCTCTTAATAATTATTCTTAGACACCTGACTTATTATTAAAATTTATTAATAATATAATTTTATATGCAGAAGATAAGAATTTATTTCGATAGCTAAATTTAGGCAAACCAGGGTCTGCCTTCCTGTTTCTTGCACCTTCTCCACATTGCACGATCTATAGCGTCCTCAGTAGTAAGACTGTTGGCTTTCATGTCCTGCATCACGACATGCAACCAGCGCTCCCTTGGGCGTCCGAGAGGTCTCACTCCAGGGACTGATATAGTAAGGCACTTGCAACTAACATAGTTGGCCGCTTAGGCCGCTGCGTAACCTGACCAAACCATCTTTCCATCTTCATTTCCGTAACATGAAGCTCCTGAGTGTGCCGAGTGCTGGCCAGCATTTGCTGCTGTATAAAAGAACCAGTCCAATGATGCTCTTGTTTATCAGACCCTTGAGTTTAGGCGGTAACCTGCGATCGCAGACCACACTAGAGACCTCCTGCCATTTGGCACAGGCAGCTTTTATCCGGCCATGGACATCGTGATCGATGCCTCCAGACTCGTGCATAACGGATCCAAAGTACCTGAACTTTTCCGACTTAACGGCTGGTCCAGGACCTATATGGTTAGTGCTCGAGCCCGGATTCTCGCGGTCTATGTACTCGGTCTTCCACACATTTAGCATAAGTTCTCAAGCGTACCCTTCACTTTACTCTCCAGCATCAGTTGGTTGTCGTCAATGAGTGCTATGTCGTCGGCATATTTCATCAGCCATGGATGCTAGTCTTGAATGCGAGCCTGTCTTATATATATCGTATCTGTATATTGTACATATTTAAAAAACAACATTTAAGTGTTATAAAACCAACCTATCATGAATTGAAATCAATTATTCTGTAATAAGCACAAATTGTTATATGACCACAAAAATGTCAAGAGCATAACATAGAATATTTATCCATGATCACTCTGACGGACAATCACAACGGCGTCTCAAGGCAAAATTTTCACAATACCGAATTAATTTGCGATTTGCAATAGAAGTTAAGGCATAAAGATGTCACAAACGAACACATAAATTAAGTTTATACCTACGTACCTACGAGAGGTTAGCCATTAGCCACGATCTGTCACGGAGCTCCATCGCCCACTTGGTCCGCCATTACACGGCTAGGATCCTATACTCTCAAATATTTGTGCGAGAGCAGAATAATAAATATAATATAGATATTGCAATTAATAATTTTATTGATAAAGTGTGGCTGTTAACGCGACTGGTTGTAGGTTCGATCCCTACTCGAAAAAATGAAATATTTATTTAAATTTATATTATTTCTTCACCACTCAACGCGCAATGCCTCCGAAATTCGTCGGAAAGTGGAGAACGGAGTATCTTAAATTTACACTAGTTTTCCTCTGGCTACCCTGCTATGTGCGGGATACAGCGTGAAGATTATTTTATGTTATTTATTTTAATTTAGATGTATTAAATTTTACACCAGTCGTGGCGCAGGGGCACAGTGTGACTGTAAAATTAACTGATTGTGTGTTCGTTCCCCAGTCGAGGAAATGAAATATCTATTTACGTGCGGCGTAAATATTTATTAAGTTACGTTAAAGTGCGGCGTTGAGTTCCGCCACGCAACACGCAATGCCTCCAAAATTGAGCGTAAAGTGGGGAATGGAGTGTCTTAACACTAGTTTCCCTCAAATTTCATGTACCTCCCACTATATCAAGACAAAACAGAAATACTACGTACGTTCCGCATCGTGATGACATCGAGTGATAAAATGAAGTGACGTTATCCAGAAAAATAATTAATTAAAATATACATACATACGAATACAATGTAATTAAAAGCGATCAAACGTATTGAAAGATTTTATTTATTCCATGGTTTTCTAATTTTTGCAAATAACCACCACTTTGCCAACCCTGACAAGAAGTAGCCCCTTAATAAGAGTTATAACAACTAACGCGTCCTTGCTTTCACTGATAAGAACCGTTAGCAACGGTTATCTATTACGTAATTATTAATTTATTTTATGTTAGTCGATTCGTTCGCTCGAGGTTTAAGTATATCAATTTGTAGATTAATTGCATTCCTGTATGTTTTTTGACGAAAGATTATCTATAAGTGTAATAGAACCAATAAAACTAGTGACTCACCCTGCTTCTTTCGTTGATATTTTAAAAGGGATAAAGAAATCAAGAATTTATTCAACAAAAACAAAATTATTTAAAAAAAACTATCATATCTCCTAACAATAATTGGGAAATGCATTTAAATAGTTGTTTTTTGGTACTTTTTTTCTTTTATTATTTAATAATCTTTACTTATTATCAAATATTTCATCTTCATATTGTATTATAAATATTTATAAATAAATCAGCTTCACGCTGTATCCCGCACACAGTAGGGTAGGAAGAAGGAACCTAGTGTTAAGACATGCATGTTGAGTGGCAGAATGCCGCGCTTTTGCCTCGACACGAAGCAAGCGCAGAAATGGAAATATAAATTTGAGTAAATATTTCATCGCCTCGAGTGGGGATCGGATCCACAACCACTGGATTATACAGTCACGACTGGCCTGCGCCACCACTGGCCTCAGAAATATTTATAATTCTAATATTTTGTCTATTATTAATATAATGTTACTTTATTTTTGACTACAGTCTAATAAATCTTTGGATACCTGTTACTTTGGCATGTCATTATATGTTTTGTGATAAGCTTTCGTAACATAAGTTACAATTACAGATACAACGACATAGAATAAATGAAACAAAAAAAATCAACAATAGAGGCGTTTATTGATTGTGTGACAATTCTTATTATTACTAGTGCCACGAAGTGATATGATAACAGTAAAACTATCTATCTTGAATTGCGTTTTCCAAACAAATGTATATGTGTGTTTGTTTCTGTGACTTTATCTCCACAAATGAATAAATTTACATTTAAATTTTCTATTTTATGTTTATAATAAGCCAGCAAAGTTAGTTAAAATGTTAATATTTGAAAAATAGTTCATGTGTTCTGTAGCTTTAAAAAATCAATAACAAAATGATGTGGATATGTTAAAAATTGATTAACAAACGTGATATCTCTTAATAATTATTCTTAGACACCTGACTTATTATTAAAATTTATTAATAATATAATTTTATATGCAGAAGATAAGAATTTATTTCGATAGCTAAATTTAGGATCTTATACAAACATTATGATATGTTCGTTATACTTCATTTAATTATATTTACAGTAAATAACAAATTTAAACAATATTTTAAATCGCTTAGTCACTTGTTACAATGTAACGATTAAATAGCGCCAATTTTTATTAATTTTTATACCAATATTTTTTATCCATTTCCGAACCTTATACGATTGCTTTGGTAGATTTTTGACTAACACGAGATCGAGGATCTCCAATTTTAACTTTCGCCAATTACATATGTAACAAATTTACAAAGGAACTTAATATAATTATTATTTTAACATATACTTCACTATTACTATTACTTTATACAATTTACCTAGCTACGTGCAAAATATCGCGGAAGCGAAAATAAAATTACATCTAGTTACATTTACCTAAATTATTTTTAAAATCTACTTACTTTACAATATTACAATTTAAAATATGCAATGGATTATAAAAATTTATAGTAATATAATACGAACGAGCTAATAATACTAGTAACTATTGCTATGAGTGTTACTTACGTACGTAACAAGCGATATTGGTTCACCCACAATTTTTCAAGTCACTAGAAATGCCATTGCGGATGGAACGAGTGAGCCCCGGGCTATGTAGATATAGCAAGTGGAGGTCGATGGGGGTGAGGGTGAGGTGGATGAGGGGAATTCCCTGAAGGTGAACCAGCACTGGGAGAGCAAGTCACTTTTTCCATGAATGATCGAATATCATCGAAGCGCGTGTCTTGTTCAGTGTCAGCTGAACTCGGGGAATCCCCGCCCTCAGTATCATGTTTCTTCAAATGTCGATCAAGATTGGTTTGTTGGCCGAAGCATCTGTCACACAGGGTACACCGAAAGGGCCGCTCCTTATTATGAATGTTCCGTACATGACGTTGTAAATTGGATGATATAGAGAAAGAACGTTCACAATACTTGCATTTGTAAGGTTGCTCTCCAGTGTGCGTCCGAAGATGACGTGTCAAGTTTGCGCTCCTCGGGAATACTTTTCCACAAAACTTACAAGCGTAACGATCGCGGAGTTTCCCAGAAGCTGAACTAAGTTCCCGAAACTTTGCATATGCATTTGTTTGCCTATCTGGTCCATCAGTGCCGAGAAGAGGGGATAAAAAATTAAATGGACTAGGAACGTACGGGGAATGCGACGAGCTAAGAATTGATTCTGATGTGTGAAACTGGGGGAATCGTGGCCGGTACATTGCGTCGATTATATTATTATGTTGTGGATGGACCGGCATCGGGAACGCAATTGGAGGCGACACTAACGGTTGAGGAGAATCTTCAATTTCAACTGCTTCTACATCAACATTAGTGGTCTCGTTTTCAGGAGTCTTGTTCTCCCGATCAATTGGGCTTTCAGGAGGTGAATATGATTTTACTGAGGAGTTACGAAGGGAATGATCGTCATTTTCCATGTCAGATTCTTTATCGTGTTTCCGTGAAACAGATAAATCAAGCGGTTGGTCATTTTGATCTTTTGCTGTGTCTTCCTCTATATCTGAATATCTACATTTTTTCTCGATATCTAAATTTTTAGACAGATCTTTGGATAGTGCTGGTGATACAGACTTGCTCCCTAATATGTCATTGTGTTTCATTGAAAGATTGAAGGGAGAATTTTGTTTCATTTCATCCCTAACATAATTATAGGGTGGGACTGCAGTCGACATTGGCATAACTGGAGAAGGCCTTTGTTTTGAAGAAGCTTCTTCGGCTGAAGGTGGAGATTGTTTTACATACAAACTCGATTGTTTTGGAGTCACTCTATCTCCATCACTTTTTTCAATATCTAAATCCTTCTTCTTAATATCATCTAAAGATGTTGAGCTATCAATACTTTTAACAGACATTCGTCCTTCTTGTTGTTTGGCTGCTAAATTAGCGTTCATTGCCATGTCGTGTTCCATAGCAAGTCTAGCTCCTTGAACGTTAAAGAGAAGGGGACTAAGAAATTCTGGTGGACACGCTGCGGCTGCTGCTGAGAATATAGCAGGATAATGTGCAAAGGTGTTATAAGGCAGAGGTAATCCGGGTCCTCTGTACATTGGAAATGGATTTGTATTGTTTGGAGTATTCATAACGTTTGGTAGAGGTGGTATTTGAGGAATACCCTGAGGCAATTGGCCACGTAAATTTACACTGGCTGTGGCGGTATCACAGAATCTCTTATGCTTCGTCAAAGAGGCATACGATGGGAAAGACTGACCGCATTTGACGCATTCAACTAGCGCTCTACACGCCACGTGCATTCGCTTGTGGCGACACAAATTTGAAAATTGTGTGTAAGCCTGAAAAGAGAAAAGCAATTATTAATATTTTTTTGCATGTGTTGCAAATTTTTTACATCTTCAATGCACGATGTATTAAGTTAATTTATGATTTAAATTCTTTTGACGTTTGAGCTAAACCTTTCAAATTGATAAACACTTAAATAAAAAATCTAAAATGATCTTCTATGTTTCTACAAATATATATAAAAAATAGACGTGATCGTATGTCACTTTAATTTTATTTTATTATTATAATGACTTTGTTTTGCTGCAGTAGGTGGCATATTAGAAATTTGCGAAGAAAGTTCTTTCATTTGATACCACATACGACACACATTCAACAACACAAGGACAAAATAAAGAGATACTCACTTTATAACAAACTTTACACTGGAACGGCTTCACACTGGAGTGTATGTGCGTGTGCTGCTTGAGGCCGGAGGACGTGGCGAAGGTCTTGCCGCACTCGGGGCAGGCGTGGCTGCGGGCGCCGACGTGCTGCGCGCGGATGTGGCGCTGGAGGTTGGAAGGATCGGTAAATACCTGAAAACATCAGGTTTCGAAGCACGTGGTAAATTTATATTGTTTTTACTATACGATCTCTAGCTTTACAGTGTTCGTCTGATTTGAATAGCTTATGAGAAAATTGATTGAAATTAATTTTGTGTTAAACAGACAAACAACATTAAAAAATATATAAAGCTTACGGTTTTAAAAAGGCACGTAACTTTTTAAAACCATATTATCCAAGAAAAATAATAAACCTAGAATATAATATGGGATATTGAATATGTTTCGAATAAGTATCCAGTAATATTATTCCTATTCTTAAATTATGTTTTTGACGAATCATGAAAGTACCTTTGGACAATTTTCGCAAGGATATTTCCTAATATCGGTGTGCGTTAGGGCACGATGCCGCAGCAGCAGGGCTCGGGTACTATAAGCGCGATTGCAAAGCTCACAGTGGAACGCTGAAGCTGGCTGCGCGTGCGCTTGTATTAAGTGACGATCTAATCTGAAAAAAGAAGAAAAATATTTAATATTTTGGACTCGCAATCAATAAATATGAATAAGTTAACGAAAATAAACCAAAATACTTTACTATTTTTATTTGTTTCTATCATAAATACATAGAACCAGCTATAATCTAATATACGCTTCGTTATCAAAGCGTAACAAGTAAGTCATTTCACGTAGAGCCATCTAATTCCGTCAATATCCATAATAGAAAGTGAAATTGTGAGCTTAACGAACTGGTATCTGTGGAGTTGCAGTAAGCGACGACTCGGATGCCAGTACAGGAAGACAAAATAATATCTATATCTAGACCCGAGATCGCCTACGCAGACAACTTATAGCCACTCGACCCATACATAATTCAAACGTGTTTAAGTTCCACACAGCGAATGTTCCAATTCATTTTTGCTATAAATCCTACATGTTCATGTCAAAGCAATATCATAAGCAGAATTACAGTCACCTTTTTTTATTCAAATGTTTAATAGCTGCTTTTTCGAGGCAAAGCGCGGCGTTGAGTTCCGCCTCTCAATTCGGACTCGAAAAAAATCGACGGAAATTGGGTTATAAATCACATGAAATCAAACACCTTTTAAAAAATCTATTCGGACACACGACACTAACGGATCATTTGTGAGAACGATTTTACTAACTGTGACTTTTAACTGGTTCACTGCACGCAACCCTTACCGCCTCTGGCTACTAGAAACGTTACACCTGTTCTCTATTACATAAGATACATTTTGATTAACCAAATTACATTGCTGGCTGTATAGACATATATTTATTGGTTGCTTTAGAGAAAGGCCGTTCGACATCGCTTGTACGATAGCCTCGTGGTTGTCAATATGATAAGATAGAGCGTTTTCACTCTCGGTCGACCGCCTGCCGTATCTTTTAATTAATCTTAGAAATAAAATCTAACGTCAGTAATGGTTCCATCTCTTACATGTTAACCGTAGATTGCGTAGTTTAGTCCTATACTAGGCAGTTGTAAGAGCAAATAGGTAATTTAACAGCCTACTACCATTTAGTTATCGCAATTATTTCTTGAGAGATTTATCTTCTTTCATTCGTCACATTAGTGGTTAGTTATGATTATATAATTTATGATGTAATATAAGCGGATATATATAAATAACTGTATATATAGATAGTTATAACGAGTAAAAAGTAAACTTAAAATATTTAAATCAAATGTTCAATTGTATGAAAGAAAGCAAACGTTTAACAAATTATTTTTAACGAAAATATAAATTCTATATTTTCTTTTTTTTTATCCTCACACTGTGTCCCGCAGGTAGCAAGATAGCAAAACGGAACCTGGGAACCTAGTGCTAAAACATTTTCGTTTCCCACTTTCCGCCGAATTTGGAAGACATTGTTTGTGTGACTTTGCCTTAACGCCAGAGCGAAGAAATAAAAATATAAATAATTTAATTTCATCGAGTGGGAATCGAACTCACAATATATAAACTTCTATACATTCTGATATTACAAATAAATAGATTTCTCAGTTACAAGCCTAACAACGTCATGACGTTTGCAGAATGTAGCGCTATGGCCCCGGGCACGCGTCTCTATCTGACCTGGCGATCTCCAGCAGATGTTTTTATTACAACAACACACCAACATCCGAGTAAACGTTCGAACAGATACCAATTGTGTTCTTCTTAATAGCATATTGCATAAGTTACTTTGGATTTGTGTTTTTGTTCTTGTAATAGTTGTTTAGATAAAATATCTGTAATACGTCGGCCGCATGGAACGGCATTTCGGTGTGTAACTGTAAATGTGGCGGTTGTGGAGTTTGATTCTTACTCTAGGGAATAATTTCTTTTTATTTCATTTAGTAACAACGTAAAGTGCGTCGTTGAGTTCAGCTTAATATGGAATATTGATAAAATTAGCCGGAAAGATGAGAACGGAGTGTTTTAACACAAAGTTTAATCTGCTTACCTTGATATACAATATGAATCTGATAAAAAAAAAAACATTACGTAGAAATTCTCACATCAGTGTTCTTCTATGTTTTGTGACATAAAATGAAATAAAAATAGAACTAGAAGCATACATAAAATAGATGAAGAAATATAGACTAAAGTAAAATTAAAAAAAAAACAAGGATACTCGTATACAGATAAAAAATAAATGATTTTGAATACATTAATTAACTGTGCGATGCAAATTAGAGTTCAAATATACAACAATAGTCATTATAAGATGCAGATCGCAGTATCTATCTGCGTGTTCTCGGATTGATAACATCCAATGAACAACTTTCCTTCGGAGCTAAGCCATTTAACTCCACCCACATACGCCACTGATTCTTGGCGAAGTGTTAAAATGTTGCTAACTTACTATATATTAAAATAAAATAAAATATATCTATATATGTATGGTAAATTATGACAAAAAATGTAAATATTAGTGAATTATAACTTTTTTTTTCTGAATATAATATATATATTTCGTTTATTTGTTTGTTTTGTTTTGTTTTAAAAATAAAACCTTTCGATTGTTTTGCATTTAAAACAAGCAAACACTCAAAATAATAAAAAAAGCCTATTTTTGATTACATAATAACATTTTAGTGACTCGGTCACTTAATATCATACTACCGACGCTAAGTTACATTTCAATAATCCATTGTCGACTATTAACTACGGTTTATAATAAACAAAACAGATTTCACAAAGCAAACAATTCAACTTGGCCTTGCTCTCTATTTGTTGACAACTAATTATGACAATCTACGTTATCGTACGTTGATAGATTGAAGTTATTAATCATAAAAAAAAATGTACTAGGATATTAGTGTGGATAGGTATTGAAATTAATTTTAGAGGTAGCAATTTATCAGGTATATAAGTATTAGGTAGGTAGTACCTAATACTTATATAGTAGTAGTTAGGTAATTGAGGCCGGTCGTGACGCAGTGGCACAAAGTGTGACTGTAAAACCGACTGGTTGTGGGTTCGATTCCCATTCGAGGAGATGAAATATTTACTTAAATTTATATTTCCATTTCTTCGCTCTGGCGTCGAGGCAAAAGCGCGGCGTTGAGTTCTGCCACTCAACACGCAATGCTCCCAGAATTCGGCAGTAAGTGGGGAACGGAGTGTCTTAACACTAGGTTCCCTCTGCCTACCCTGCTGTGTGCGGGATACAGCGTGAAGCTGATGTAGGACATTAGTGATAATAGCGCCACTGTGGCTCAGTTGGCACTACAACTACTGGTAACCAGTAGTTGTAGTGCCAGTTCAAATTTGTTTCAAAAATGGTCATAGCTAAGTTATTAAAAAATGATATTTATTTTTATTTCTTACTTATCTATAGTACGAGGTAAGAAAGATAAATTACATGAAATAATATATATTTTTTATCACAATTATTAGATGTCAAGCTGATACTTCATAATGTACAAATCATAGCTACCAAAATTTATTTTACTTTATTGCCAATAACAGAAGTAAATCACGATTCCTTTTGATATTTCTTTTGCTATTAGTGACGAAACTGCGGTTTGGGTAACTATTTTTTTATTAAATTGCATCGTTTTGTAATCTTCAATTTAAAAGGCTCAGTTAAGGAAAAATTAGGCAACAATTTCTAATAATATAATATCAACTAAAGCTCAAAATTTTTAACAAATAATTATATGTCTTAGAAATTGACAAATTTAAAACTAAAAGCTAATTTCAAATAACTGCCAGAGATTTATTTTAAAAAATCATTTTTTAGTTCTCTAGCTTTCTCCATACCAAATTTAGTCATACAGCAACGTACAAACAAATAGGAAATTACTTTCACACTTACAATATTATATTTATCATTTATTAATATCACAATATCAAATATTGATAGTTTAGAATCAAATGTTCGAGTATATTACATACATATTTAAACACAAATTGACACTTTAATGATAATAAAATGTTTTCTAACAGACGATTAGGCACTGATAACACGATAACAGCGAGGATAGGTTCAAATGGTGCATGTCTATAATCTAGATTTTGAATTATTGATGGATCCTGACAGCGCTTCATATCACATGTTTTTGATGATACACGCCATTTTAACAATAGCTTGTTATTAAAATGGGATTGTTTTAGTGGTTGAGTTTATAGCTTTTTTTATTCGTTATCAGTTAGCTGACGCTTTTTTTTTAAATGAAATTTTGCTTTGGTGTAATTTATGAAATTCTTGTATGCGAAATATAAACTTTAAATCCTAATATTTTTCATTTTTTTTATCTAAAACTTAAGTCCAAGTAAAAGTTAAAAGTTCTACAAAAAAAAAAAGAAAAACGATATAAAGATATATTAATTTAATTAAACCGAACATTAAGATCGTATCAGACTTCGTGCGTTCAGTGAGTAAGATTTAAAACTAACAAGAACTAAAGGAGTGAGTTGTACACATTTTTTTTAGTATAGCTAACCGAAGTTAAAAAATGATGATGCAACGTCGCGTGCCCGAAGCGGGTTACAGCGTGTTATCAACAGAACACATCTCGAAATAAATCTCTTGGAGACCTCGCTCTGGACCAAATAGTAAATGATGCTGGGTTAATGGATACGAAGACGATTGAAATAGATTGACTTCTGTTAGCTTTGAATGGATATACCGAACACAGATAAAACGCAAGTTAATAATTTGAATTTAATCGCCAGTATCTGTATTGTTGCGTTATTACAATAATTATGAACCATTTTATTCTAATGAGACGCGTTTATATAGATAAATAAGATTTAGTAGGCGTTTTGTTCGTCTCGAACATCGATTACCGTCGCATAGCGTTGTGAGAAAGATTTCTAGATGATATTGTGTTTGATGAATTGATTCATATATTTATCTTATAGAAAGCGCATAGGCGTAGATAGAGGGGAGGCCGTTGCTCGTGCCCAGAATAGTCTGTAGCCCAGCCCAGAAATTTTACTAACAAAAAAATTGTCTCGGAAAATAAAAAAAATATCTCTAGATACGCCCATGAGAAAGCGACATACAATATTTAGTTTCTATGTATAAAATGATGTTACATTTTCTGAAAATTCGTTAAATAATTGGCTAAAATATTAAAAAATGTCAAATAAACTTACGCATCAATGTTGGGGTACGGTGCGTCGCAGAACGAGCAACGTGGTTCGGTGTCTTCTCGTTCTTCGTCTTCGGTATGAGTTTGGGAGTTCGATGAGCTCAAGTTAGAGCTGTCACGACCTGTAAATATAGAAAATATTTCTTTATAAGTAAGGTAGTTTAAACATAGGAATTTTTAAAATTATTTTTTTTTTATTTTATGTTTCAAATTATTGAAAAAATCGCTTAATTCGACATTATCAATTTTGAAAAAAATTGTGTTTTATATAAATAAAATATTAAGATATGATGTTAAAAAAAATATATTACAATTTCCTATTTTTGTTCAAATAAAGTATATTTTATAAAAAAAAAAAAATATATATAAAAAATACTTTATCAATCTCATAAACCATACTCAACGGCCACTGTATTGACTTGTAAACGATAAGAACACTTTATAACGCAAAAACAAAATCTAAATCTCGATTTTATCTATTCCATAGCCAATAACGTCATGTAAATCAAGCTTGTACTAGGAGAGCAGCAATTAATAGGAGACTTTCATAACAGGACGCATAAACCTCCGTCGACAGCCTATGCAGCATCCTGACACGAATTAATTTGTTTTATTGGGTGTTCCATTTAGAAAGCTATAAGAGCGATTACTTATATCGTTTCAAATTAATAGAAATATGTTAGCAATATAAGGTTTAGAATTGAAATATTTAAAAAAAAGTCTTATAGAAATTCCATTATTTTTTTAATTTTTTAGTAATATAATTATTTTAAAAATCTATTTCGCGCTGTATCTCACATACACCCCGTTTCCCACTTTACGCTGAATTTTTCGAGGCTTCGAATGATGAGTGCCGGGACTCAACGCCGAACTTTTTAGGAAATCAGCTTCAAACTTTTTAGAAAATATTAATAAATAATGACTCATTTCCCCGAGAGGGGATTGAATTCAAAATCGTCGCGTTACAATTACACCCTAGAGCCTCTGCACGACGACGGCCTAGTATAAAGTTACATATACAATAATGAAAAATTACCTAAAAAAAACCTACTTTTTAACCCTTATATATAAATAGATTTACTTATAGAACACCTTCGTGCCCTAATTGGCTCCACTACAAAGACATCATCCAGCTACGTCCAAAATGATTCGAAGATCACGAACCGGCGTCGGAAGTATGAAATATATAACATTGACACACTCAGAATTAATTCAAGTCACGACAAGCGGAGCCACGCCTCGAGCATTGTCTAACGAGGCATCCGCGATAAGCCCGCAATGATAGTGATATCATCGGAATAAAATGATATAGGAATAATATACAATAACAAATATCTATTAATAATATAGTTATGACGTTTTTATAAAAAAATATTGCAAAAACTTAAAATTAATTTTAATATTGGCGTCAAGATATCCCGCATACAGCAGGATAGGTAGGGGGAACATAGTGCTAAAACACTCCGTTTCCTATTATCCACCGAATTCCGGAAGCACTGTGTGTAGAGTAGCGGAACTCAACGCTGCGCTTTACCGCGACCCCAAAGCGAATAAATGAAAATAAAATATACTTTATTTCTCAAGTGGGAGTCAAACTCACAACCTGTCCTTACAATCACACTTGTGCCCCTGCGCCACGACTGAATCGTAACATTATAATATCAAAATTTATATAAAAATAAGCGCGCGCTTTAAAGTTACATATAAAAGTGAAACTCTTTGCAACTCACCTGTTTTGATTCGTCAATTATATTATAAGGCACTTGTATTAAGCGAAGGTGAGAGGTCAACCGAACTGTATATGATGTCAACGCAGTACTGAAGTGTCGGTACACCACTACCACCCCCACCCCGTCGAGGGTAAATATGGTTACCTGACCCATTCACATTGGGAATCATCTATGCGTGACACCGCGCGCTTTTATTAAATTTTAAATATGTAATTTCTATTTTTAATATATTTTTTGTTGTATGTTTGTCTTTAATAAGTTAATGAATATTTAATTAATTTTGCGTATTTAAGTATGATCCATCATTTTTTTTAGGTGTTAGATACGATACGATATTTTATAATATTTTGACTAAAAAAGTTTTTTTTTTGTATATTTCTATTATTGAAACACAAGAACGAATCTAATTCTTCAAGATAAGTTATACTATAATAAGATTAATAAACTAGCACGCTAATTAATATTTAAATATTATAAACGCGTATAAAATGTATACTTTAAAAAATTCCATATATTTATTATGAATATTATCAGCCATCACTAAAGCAGCTATGCTTGGACTTAATTAGGACTACGACATAATAATAGTAAAATATCTGAAGCATTATTTGTTTAATAGTATTGCATTCCATAATAGGCAATTATTAAAATATTTTTATTAGAAATTATCATACAATTGTAATAATATTTATTTATTTTGTACCATTTGTCTTTAAAATAGCTTAAAATAATTATTTCTTTATAATATTGCATTTATTAATATATTAAAATTGAAGGAATTATTTAAGATGATAATTTCTATATAGATTAGTAGACTAAACAACTCTACTATAGAGATACTGTAGAGCGTAGAACGCGTAAAGTCAAAGTATTGAACTAGTAGTCTATGTGGACCACACAGGGAAGCAATATATATTCGATATCGAGAGCAATAAAACCGATAATTAATCATAACGCATATTTATAGTTTACAGAATTTACACTATAAGAATACCAGCCATACCAACAATCATGTAGCGATGGAATCAGGAAAGGCTGTTTTTCATTCCCACCGTGGATAGAACGGGTTCAGTAAATTGCTTTTGTTATCTAAAAATTTATAGAATTCTTAACTTAATTCATAAATGTTTATTGTTATTTTATAACCGTATCTTGGACAATAAGTATTTTAAACCGTTTGCAACAATATATTTTATGCATTTTTATGCATTTTGCTTGAGTAAACTATAAACAAAGAGGAGATTTGTAAGCTTTTTTAATAATATAACCTGTAGATTAACTTAAATTAGCTTCACGCATTATCCTTAGCGGGGTAGTCAGAGAGAACGGAGCGCCAAACGCTACGGTCTCTACATACCTCTTTCGCCTCGTCCACTGTCATCAACCTCTTCATACATGCCTCCTACTAATATTTAAAATCAATATACTTTAAATATAACAAAAGAATATACGTTTTCTTTAAAAGATATTTCAATATGAAACTTTAATTTATATTTAGTTTGTTCGTTCGAAACTCATTAGAGTAACCGCCTACAGGCCGCGGGAGCGTTAAGTTTTCCCACGACGTTACCCAAATGGCGCAAATCGCGGACCGTGACGGTGACTTACCGATCTTTTGAATTAATTCAACTCCCCTATGTCACCTGTTGTTTCAAGATACGTATGGAAATGTATGATATGAGTTGTAAGTATTTATACTTTAAGTTACTTTCACTGTGGGAAAAACTTTTAACCTTCAAAAATCCCAAGGCTGTTCGTAACGTAGTTTTCATATACCCAATTGAGATAAATTACACTTTATTATCTGAAAAGCTTTAAAAATTCTATGAAACATTCAATAAAATTGGTTAATTTATGTATTAAGAGTTATTAATTTATTTAATTTAATTGTTAAGTACAAAACTTCTTATGAAAACAAGATTTTCCTTTAAATTATGTTGAGGTATTTTTTTTTTATAAATTATATAAAATGTATTTACTAATTTCAAAAATCAAATCAGCTTCACGCTGTATCCCGCGCACAGCGGGGTAGGCATAAGGAACCTAGTGTTAAGACACTCCGTTCTCTACTTTCCGCCGAATTCTGGAGGCATTGCGTATTAAGTGACTCAACTCAACACAGCGCTTTGCCTCGTCTCGAAAGCGAAGAAATGAAAATATAAATTTAAATAAATATTTCATCTCCTCGAGTGGGGATCGAACCCACAACCAGTTGATTTTACAATCACACTTTGCGCCCCTGCGCCACGACTGGCCTCTATTTATTTACTAATTTCAAATGAATATTTCAGAAATTTGAAACATTCAGTAATTTAAATCTTATTTATAAATGCAGATTGCAAATAACGCTAGAGCAATAAGCTGTTGCCGCTCGCGGCGTAGATCCAGAACGCGTCAGGTGCGTCGCCGCCGTTATTCCCCGCGGTGCGAGCGGACCTTTACCGTTGCACAGGATATCATATCAGATCGAATCTATAATAACTGGATTAATTTATACTGATTCTGTATCCCGGTATCACTAAATATGTAAATATTATTTAAAAAAAAACAGTTTCACGCTGTATTCCGCACACAGCAGGGTAAGCAGAGGGAACCTAGTGTTAAGACACTCCGTTCCCCACATTCTACCGAATTCTACAGGCATTGCGTGTTGAGACAGAACTAAACGCTGCGCTTAGCCTCGACACCAGAGCGTAGAAATGAAAATATAAATTTTAGTAAATATTTCATCTCTTCGAGTGGGGATCAAACCCACAACCAGTCGATTTTACAGTCACACTTCGTGCCGCTACGCCACGACTGGCCTCAACTCGTAAATATATATATTTTTTTTTTAATTTCGGTATAATATATTTTTTTTAATTTTTTCACATTGTTATTGCCGATATCGTATTATAGAACGCGAACAAAAAATAAAGTGAATAGGGAATTATTTACATTATTATCTATAGTAGATTGAAATTGTTAAATTTTGCGTTCAATCTAGATAGCCAAATCGCGTATTAATCTTCTAACAAAAGTCGCGGCAAATGCTCCTGTACCAGATTTAACCCTTCACCGGGGGCGGCAATATTAAATTGAAATATTTCTATTTTATTGTCCGTAATATTTATTTGATTGTTAAATAAATACGCGATGTGGGACGCTGAGCGATTGTAGTCGGTTTAATGGAGGGTGAGACTATTGTCGTTGGTTAATTTTTTGATTAATCATTCAATTTGTGTGGGGGATCGTTGCATTTGTTAAAATTACGATCTTTGCACAATGATACGGATTTTAATAACTTTATTGATATTACATAGTTTTAGAATATATATAAAATTTTGGTAGTACTATACTTAAACAAAGTAAATGGACATTACTAACATCTTTTACTTTCACTAGTATTTTTTTAAAATAATAACCAAATATTAATTATTTTTATTATTTTGACTATAACTATAGTAATGTGGTTTCGTATAAATAAACGTCATACAATTTCTTATCAGATATTCAAAAAGATTTGAATCCAAACAGCGTGATAATACGCTTCTAAACATAACAATGGCGCATGCGCGGCGTTGGACAAAGCAACGTCATCAATTTTAATCTGCGCGACAATTGCGCGATGACAAATGTCAGCGCGCGCGACACTCATTCATTACTCGCACGAATGCACGCGGCCAATTTGAAAAAAAAAAGAGAAGTAATAAAGGGTTAACTTCACATTATTGTTATTACGATTGACGGCAACCAGATTATCATATTTTTTTATTTTACATAAATATTAAGGAGGCCAGTCGTGGCGCAGTACGAGGTGTGACTGTAAAACCGACTGGTTGTGGGTTCGATCCCCACTCAAGGAGATGAAATATTTACTTAAATTTATATTTCCATTTCTTCGCTCTGGTGTCGAGGTTGAGCGCGGCGTTGAGTTCTGCCACTCAACACGCAATGCCTCCAGAATTCGGCAGAAAGTGGGGAACGGAATGTCTTAACACTAGGTTCCCTCTGCCTACCCTGCTGTGTGCGGGATACAGCGTGAAGCTGATTTAATTTTATTTTTTTTTAATAATTATTAAAACAGTTTTCATTACAATATGTATCGTGGGAATAGAAAACTAAATAAGCTCAAGAGCAGGTTTCAAAAATAAATTAGCATTAAAAACTGGTTTACTACATTCATAGACTGCTAAATATAAGGATAGATGCAAGTAAATTGCTCACAAAAACAAAGATCAATCATCAGTTATCAAAAATCTGTCATTCCAGCTTTTACTTTCCGAACATCGCAAGCATTTATCTTGAACAGATGACGTCGAATTTATTAATCCTTTAGCCAAAGTTTGTGTTATCGAATTATTGGCTGAAAGGAGCTATAGGTGGCCTCTCTTATGGGCCTCATCAATCATGTCTTGTGCAAGAGCGCCCGTAGCATTATGACAAATGCTTCAATGGAGCCACTGCAAATCGATTCTAATTAGGTATAATATTTAAGAGTCATTGTGGTATCGTGCTGCAATATTGTAATACAAGAAATATTTATTCGGCCATAATGTGGGTGCACAAAATTTAGGGTGATTTGGGGAATTGTAAATTTAATGATTATTATTAACTATATTAAATATCTTAAATATATAGGTATAACTTCATATATATACAGACTTGTATATATTAACCGAACTATATAGATAATGAAGCCCATCAAAGATATCAACGTCACGTAAGTCAAAGGTGAATAATTTTATTTGAAGTCAGTAATTATGGATAATTTGAATAGCATAAATCACTAACAACGCCGGCTGCGACGCCGTCTACCGGAAGCCTGTACAGGAAGCTTTGAAGACCCCGGTTTCACAACATTATAGTGCGACTAGGTATGGCAATTTCAAAAATATGGTAAAATTCTATATTTTCTTTATTAATTCCTTTATACTATTAAAAATGTTTATGAAGTATGAAGTATTTTATAAGTCTATATTTGTGATTATATAAGTAGTATTTTATAAGTTATGTTTATCGTGTCTATTGGTAGGATAATTGAAATATCAAATAAACATAAATTATTACAGAATATACATATAAAATCGTAAACAACATTTTGATGACAAAAATTATTAGAAAATAATTTTAAATATTTATCGCTTCTAGTAAAGCAGTGTCTAAGTGTCCCACCCCTGTTATGGTAATATAACATATGCGTGATTTTTCACATCGGCCGTCGCACGTCGCGATTTATCTAAATTAAATATCGCATGCGCGCGTGCCGCCGTGTGCTCGCGCCCTATCACTTTTTACACATACAGTAGGATCGGGTTAACGTTGTCTGGATTACGAATATCCATTTGAGTTCGTGTATTACTTATATTATGTTATGTGTCTTCATTTTGGATATTAAGTTGAGAAAAAGAAATACTTATTTTCTTTTTCATATTGAACGAGCAGAAACAAAAGTCTTTCGAATCTGTATCTAATAAAAGTGTGTTTCGAAAAAAATTCTGTGTTTACGTATATATATTTTATAATGGTAATAATATAAAAAAAAGCTTATTAAATCATTATATAAATCATAATATTCAGTCGTAATTATGTATATAGACGCTTATTACTTTTAAATCAAACTGCATATACTTGTGGGGGCAGGAGTCGCACGTGGAGGGCAGGTGACTCCAATTAACTGAACCAAGCGAAGCGTGACGAGACAGTGATTCAACTATATACAAATTCTCATAGCTACGTGTTATATCTTATGTACTTATTGTTATATACTACTCATAAATTAGAAAATAAGATCGATTTCAAGTGATTTCTAGGTTTTAACCGCCAAGTTTAAATTACGATTTAAAAATAATGTTTTACAACATAATTACATGAAAGAACAGTATTATTGAAATAAATTTTATAATCAATTAAACTTTTACTACAACACTAATAAAAATATAATCTAATAAAAGAAATATATACCTATACCTAATATATTAAAATTAAATTTAAAATTCTATTTCAAATTGAATAAGACAGTCGTGGTGCAAGGGCACAGCATAAGTCTTAATGCAACAGGTTGTGACTTCGTTGCTCAGTTGAGGAAATAAAAAATATAATATTTTTATTTCTTCGCTCTGGGTCTAGGCAAAGCGCGGCGTTGAGTTCTACTCAACACGCGATGTCTCCAGTTGTTATTTGGCGGAAAATGGGGATTGGAAGTGTCTTAATGGGAACGGAGTGTCTTAACACTATAACGTAGTAATAAAAAAATTGAAACTTACCGCTAGAAGCAGTGAAAACATCTTGTAAAGGCAGTGGCGTCCGTGGCCCTAAGAGCAACTCTTGTCCCGACGGCACATCCCGCGTCACTTTGTACCAAATCTGAAAAATGCCAGCGAAGCTTGTAAGAAAATTGTTATAAACAATACATTGTTTTAAAATAGAAAACAAATAAAAATGTATTTTTTTACATTTTCAAGACATTTTCGTAACTAACTAATAAATAAGATTTTATGTATTAATTGTTATTTAACTAAATGATTAATAAAAACGAATTCAAATACAGAAAAATCTGGCATTCGACACAACATATTTTCTTTGTAAAATAAAAACAAAAAAAATCGAATACCTATACCTAATCCTAAATTATTTATTTTATAAACATATAGTTTTTAGTTCTCGACACAATAAATATAAATAAATAAAAGCTATTATTTCATATTTTCAAAGCGATCAGGAAATCTCGACCTTTTCAAGCAACAAATCCCAATATTTTTATCAATAAAACAATAAGGCTATGGGGTCAAAATATCAAACGGTGTTTAACCTGGGGGATCTAATCGCATCTGTTGCCTGACCGGAAGCGACAACTGTTCAACGATTTTCTGTCACCGGAACTTGCGAATGCTCCACATTTATTGGGGTTGCGTTAAGATGAGGGTTGTGATTCGTCGTTACTACGTATTTGTGGTTGATTTTGGATTTTTTTTTGTTATGTTTGTTAATTTGTTTTTTTTTATTATGTTTGCTTCTATTATGGGTGAAGTATAGAAATATGTTTTTTTTGTTCAAGTCAGTTATTTATTTATTTTATGTTTTAAAATTTTTCAATTAAAAATTAAATTTTTTCAATTAAACATATGAAAATCGTATTTTTGATGGTAATTGGAGTTGCTATGGTTAAAAAAGCAAAGTACATAAGCTAAGAGTGCTAAGTTATAGTTTTCATTTATAACTTACTTTAATAACCAAATAGGTATCAGTCATATTGAATATTTAATAAAATAAGAAAATGTTAAGATTTTCTTACTTGTCCTGCCATCAGCAAATGTTGAACGTTCACGTCATGGGGATACGTGGTGGACCTGACGAACTTTAGCCAGTTGGACTTCTCTGTTGTACCATCCAGCCATCCACGAACGCCATTTTTTCCAAGGACCTATAGATATAATAAAAATTACAAAATTGATTTAAGATTTACTTAAGGAAAATATACAGCTTAATGATTTTAATATATAGCAAGGTAGACAGAAAGAAGGTAGTACAGAGTACTCCACTTTCCAACCGCAAACAATTATATTGCAGAATCCAACGCCACGTAATATTTTATTGGAGTAAAAAAAGAAAATTGTTTAAGTAAAAAAAAACTACTAGTGAAAATCGAACCCACGACCATCCTGTATAGTTGCATAAGTCAATCCACATCTCTAAGGATAATAATAAATATATTTATAAAATAAAAATATAATGTGACGCTTTGTAACCATACATAATTATACCATACATATTTTATATTAATTTACATTAAAACTATAAAAGCGCCATCTTGTAGATCATTCTGGAACTTCTTAGAAGTATTAAGTAAGCCACAACTACAAGAAAACTTTGAACATGTTTTATGAGAACTATAATTTTAAAACATTTTTGATTTATTTTTCTTTTTTAATAATAATACCTAGACGATGTAATGTTTTTGTTCACTTGTTTTCATTATAAAAAAATACAAGATAAAATAAAAAAAAGTGACCAATATATATTTTTAAATTTTATTACACGCCATAATAAATAATAATAATAAATAATTTCAAAAAGTTAAATAAATTATAATATATCATATTATCACACAAAGCGTCATCTTCTGGCACCAGTACGCACTGACACCAGCGGTTGCACTGGCTCCACGATAGATGGCACTATTAGTCGGTGTCAGATCGTCAGCTTGGACATTTATCATTGACCACCCCCAATAATTTAATTTTCACGTGAGGGTATTGATCATGTCACTGTTGGTAACATGCGTTTAAAAAAATGGATGATGTCATAACATATGATATATGTCATAATTTTCTTTATAAACAATTTTTTTTTTGTTTTGAACGGAGTATTGTAAAAGTTTTTTGGTACTTATAAGTTATTTAAAATAGAATAAAACGCTGTTTCGGCATAGTGGGATTGTTGTATAATTATGTAAATTCTTATATTTTAATATATATACATACATCTATCTTTCATAGCTTTGTGCCAATGCTAATACGAAAAGTAAATAATAAAAGTAGATGTTTTGAGATATCCAATAAATTAAAAAAAAATTAAACCAGATTATACAAAATACATTGGTCTTAACTAAGCTTAATTTATTCCCATGATAGAAAAACAAAAGGCCTACTTACTTTATTCGATATAAAAACGAGGGGTTCTAACCTACAATTTTTATCGGACACCGTATATTACAATATACAGCGAAGTATCTACGTTGAAAATAAAATTCAAGCAATTTATGAACCTAAAATAAAGATATCAGAAGTCAAATTTGATATGGCGTGTAGATTGTTTACTGATAGGTGGTCGATTGAGTCATAATAGTGAAATAATATTTTATGAAGATGTGTGTTTTCATGATAAAGTGGTTCGTTATACTTTGATAGTAAATTAGGGTAATTCGGCTTGATCTATTGCTAGTATAACTTGATCAATACACTTTAGGTTCCTTTAGATATTTCATTATTTTATAGGGCTTAAAGCAAGGGTTCCCAAGTTTTTCTTGCTCAAGGACCACTTTTATATCATTCTTGATAGCAGGGACCACTATGCATGTAGTTATAGTAAAAATTAACTGTGATAATCAAACAGAAATTTCGCCTCATCATCTCCAGTCATAAAATTAAAATCGGTCCCAGAGGCTTAAAGCCTAATTTTTGTATGGACCAAAATATAAACAATAAATAAAATGCAACTCTTAAAATTGTATAAAAGAAGCAACACGCTGAAGTAATTGCGATTTCACCGTCTAAAATGCAATAATTTATCTATAAAAACGCCAAAGAAGAAGGGAAAGAAATCATCATCTAATAGCGTCAGCAAAACAAGGTGCGTCTAATCGCGTGTGAAATTAAACTGATCCCCAAAAAAAACGCGAAGAAAATGATACGTAAAAATATAAAAAGCATCTGTTGCAACAAGTAAGAACAACTACCGAAAAGTACAGTATTAATCAAAGCTAAGTGAAACCCTCCTTCCGCGTCACCGGCAAGCCTTCCGCATTTATCACGTTATTAAAACTGCGTCGGGTGCGTTCGGTAAAAAAGATAATTATCTTGGCTGGCAACCCTCGTCTTAGTGGGGGCTGTTTGCTCAATTTGTTCTAACGTATGATTTGGCACTTCAAGTGTTTATGGTGCTTTGTATGGTATTTTTTACTTATTATCTACTATACTAGATTAAATATAGAAAAATGGGTGTTTTGACATAAATTTACTATATTTCTTTGATTATGTTAATCAATCAGCTTCACGCTGTATCCCACACACAGCAGGGTAGGCAGAGGGAACCTAGTGTTAAGACACTTCGTTCCCCACTCTCTGCTGAATTCTGGAGTCATTGTTTGTTGAGTGACAGAACTCAACGCCGCAATTTGAAACGCAAATTTGATTATGTATTTGCTAGATAATTTTATGAATATGTTTTTATTACTTTATTGTGTAAATGAAAATTATTTATTATTTATTAATAAATTAAAAAATTAGCTAAGTACTTAGTTAAATCTCTACCTCAATACTTTTTTTTATTAAATTTAAAATGTATAACTATAATTATTTACTAATTTAAGTTATAATTTAAATTCGGCATAGAGGCCAAAGATAATAAACTTATTTCTAAGAGATGGTATTAAATGACTACTTTATCCTGGCAACCCTATCAGGGGTCCAGAACAGCACATGTTTGCAATCACTCATCGATGTACTGCCCAGTGAAGGATGCGAATTGAACATATTATACAAGGGTCACTTTTGAGATATATCTATACCTATATATTCAGGCGTTCTTGTAAAAGAAAGTACTTATATATTTTCAAAATTTTCAAACATGGGACACGTTCTACTAGATTTAATGAGAAATTATAATTTACTGTCGTTAACTTTTTACTTAAGAATGGGCACAAATTGTGACTGTAAAATAGACTGGTTGTGGGTTCGATCCCCACTCGATGAAATGAAGTACAACATTTATATTTTCATTTCTTCGCTCTGGTGTCGGGTCAAGGTACGGCGTTGAGTTCCGCCACTCAACATGTAATGCCTTCAAAATTCGGCGGAAAGTGGGGAAAGGAATGTCTTAACACTAGGTTTCTTCTGCCTCCCTGCTGTGTGCGGGATACAGCGTGAAGCTGATCTTTTTAGTGAATTGTCATCATCTTACAAGCACAATGTTGTTACAAGCATAATTATTTCATATTTAAACAGTATCTTAAATTAAAACAATTCATCTTAAATTCATCCTAAACAATCATTTACCATATTTGGGTACTCTACATACGCCCTATTTATTTAATGGAATATACCTATACATATAAATAAAGAACGAAATAAACTGATTATTTCGTAGATTGTTTTCAATAATGCAGCATATTAAGCAGAAGTAGGCACTAAGATATAAGTGGTTTCATGAAATACTAGAATGAACTGAAAACGTTCCGCTCACAACTAAAAAAATAATGCATTTAAAAACAGAATGCATTTATTTCTAAAGCTAAAAATCATTTTTACAGGTTGAAAATGTAAGCCCATCTTTATTTCGCAAAACCGCAGGCAGATATTTGTTCGAAATTTTCGGTGGAGCAAAAGCAAAACGACCGCAGTGCAGATTATTATAAAAATGTATGTTGTAATTTAAGCGAAACTGCGGCAGATCTCATATTTTTCAGCGCGCGGAGATCGCAATTTCCCGGTACACTCGGAAAAGCTACAAATGTTCGCGAGCTAGCGTCGGAAAATTACATTTCATAAATTTTAGTGAGGCGCCAATGTTTTATCGAGAATTTATGTTGTCACAAATATCATCGTGAGGCGTGTGGCGGTAAAATCGACTGGTTGTGGGTTCGAGCCCCACTCGAGGAGATGAAATATTTACTTAAATGTATATTTCCATTTCTTCGCTCTAGTGTCGAGGCTAAGCGCGTTTAGTTCTGCCACTCAACACGCAAGGCCTTCAGAATTCGGCAGAAAGTGGGGAACGGAGTGTCTTAACACTAGGCTCGCTCTGCCTACCCCCTGCTGTGTGTGGGATACAGCGGGAAGCTGATAAAAAAAATATCATCGTATAGTATGTTTTGATTAGTGAACAGAGTATGTTTTTCTTAAAAATATCAATTTAAAAATCAATGTAAACCGCTGATAGATTTAGGTTATATAACGTTAGGTGCAGTTGAGTTCTACTTTTCTTTGATATGAAATTGTAGAATGTTGTAGTTTAAATTTTGTAGAATTTCATATGATAAGACAAAACTTAAAAAAAAGCTCTAAACTCACACTTTCGGAACTTTTCAGATTAAATTGAAATTAAATGCAACAGACAACGTCAAAACTATTTGTTCATTATAAGAACATCCTATATTCCTATATCCTTTATTTTTTATTAATTTGTATGTAGTTATCCTATATACAAATTAATAAAAAATAATATTAGATATCGATATAGTAGAACGTCGAACTCCGATACAATCCACCACTATCCTCTGAAGAGCGTTCCGTACCGCAGTTGCGGCGATCACGCGTCGTTGCTCGAATCACACGTCTCGTTTCACAAGATAACAATTTGCGCGGTTATTTACCCATAGCTGGCAACCCTGCGCCAAATTGGAACGTATATATTTACATGTTTTAGTAAATATCTTATGTAACGCGGTGTTTAGTTACTGAAATTGTGAATATAAAGTTAAATAAAATCAGCTTCACGCTATATCCCGCACACAGGAGGGTAGGCAGAGGGAATCTAGTGTTAAGACACTCGTTCCCCACTTTCTGCCGAATTCTGGAGGCATTGCGTGTTGAGTGGCAGAACTCAACGCCGCACTTAGCCTCGACACCAGAGCGAAGAAATGGAAATATACATTTAAGTAAATATTTCATCTCCTCGAGTGGGGATCGAACCCACAACTAGTCGATTTTACAATCACACTTCGTGCCGCTGCGCCACGACTGGCCTCAACTGGCCTATTTTGAAACTTAGAGTTGAGATATTCAGTTTCTTTTTTTTCGGATGAGTAACGGAGTACAAAGCCGCACTATATCTATCAGGATTAAATGTAATCATTTCACTTGAACCTATAATCGTCACGCGTACAGTTCCGACGATGTGCCACTGCGCCAATACGGCCAATAAAAATGAAACGTATTTTGCCATAACTATTTAAATATTTTTGTTGTGAATACAAATACAAACACAACAATACAATACAAAATGTCCCAATTGATATCTATAAACTTACAATATAGATTGTTTATTAAATATTAACTAAATAATAAGGGAGTCACACGGGCAAAAAAAACGCCTTATAATCTTTTCTTTTAACACGAAATCTAACTTATAAAACTGACCGCCCTCCCTATACTTGCCATATTTCTTTTATTTCAGGCTCCGTGAGGAACACTTCCTAGTGCTGTCTTCGATATCAGCAGGAAAAAGAACGACTTCCGCCGCTGTCAGCAGATACTACCGCACTTTTACAGGGAAATTTAGTTTTTTTATTGCCTCTTTATAGGATAGTCGAGGGTATCAACAGATTGTTTATTCATATAAATGGTTTTCCTGGCGTGCGTTCCTTTTACTATTTGAAGGAATATATTATCTAACGTATACATGTTATGTATAAGATATATGTAGCTATAGAAATGCATTTTAGTAAATGTATTGGGTTTTTTACTTTTTAGCGTTAAATCACTCCGTTTTTCAGGTTCCACCATTTAGAGGTATTTTAATGAATAATAGAAGTCAACGTCAAATTTAGTTCAATCATATTGTTAAAAAAGTAGTTAAATCAGCTTCACGCTGAATCCTGCACGTAGAGTAAGCAGAGGGAACCTAGATTTAATAAACAAACACCTTGTGATATAAGATGCTGTCTTGACATTTTTTTTTCTAATATTTAAATACGAAACATCACTTATCGTACATATAAAGCCGAACATTCATTAATCTTTGTGTTACCATAAATTATGGTAAGCAGTAATATCTGAATAGAGTCCGACTGTTCATTGTCACCGCATCTCGAACAAAAATAAATGATTCAGAAATTAGGATATCGGCCTTCGGTCACGTTTTGACCATTAAAAGGAGACAAAACGGCTTAATTCCTGACGCGACAGAATATTCACGAACCGGTGGTTGTATCATTGCGCAAAAAACACGAAAACTAACTTAATTTTACTGTTAATTTTGTTTAATTTTTTGCATTTTCAACCTTATTTTTATACTGTTAAGGATAAAATATAGTTTATCGGCCCCGTTTGGGACATAATTGGGTGTTACACGATGTCGCATTGGTCTAGTATTAACAGCACCCCATTGATTATTAACAAAGAACGGCTATCGTTTGTTTAGTGATCGATGAACAATCGAGCCGCTTTTACTGCACTTTTTGCGATAGCGTTTTGACACCTATTACGTTATTTAGATTGAGTGAATTAAATATCAGCTTCACGCTGTATCCCGCTTAGCAGAGTAGGAAGAGCGAACCTAATATTTACGTAAAGAATTTTTCAAGGCATTGCGTGTTGAGTGGCGGAAATTAACGCCAAGCTTTTGTCTTGGTGCCAGAGCGAGGAAATGAAAATATTAATAAATAATAATTCAATCCACCGAGCGGAGATCGAACTCACAACCGTCAAGTTACGGTCACACTCTTCCGCCACGACGGCTTGAGATTAAGTGAATTAATGCTTAAGAATTTGACGCTTAATGAGTGTCATATTTTTTTCTAAATTTCTCATGGATTTTTTGAAATATAGCCCGTTTCATAATTCCAACGAAACCTACAACTTTCAATGAGCCCAAAACACATACATACTCGTATAAACATAATTTTAACAAACTTAAAACGATATAAATTATATTTATATCAAATACCGTCTTAAAATGCAGTCTCACATCTGGTTGCATTAAAAGAGATTAACTGAAGATTACAAGCGAAAAGCAACAAAGACACCGGCGGCTGTCAGCGTGACAATTGCCGGGATCCGGAATTATACGGTTGGTTACAACATTTTTTTTGGTGGTTCTTGTTGGTTTTTGTGAAATATGTATATGTAGAGTATATGGGGTAAACGTTTGTTTTGGTTAATTTTTGTTGTGTTGTGTTGTTGTTGTTGGTATGATTGTAGAAACTTATGATAAATTTTCACTTTATAATTATTATTTGTGGTCAGGTGTGGCGCAGGAGCACAGCGTGCGACTGTATGTGCGGTAGATTGTGGGTTCGATTGTCACTCGAGGAAATTGATTATTTGTCTGGTAACATGGTAAAACGGAGCGTTGAATTTACGTGTTGAATGGCGGACTCAACACGCATGTCGGAGGAGAGTAGAGAATAGAAATATCTTAATGGGAACGGAGTATCTCAAAACAGGTTTTCAGGTACCCTCTAAGCTGCTATGTGCGGGATACACTGTGAAGCTAAAAATACGTTTTTTTTTTCTTTCCAATAATTTCACTTCTTCACTACTCGAGACACCAAGTGCTTACTATTATTAAATTTATTAAGGAATAATATTGAAAATTATTCAAAATCTAAGGATTTTAGCACCAATTTTAAATAATTTTACCTCTTTAATATTTGTACAACTTTTAGTTTGTTTCCACATAAATATTAATAAATTATGGTAAGCCACTAAGCACCTACTAACTACCGGAAATTACAGAGATGCTTCAACCACTTGTAATCGAAATCAACGAAATATAGTTTATAGAAACCGCACGTCCTGGTCTCAAAACATTTTGACATCCAATAGGAACACCTCAGGATGCTTATTTAAAAGTATCGCGAACAATACAGCATCAAAAGTTAGCCTCTTGGCTTCTGACGCATCAACACCTCTTCTGACTTCTCTTTGAAAACAACACATAACCTAACCCAACAACCGGTGCTATATCGTGTTGCTTTCGGAGTATTCCAATATTTTGTCTACATGGATGCTGTCGATGGTATATCGATAACCATTTAAAATTGACCTCGGCCACGTTAACATTTAGTATTTAAGTTGGTAGAAATTTCGTGAAAGGAGAGTTCAGCTTAGAACGGTAGCGGCTAACATTGTGGGACGAACGTGCCGTGGCTTCGACTCCACGAGCTATTATTGTTCCGGCCAGCTAAGATGAAATATTGCTCCACAGTGCACGTCCACGCTGTTTTTACTAATGTGAATTGTTGTTGAAAATATTGGTTGAAATAAGATGCTGGGGAGACACGTTATGAGTTAACTTTTTGAAATAAGTATAGCTGCTGAAGTATTCCTGTGTGCGAAGGGGCACTAGGGAGTGACTGTAACGCGAAGGTTGTGGGTTCGATCTCCACTCGGAGGAATTAATTAATATTTTTTTGAGGTCAGTCGTGGCGCAGGGGCACAAAATGTGACTGTAATCGATTAATCAATAAATGTAAATAAATATTTCATTTCCTTGAGTGGGGGTCGAATTCACAATAAATCGGTTAATCGATTGGTTGTGAATTCGATCCCCACTCAGGGAAATGAAATATTTATTTACATTTATATTTTCATTTCCTTGCTCTAGTGTCAAGGCAAAGTGCGTCCTTCCGTCCTGAGTTCCACCACTCAACAAGCAATCAACTCGGCGGAAAATGGGAAACCGAATGTCTTAATATTAGGTTCCCTTGGCTTACGCTTCTGTGTGCAGGATACACCGTGAAGCTGTTTTAATTTAATGTTAATATTTTAATTTCTTCGCTCTTACACCAAGGCAAAAGCAACACGCAATGCCTTGAAAACTTCGGCGGAAAGTGGGGAACGGAGTATCAAAACTAGTAGTCTCCTCTACCTACCCTGCTACATACGGGATATAGCGTGAAGCATTTTTTAATTAGAAAATAAACTAATAATCACATTTTATAAGTATAAGTTATAAAAATATATCTTCAGACAAGACAAAACATATAAAAATAACACCCCAAATCGAAAATATTTCTCAAACAACCGATACGAGGGGCAAAGTGACAATGAATGTGATATCGAAGATAAATTCCTATCACGCCTGGAGATTAGCTACTATTGTGAAACGGTGTAAGATTAACTGATAAGTGTCTGTATGGTTAATAATAAAAATGTTTGTATAGTATCCTTTTTGGGGGAGAAGCCCCTCGTTTAATATTATTTATACCAGCGGTTTATCAATACGATATATTACAGTAGTGGATGTAGGTGCTTGGTTTAATTAGAAGGTGCTTAAAGTAAGCTGGCCAAAATTTCTTAATATACGTAGGAATATAGGTAGGTATATATATATAATTGAAAGAGTTCTAATTTGAAAATTTAACTTACAAACAGAGATTTAATTTAAGTAACAAAGAATATAACTTTTGCTTTTCTTACTGATATCTATAGCTTAATGAATAAAATTGTGTGAATTTAATATATCTGATATTTAAGAATTTATAAAAATTATAAATAAATTCGCATACGTACCTACCTAAATGCTTCGATTTAAGTCATTGGACTAAATTTAAAAAAAAAAGTTTAATGTCACTAACAAAATCCTCATAAATATGTGATTTGTGTAACATTTGCCTTTCACATTGAAACAATACACGACATTAAATTACCTTTCATAATTGATAAGGAATAATTAACCATATCCGATATTCGTAGCATAAATTTTGATATATTAGAAGCTAAAAGTTACCTTGCTATATTAAAAAAAAATAGCTTCACGTTGTATCCCGCATATAGCGAAATAGGCAGAGGTAGCCTAGTATTAAGACACTCCGTTCCTCTTTTACACCGATTTTTTCGAAGAATTGCGTGGTGAATGGCGGAATCTGAACCTCGGAAACTCGGAACTCCGAGGCAAATGGCCATGGTGCTAGGCCTAGAAGAAATGAAAATATTAATAAATAATAATCCATTTCCCCGAGTGAGCACCAAACCCACTACCGTCACATCGCTATATTATTGTTTAATATAGAATGTATTACATTGCTATAACAAAAAAAAAACTTATATTTATAAATATCGCACACCCGATTACAAATCGAAACGTCGCATCTGCAGTGTAAACGGAGATGCGCGGATCGTATAAATAATATAATAACTACAAACGAAATATCGCTATAAATAAAAGAGGCCAGTCGTGGCGCAGGGGCAAAAGGGGCAATTGTAAAGTATTTATTAAAAAAAAATATATTTCCATTTCTTCGCTCTGGTGTGGAGAAAAAGCGCCGGCACTCAACAAGCAACAGCTCCAAAATTCTGCGAAAAGTGGGAAACGGAGTGTCTAAACACTAGGTTCCCTCTGCCTGCTGTGTGCGGGATGCAGCGTGAGGATGATAAATAAATAAACTTAATAACAATAAAAATTATTATTATATAATACACAAAAGAGTGACAGCCGCCTACCGTAATGAAGATGTAATAGGGCCATACTAATCCTTTGCCCGGGACAAGGGGGTGGCCATTTGAAAAGATGTCACGCGAATATGACAGATATTTTGACATTAATGCAACGGATTTGATGCTTTGTAAAGTATAAACACAATTAGCACTATTCTAAATTAAATTTTAAAATATGGCGATGTAATGTTTCGTAGATTACTAATATTTAATATAATATATACATAAAAATATATATATTTCGTCAGATATACAAATTTAATATACAAAGAAATTTTAAAGAAAAACATCGAATTTGTCCTCCTTATAGTTGTCGATATTTAATATTCACAAAGTTTTTATTATCCTCGCGTTGTATCGTATTTACATTGAATAGACATTTCAATAAACAATAAAAGTCCACACTTACTTATTTGATAGAGTCAAAGCAAAGGTCGATAGGAGCAACATTAAAACTCAGCTAAAATCGCATGAACGCCCTCGATGCGTGTTTAATAAAATATCGTTATTTTAAAAATTAATAATAAATTTTACACAAATATATTACACAAGCTTCGACGCTTCGCAATGAAAAATAAACAGAAGGTCATAAAACATTCATATCAGGTTCCCTTTGTCCAACGCTACATTCCCGATGTGAAATTTAATTTTTTAACAGTTATACTAAAAATGCAATCACAATTAGTGGAATCCATTACGTGCCAATTCGGCGTCAATTTTGATATCACCCCAGCTATTGTATATTTTGCATATTAAAATATCATATTTTTGATTGACATTTGTCGAATCTATCCTATTGTACTGGAACTGGTTGGTATCATTAGATATTCATCCGCCGGATGAGCTTTCCCAGAGAATTATATAAATAATTTGTTATCTAATTATAATAATACATTAGAGAATATTTATTACTTCGAAAGATTATGCTGCACTATGAGGCCAGTCGTGGCGCAGCGGCACAAAGTGTGACTGTAAAACCGACTGGTCGCGGGTTCGATCTCCTCTCGAGGAGATGAAATTTTTACTCAAATTACCATTTCTTCGCTCTGGTGTCGAGACAAAGCGCGGCGTTGAGTTCTGCCACTCAACACGCAATGCCTCCAGAATTCGGCAGAAAGTGGGGAACGGAGTGTCTTAACACTAGGTTCCCTCTGGCTACCCTGCTGTGTGCGGGATACAGCGTGAAGCTGATTTATTTTATTTTATTATACTGCCCTCAAACTTTTTACTTATTAAAATGATCTTATGAAAATAAGCATAATATACTATAACCGATGTGTTAAACATATATACGAAACAAAATAACATTTAGATACATAATTATTTAGAAAACGTATATAAATTTGAACGTAGCGGGACTCGAACCCGCGCCTCCTGGAAACCGACCAGAATGTTAAAAAACATTTAGATACACTTTTTATTTGTATCTTAATAAGATTATATTATTACTATTAACTTCCAGAGTAACTTTAACATTGGTGAGAACCATTTCGATTTTAACGTGATTTTACTAAAAAAAGGGAATCCTTCTCTTCTCAAAATTGAATTCTCAACATCACAAATTGTAAAGATATAGAGACATCCGATTCAAGAGATTTCTTGACAATTTTATTCAATAAACTTGCCAATCAAGTTTTTAATTTTTAAGTACGAGCCCTCATTGTTAAAAAGTAACGGTAGATCTGTTACTTTCGTTTTTTTGAGAAAAAACTTAAAAAAAAGTGTAAAATTTTGGTTAAAAAAAATTGTTGACGGGGGTCACGCCCAAACCAAAAATTAAGGTTTATTTGTACGTCACCTTTTATTGCACTTTGACACGGGATGATAATATAAAGAATTTCTTGATTACCCCGATAGTTTTTTTTATTTTGTGCGAAGATCTTTATTGAGATATCAAAATTGTTGAAACGGTGGTTTGATAATACAAGCATGTCTTCAAAAACACAATAAAATCACCCTTCTAGTTTACGTAGACATGTGAACACGGAGTTCAGTCTGATCCTTTTATATTATACCGCATTTTGGAAGTAACCCTAACGCGAATTTGCCAGAAATGTCAAGAAATGACAAAAATCTAAAGAAATGGCTTTACTCTAATCGTCTTTACTTTGTCTTCATAGGTAATGTTGAAAATTAAGATTGGTATGTTTTACCTAGTGGAAACCTAGTGGGAACCTAGTGTTAAGACACTCCGTTCCCAGTAAGACACTACTATTGCCTATTCTGGGAGCATTTCGTGTTGAGTGGTGAAGAGAATCGAACCTACACAGTTGTGCCTCTGCTCACGCCTCACGATTTGATTTATATTTTTTGTAAAAAAATATGTTTCAAAATATTCAATTAAAATATAAGTAATATTTTTAATATTTAGTATAAAAACAAGGTATTTATACAACCTATAAAAAAAGAGGAGAAGGACCTCATAGAATTTATGCTCGATAGCGCGGAAATAGCGCGGTCAGCTTTTAAACTTTGTCTTAATGACGTGCCCGAATTGGCACTTTTACCCTGATGTCACGTACGTGTGGTTAAGATCAAACAACAATAGATTGCACTATTTCTATTATTTACTAGGTGTAGTAGTAACTATAATAAAGTTTTTTATTCTCTTCTTATTTATATTTGATCATAGGGACAATTTATTCCTTTTTCTTTACCTTTACAGATACAAAACACTATAAAATTTTAAAACAAATCCTTAAATTGTATAAATAATATTTCAATCGTTTATATACCCATATCAATATTAAAGATATTAAACAAAAAAAATATATAAAAAGAAAAGAAATCAGCTTCACACTCTAATCCGCACACAGCGGTTGGCAGAGGCACAAGTTAAGACAGTCTGTTCCCACTTTCACACCGTTGAGTGGCGGAAATCAACGCCGCGCTTTGTCTTTACACCAGAACGAAAAAACGAAAATATAAATTTAAATAAATATTTAATTTCATCGAGTGGGGATCGAATCCACAACCAATCGCTTTTACAGTCACACTTCGTGCCGCTACGCCACGACTGGCCGACAAAGAGAAATTTTACATAATAATATCAAATAACAGTGATGCATCCATTATTATTTTTTTTGGGCAAATAATGAAAAGGACATCCATCAAGCCCCGTGATCGTTCTATCACTACAATATTTGTACATCCGAACACCGGAGGACCGGAACTGATCGCCTGGTCGGATCACAATAGTATGGTTTGATTGTAACTTGACACCCACAATATTGGTAAGATCTTCACTGAATAAAGTATTTGTCATTGACAATAAGGTGGTTTTAAAATGCTTTATAAGTATTAAAATGTATGTAAATAGATATAAGATAAAAATAACTAGTGGAGCTCTATGACACAAAGTGATATTAAAGTTATGATAATTGATAAGACAATATTTATTTTTGTTTTAAATTTTGAACACGATGATTTTGTAAATGGCATATATACATTTTATATTAACATTGAAATACACATTTACTTTGTAACGTAAATTCGATGTCCTTCAAATGGTTTTTTTTTTCATATCTTATCTTTAAATAACATTTAAAGCCTAAGTAATATCGCAAAAAACTAAAAAAAAAAAGATACCTACACGAATCTACGAATTTTGCAAGAAATCTGATATTTTGCTGTAAGTACGTCGATCAAATTTGATGTAACCCAGAAATTGCGACAGACAATTGATTTCCGTTTCCTATGGGCAGATAACGCCACACCCCGCTTTGCGAATTTTAGAATGCATCCATTCATTCCGGCTGATGTCCTCATTCATAATATAGAGATTGCGAATCTTTACTTGAAACTTCTGTACAAATAAAAATCTACAAAAACACGTTTATTAAATAAGAATTCTAAATTCTCTTACTTTCATATATTTACTTTCTTTATACAATTAGTTATTTACGAATCGTATCTGAGGGCTTAAATAAGTTTTGAGAATATTGCATACAAAAGCTATATTTGTTCGAACGTAATGAAGTGTGACACAGCCAAGAAAAAAAAGTCACTTAAAACAGAACATGAAAAAACACCAGACACCAATAAAATAAGTAGTTTACGGCTAACGTTGACACTTATTCCAATGCTTCAGTTTTGGTTGATTATTTATTATCACATCCGTTGATGTTTGCCACTCAATCCTTACTTAAGTATAATACAAGAGGTTTTTTCAATATTTAAAAAATCCAATTTAGATATCATACCTTATTAGTACGTGTCAACGTAAACATTAGAATAAATTATGAAATATTTTAAAAGTATGTGAAAATATTGAAACTTACCTCCCAGGCATATCTTCTGTCCAACGGCTGCGTTTCCCATTTACCATTGAAAGGGCCATATTTAGTTCCAATAGGAATGCTGGCTCGTGCGTATACACCGCCTGACTTCAGTATCAAATCAGACGGCACATTAAAATCTATTTTATCAAGATCATCTTTACAATCATCGTCGTTTCTTTCTGGACTTTTAGAATCTAGGAACCTCTGGTTAGGTAATTCAAGAGGCCTTGATAAGTAATTTCGTTCATAATCATAGCTTGATAGTAGATATGGATCAGAAATACCAAAATCTAAAGCATTATAGTATTCCTTCATATCTGTTCCAGGTGCCATAGTTTCTTGTTTGATGTGAACTAGGGTGGGCGCTGATTCTGATGCTGCAGAGTCAGTCGGGCTAAGTGGGGGACTGCCTGATTCCTGGCTGTCGGCTGCTGTGGAAAAACAAAACAGTGAATATATATACAAATATAAATGTAAAAAATGACTTATCTCTGATGATCAAGCAAGACTTGCAATCAATATACCTAAATATCACAAATATTATGATTTGAATTAATTTACATAATCCAAAATTTAAAACACTGTATGTAGATATTTTAAAAAATTAAGATCGTTTCTGTGCCTTGACAACGCGAACCTGTCTTAATTTAAAGACATAAAAAAATGATGGAATGCAAGATGGTGATCGCATTATGCCTGGTTTCCGCTCACCACAAAGGATTTCCGCTTGTCTCTCGTCTCTCAGAGCATCCCTCCGAAATGCAAATCAACATGAAGATATGTCTTTGTTTCTTTTATTTTAAATTCATTTACTCGCTCTACAGATTATTAGAAGAGAGAAGGCAAAAATACATATAATATGTGTAGAATGATGATATAATATTTTTAGCAAATAATAAAAACGATATTATCAACCAACCGCGG
Source organism: Heliconius himera (assembly GCA_021202915.1). Lineage (NCBI taxonomy): Eukaryota > Metazoa > Arthropoda > Insecta > Lepidoptera > Nymphalidae > Heliconius > Heliconius himera. The sequence goes on from JAJHJA010000227.1 coordinate 578,623, forward strand.
CGTTGAGTTCTGCCAATCAACACGCAATGCCTCCAGAATTCGGCAGAAAGTGGGAAACGGAGTGTCTTAACACTTGATTCTTTCTGCCTAGCCTGCTGTGTGCGAGATACAGCGTGAAGCTGATTTATTATCAACTAAATTAAACAACACATCAAATTTTCACTTTTTTATTCTAATTCATCATCGACTTCCATTATAATAAAGTAGAAAGATAAATAGCCGACAATAATGTTTAGCGAAGGAAACAAATTCATTACAAAACTACGCAACGTACGCGTGTCGTCAATAAACTGCATCCCCCAGGCAAATACAGCTGAACGAGACACTCCATAAATCATAACCACCCCATCACTACTAATATAGTTGTTAAAACAACCCCTATCTTGTCCATTCGTCTTTCACAGCACGTGACTTGAAAAAAAAGACTCTTTAAAATTAGACGCTTGATCAAAATCTAATACAATGAGATCACAATAGAGGAATGATAACTTCTTAGCATTATAGAAGTGCAGTTCCGACCAACAAAACGCAGGATGTGCGTGAACGTGTCTAAAGGATCCCCTTTGTGAACCCGGTTTGGCGAGGACTGCGTTCCTTTAGCTCGGTTGCTATGCCAGTTCACCTGTCTCGATCATTTGTAGGAACCTATTTGAGTATTTCCACTGTTTTTAATGGAGAACGACACAGTTTATGGTGTTTGACCGTCGGAGACGGGGCGGCGTTAAACGCGACGGATATAGAATTCGAATTAGCCATCAGTAGCTTCATTTGATTGAGGTTTTCAAAGTGTGGTTTCTTCGTTGATCGATAACCGTGGCAAATGTTTGATTTTTGTAAAAACCGAACATAAAAATCATTATTTTATATAATTCGTTATTTTTTATTTAGATACCTACCTAAATATTTGAACTATAGATATATAGCAAAACCTAACTAACCTGGTAGGTATTGTGGGTAACTAAATTAGAAAATTAAATATAAATAAATGTGAACGTTTACTCAGGCTTATATAAACTACGCTACAATAATATCTTTATAAATTACAATTTTAATTAAAAATGTAATTTTATAAATATAATATCCTATTCATGTCATTTAATTGATACGTAGGTACCTACTATATTTACTAATTGATATTTCGTAACTTAATAAAAGAAAACAAACATAAAAAATAAAATTAAGTTCACGCTGTATCCTGCATATAACAGGGTAGACAGAAAGAACCTAGTGTTAAGACACTCCGTCCCGCACATTCCGCTGAATATTTCGAGACATTAACTATTGAGTGGCAGATATTTCACAACTTATAAATATGCATTTAAACACAAAACAAAATCTAAATATATGCATACATCAAAATTCACATTCGAAGACCCCACGGAAAGTCAATTTCACGTGTTAGCCACGCCGACTGACAATGACCATATCTTAGTAGTTGTGTCACCTCACGACGCGGCCTGTACCATCATAAAACTCTCTTAACGCGACAAAGACACGCGCCACATAATAAACGGAGTCTTTGAAGCTTTGAAATAAGATTCAATATGGAGTGAGAGGAGAGTGGAGAAATAAGCAGGCGTGCAAAAGTGCATGCCTCATCGTCATCGTTGCAAAATAGGTATTCATTTGAAGACTGAACGATGTTTCGTGGAAAGCTTGAGTTTATGAAGTTGAAATATCTAAAAGATACTTAACTTCGCTAAAAGCATGTGCAATAAATAATATTACAGTTTAAATTTAATTTTGGGGATTTTGGATAAGGTAACTAAAATGTTAGTAAGTAGGTAAGCTAGGTGACGCTGGTAGTGTTGCCAGATTCGATTTTGGTGGAACGTCCCAAATTTTTAGGTCAAAATTTAAATTAATTACTTTTTTAATTACTTTACTTTTAAATTACTAATAAATCTAGAGATAAAAATCCCTCTTTAATCCCGAGACAAAATCAATTATTTTATAAAAAGTAAACATGGTTTGTTATAAAATTATTTGCTTAATCTATTACTAATACATACATATATTTATACGTCATTAAATTGTAATTTATCATTGTCTCTAAGTGGATTATTAGGCTTATATCAATAGAAAGTAGTAGAATCCAAAACAATAATTTTTAAAATGCAATGCAAAAATATGCAAAAGTAAAATTTCAGAAACGGCTCAGCCAGTTTTAAAGCAGTTTTCACTGTTTTATTTTGGCAGGCCTTTTTAAACATTTAATGTTTATTTTATTTAAATCGGTCCTAAAATTAAAAAAGATATGCCAATATAGAAGTTGTGTGTTTGACAAAATGGCTAAAATATAACTGTTTTATTAAATTAAGTTAATAATTTTATTGGACCACAAAGGTTTACAAATTCGTATTAGTATAATAATCTCTAGTTCAAACGGGCGAAACCGCGAGCGGGCCGCTACTTTTATTATAAAACAAACCTTAATTTTTGTTTAGCACTCTCAACTTTAAGCATCTTGATTATTTTTTGAAAAAACAAAACAATATAAAACATTATTGACACGGGCCCCAAACCACAGAAGAGGACAGATAAAAAATATTTATCATGTCAATCACAAAAACAAAAACTTAACAACTTAAGCTGTTTCAAACAAGAAATGTAAACAGTTCCGAGCCGGCGGCGCCCGCCAAAAGACCGCACCGCTATATAACCACAAATAAATAATACAGTCTATTTGTACTAAAAATCGCACGCCCTTAACATTTTTAAATAACACTTGATTAAATAATAAAAAAATTATAACCTACAAAAAAGATTTTTTATTTATTGTGTCAATTTGGAATCGATTTGTATATGAGAAATAAGTTTTAATCGAAATCCAATCGAATGGATTTGTATTCGATATTTATTCATAAATTTTATATTGTTATTAATAATTGAATATATCTAGTTTGAGGAAAATTTTGCATATCGGTATTGTGATATGCGATATTTCAAATGAGTCCATTTTAATAGTCATTCAATATATACATTTAATAGTCATAGTTAGTATGAAGTAATTAATATAATAAATGATATATAAAACCGCTACATATACTTATCTTTAATAAAAAAAATTATATATCTTATATAATTTTTTTTATTAAAGATTCTATGATTATAAAATTTCTAATTTATAATTTGTTCCAAAAAAAACATAAAAGAATTTATTTATTTTGGAAAGATCTAGGGAGAATTTATCTACATTAATAATAAAAAATGACATGTTAGATAGTAAATAAATAATAATAAATCATAATTTACTAATTCTTTTTTAATAAAATTAATTAAAAGCGTAATTTTCATTTAAGTATTATGTAGGTATTTGAAATAAAAAAATATTTATTAATAAAAAAAGGAATGTATACGACTGAAATATAATTTTAAATAGAGAGAAAAAGATAAGAATTACTATAATAAGATAAAGATTACCATAAGGTATCTAATAAACTCACCGGACATCTTCATTATAGGTCACCCAAAAATTAACAGCATTCAATTTACGTTTCTAGTCCAAGAACACATTATAAAATTAAAGAGACTAAAATCATTTTAAATCACTTAAAAAAAATAAACATAAAATCCTCTATTCAAACAATTGCTAATATTTAATCACAGCACGGATAAAGAGATAAGATCGCGTTACAATAGTGCGGTGTTAAGAGACGTAACGCCGGGCTACGCGCGGCTGCGAGAGCTCGGGAACGTCGAGATATGTGCGACGGCCGCGACGAACGCTCCCTGAGTAACGAGAGGAGGCGAGAGCTCATCCCTAGGATCCCGAATCATACCCTCGCCCGGGCCGCCCCACCCCCCTTCACAACCCGCCTTGTCTTTTTACCGCACCCTTCTCTTTCATGCCAGCACCGGGGACGTTTGCACAAGGTTGCCATCTAAAATATCATAAATGTTTTGATTGCTTCATTTTGATATTTTCGTAGAAATTCAGATACCGTTCATTTTGTACTACGATTTCCTTTGTTCGTTTCTGATACGCGAGAGTATATAAAGTTTCTATATAATGTCAATCAATGTTTCTCTGACGACGTAGCTATAAACACCATTACAGTATTTTATATCGCGACGCTCAAACAATGGCCCCACAGTTATCGACGGGGCTTATAAGGAATTAGTTGCGCTCGTATCCATGCTTAGTAGACCTGTACGAGTTGAAGATATGATCCTTTTATGGGTTCAACGGCATCTGGTTATTGGTAGAGTGTGGCTTAAAACAAATGTTTAAGTATCTTATATCAACAGGCTTATGTCTTATCGTGTAGAGTTTCATTACACGAACAGCTACTACCTACACCTACCTACCTTATTAATATTGGCCAATCAACGAAACAAAACACATTGAGACATTAAAATGTAACTTTTAATTTAACTACAAAAAGGTTCAAAGATCATTTACGTTAAGTAAATTAAATACAAAAATACGATACAAACACGACAGTTATATATTTTATAGTGTTATATATTTTTAAATATATATTAAAAGTTTAATCGTTTATATTACAGCATTACATTTCGTTTCGTCTGAAAATAGCTATTGTGGCAAGTGAGACGGCAGATAACTAGATAATATTAAAGATCTGCGAGCGAGACTGCGATTGGCTGTTGCGGGAAGGGGGCGGGGTCGCGCGACGGATGCACCAATGGGATGCTCCTTATTATCTGCATCTTTGTCTGTCAGCGGATTCTGTGGTACAGGTGCCGCGCGCATCTCGGTCTGATCGCTCTACCTAGCCTCTATACGTTGCCTATATCTGCCTATAGGTATCTTATTTCTACCTATAGGAGGCCTATTTCTACCTATATGTAGATAGGTGGAAATAAAAAATGCATTAGTTGCGGCATTGATTCGCCTTTGATCTCTATTCTACACGTTGCTCGTGGTTTTTCATCTCTCAGATGTGTTAACAGAATATTTTATTGTTTTGTTCTCTTGAAATTGTTGTGTTTTTTTTAAACAATTATTTGATTATGGATATTTTTTGTTTGGTTTTATAATTTTTTCTTCATATTGAGGTAGAGTCGTGGCTCGATAGGTATCTGACAGTAATCGCGATCGCTGTAGGTTTGAATCGGTACTTGGAAAAAAATATTTTTATTTCCTCGCCTCCTTACTTATATAAGACAAGTACGGCCTTGAGTTTCGTCAATTCAACACACAATGTGTCGTATTCAGAACTTTTTGGAATTTCTAATCACGCTAGGCAAACATTACAAAATTTATTGAAAAATTAATTTCAAAACCACTTTTCAGTATCACTCGTGAAGGCGACAATCACAATTGATTTGCACAGACACGTTTGATAATCGATTCAAATAGATGCAATAATCGATTTCACACCACGTACATTTCAAATCGTAAAGCTGTTGAAATGTGCGAACAACGACGTTAAAATTTCGTATTTAAATGGTATTTTATTGGCTCTTGGATGGTTTCCAATTTCTAAGCGTTTTTATTTTTTTTAGCTTCGCGTTGTATCTCACACGAAGCAGGGTAAGCAAAGGACTCTCCGTTCCCAGTAAGACACATCCGTTCTCCATTTTCCTCCGAATTCTGGAGACATTGATTGTGGAGAGGCGAAACTCAACGCCACAAGTTTCTTCGACACCAGAGCGAAGAAATGAACATGTCAATTATTTAATTTCCTCGAATGGGAATCGCACCCACACCGTGTATCGTTTAAAGTCGCCTGCACCACGAATAGCCACGTTGATGCAATCTCTGACTTGACTCAATTGTGTATAAAATTTTATTATAACAAACGTCGTGAGGCCAGTCATGGCGCAGGGGCACAAACGTGCGACTGGAAACGCGACAGATTGTAAGTTCGATTTCCATTGGAGGAAATGAAATATTTTTTTTATTTTCATTTCTCCGCTTGAGTTCCAGCGGAGCGAAATAACGGAAAGTGTCGTAACACTGAGATCCCCCAGCGGACCCCGCTACATGCGAGATACAGCGTGAAGCTGAAAATAAAAATATATCATACGTAGCTACTTATGTATGTTCAAAATCATTTGTTTATACAAAATGTAGTAAAATCACAACCGCATATTTACAAAAGGCAAACTAATTAACCTCTACAACCAAGAACAACCAAGAACAGCCAAGAAAACAACAATAAATTATTAACTAAAAGCAAATATAGTCTATTTCCAGCCAGAATGTGGTAACATTCAAATGCAACAAACATATCTGCATGTATTCATATGTGAATATGAAAATTTATTCATAGTAATATAGCTCTACCGAAATTAGTCTGTGACACAGCGTTGCAGCTAAATTATTTAAAATAGCTTTTTGGTTCCCTCGTATATCATCATTTGCAACATAATAAATGTAGGTACCTTCTAGTGTGTTATGTTGGTTTATGAAGTTTATTGCTATAGGTTTTTGGAACAGTAATGTATATTTGTAGTTGGAATCGTGGTTCGGCTGGAAAATGTCTGATAATTATACATTTGAAGCCAGTCGTAGCGCAGGGGCACAAAGTGTGTCTGCAAAATCGACTGGTTGTGGGTTCGATCCCCACTCGAGGAGAATATTTATTTGCATTTATATTTTCATTTCTTCGCTCTGGTGTCGAGACAAAGTTTTGGTGGGCGTTGAGTTCCGCCACTCAACACGTAATGCCTCCAGAATTTAGCGGAAAGTGGGGAACGGAGTGTCTTAACACTAGGTTCACTCTGCCTACCCTGCTGTGTGTGGGATACAGCGTGAAGCTGATTAATTATAAGTTATATATTTAAATACCAAATTGCGAAAATTTATTATCAAATGTCTGAAAAAAAAATAAAGTGTGTGTGTCTATAAATTCTCTCTAATATGCGAAATACTATACGAAAATAGTGTATTTTAAGCTTTCCTGTGTTTCTTTATATATAATGGTAATGTCTCTACAACTCTATTCAAATCTATAGACAAAATAGAAAAATAATATATTTACGACCTTGTTTTAGAGAACTCGACACTCCGTTCCCACTAAGATATTTCTATTCCCTATTTTTCGCAGAATTCTGAAGTCATTGCATGTAGAACTCAACGCCACACTTTGCTTCCTTACCAGAGCGAAGAAATAATCAATATTTTATTTCTTTGTAGTTGTAGTGGAAATCGAACTCACAACCATTCGCGTTTACAGTCACTCTTTCGTGCCCCTGCGCTACAACTGGCCTCAAACCAAACTTATTAGAAAATCATATTTGTTATTTTACATACAACTACAATTTCTCACAATTAACTAAAATCTACCATAATAATCACAAATTATTATCAAAGAACTGACGTTATTATAGAAACGACTCACCTATAATATAAAGTAAGTTTATAATGTAGAGAAATCTCATCATGATAAGCGAATTTGCACAGCGTGAAGCCATTGCCGTGGTCCGCCATCTTAGACGGACAAAGGAGTGGCCGGTGGCTGGTTCCGTATCAATAGAGCTATATCAGCACGTTAGACGTGAATGTAGGGCTATATAATAATGTATAAGTATCTTGATATAACGGACCTTTTGTTAATATATAGGAATATACGTATGTTATAATGTGAATTAATAGTATTTTATTTTCAGCTTCATGCTGCATACCGCATATAGCGGGGTTGGCACTTTCTCCCAAATTTTTCGAGGCATAGCGTGTTGTGGCGGAACTCAACGCCGCGCTTTTTGCCAATTAATAAAAATATTAAAGTGTGGTGCAATCGAACTCACAAATGTCGTGTTACAGTCACAAGCTTATACCCCGGCGCCACGAAGAAACTTTATTTTCAGCTTCAAGCTGTACTCCGCACATAGCAGGGTAGGTAGGCCGTAGGTTCCCAGGTTGCCTCTGCCTACCCTGCTATGTTCAGAATATAGGGTAAAACTGAAGAAAATGTGTACAAGAACATACTATATTTCTTCGAAATATAATCCCAATAAAACCTTTATGCAGCAATAGATTAATACTCAAAATAACACCAAACTCAAGACCAATACACCAACATACACACATACCAATACAAATACTTAGAAACCACCCTAAATAAATCCTATATCGAAACAAACTTAAGGCGTGCGAGTAAAGGGATCTCGCTCTGAATTCACAATGACCAGGTACCTACGTGACATACAACTTCGCGGCGACAGTTTCATTTGCGGACTGCCCCCCATCTGGCACCTCCTTTTGTTGGGAATTCGTGATAGTCTACCTCTTAGAACAGTGGGTATGTGACAGAAGTGCTATCTTAACTTTTAAATCAAATTAAATCAGCTTCACGCTATATCCCGCATTCAACAGGGTAGACAGAGGGAACCTAGTGTTAAGACACTCCGTTCGCCACTTTCCGCTGATATCTGGAGGCATTGCGCCTTTTGTGTAAAAGATTCAGTAATAAGTGAGTTTCATTATAAAAAAAATCGACGATAATGATAATTTTTAAAAGTCTAAATGAAGAAACGTTTTTAGGAAAGGCAGTGGGAGCGTCGAAACCTAGACAAGACAAGACACTCCTTTCCCATTTTCAACACTTGCGGATTCTGAAGGTTTTGCGTGTTGAGTGGCGGAACCCAACGCCACGTTTTGTCTCGTTACCAGAGAGAAAATGTTATTATTTTATTTTCCTCGAGTGGGAGTTGAATCCACAACCTGTGCTGTTTGCAGTTGCACGATCAATACATATTATTTAATATAAAGCAAAATTTAATCCAATCTCATCTTAATCTTTACATCTCTTAATCATCATTTAAAATAAAATATACTGAAAATAACACAAAAAAAAAGACTAATGGCACTAAATTAAAGAATATTACATTTGGATCTTCTATATTACATTTCCTCATCAGAGTTTCCACTACGTAGGTGGAATTCCTGAACAAAAAAGTTCCGCCAAGTTGGTTGGACGTGGCTGTTTATGTTGCCTATTACACAGTAATTCACAATTTAACTGGGTCTCTTGCATGCTAACTAAACTGACTACAACTTTTTGCAATGTAGAGTTTTTATTAAGTTTTTTAAAGTGTCTTTACTCTCTTTGTAAGTAATTAAGTTAGTTTTATAATGTATAGAGTCAGAATTTTTTATTAGATTACAGGAAAATTTAATTATTCCAAGTGATAAAATAGAGCATTTCATTTGTCATTTTAGGTTTGGTTTTTTCTTATAATTTAATTTAAAATATCAAAGTTCGTTAAAATGGCTTGTACGTTCAAATGATTCTATATTCAAAAAACTAGCGGCTCGCCCACGGCTTCGCCCGCTTAAAATACATGATTACTGATTTAATAAGCACAATCGATTGACGACTATAATGAGTTCTAATATGATTTTTTTTACGACATTATCGTCAAAGAATTTAAAAAAAAAAAAAAAAATTAGCTTCACGCTGTATCCCGCACACAGCAGGGTAGGCAGAGGGAACCTAGTGTTAAGACACTCCGTTCCCCACTTTCTGCCGAATTCTGGAGGCATTGCGTGTTGAATGGCAAAACTCAACGCCGCGCTTAACCTCGACACCAGAGCGAAGAAATGGAAATATAAATTTAAGTAAATATTTCATCTCCTCGAGTGGGGATCGAACCCACAACCAGTCGGTTTTGCAGTCACACCACGTGCCGCTGCGCCACGACCGGCCGGTTGAATTAATTACGACTTAAACTTAACTGTTATGATTTATGAAGGTAATCTCCACTAACAATTCAATTTTGTTTACTTTATTGTATAAAATATTATATAATAGTGCTTCAAAAATATAAATTTTTATCAACAATCATATAACCCAGACGTTTCGAACGTCATTCTTTAGCCAGGGTCATACCAGCGCGATTGCTGTATAATATTCGCTGGCAAGCTAATGCCTTGAGTTCATTCAAATGACGATAACTTTTTTTTTAATGAACCGATTTTGATGAACCAAACTTTAGAACCTAAGTTGAATTAAAACAAAGCAATTGGTGAAATTTTCAAGTAAATCGGTTCAGTAGTTTCAGAGAAAAATGCGGACAACAATATGTCGACAGACAGACAGACAGACAGACAGACAGACAGACAGACAAGAAATTCAAAAAAAATCTTTTTGCTTTCTATTAGTCTTTTTAAGTGTCCCTCTATCCATTTCAGTCAAAATTACTAAATGTACAGACAAAATATTTTTACTGTCTTATTATATATAGAGATTAAATACCACTTTCAAAAAATGATAATAATATGAAAATCTATATCGTAGTTTCTGAGATTAGAACGATGAAAAATTTTATTCGTTAGCCTTGCACAATGATCGTTGAAATTTGTGTATTGCTAAATAATAAAGATTTTTATTCGTTTCAGTTCTTATTCCTGATAATCTAAAAACTTTTTTTTACTTTTATAGCTTAACCTTTTTAGTTAAGCTTAGTTTATACAAAGATGCTCTTTTATTACTAATATACAATAAATATATAATCTTTTCTATATATATTATGTAATAATCACACAAAATAAAAATTTCTAATCTCTAGAGTAGTCCGTAAACAGACATTCAGATGTAGCCATTTAACCACCCTTTTCAATCCGATCGTCTAAAGAATCGTGTTTAAAATGTCCAATTTAAATTGTTCCGATAAAGGGGCGGCCATTTCAATTTTCAGCGTCTAAATCGAAATGCGATAGCCAGTCGGTAAGCGCCTCCTGGGGCGATCCATCGAATTTATAGAGGTAATAAAATAGCATTAGAGAGTGAAACGCGCTCACTCTTCAACATCATGCACTTACTAGGTATCTTGAAATCTGTGATTTTTTACATATACAATTGGTATATACAAAATAAGAAATTTCAAGAATATTTTTAGTGTTGAGACACTATGTAAACCAGTTTCCACTGGATACTGGAGGCATTGCATGTTAAGTCGCGTATCTCTATCAGACCAGAGCGATGAATTGTAAATATTAAATATTTTATTTCCTCGAGTGGGAATCGTACCCACAACCGTTGTGTTACGTTTACAGCACGACTAGCATCTAAAATATATTTAAGCCTGTATTTCATTCATAAATTATATATCTAGGTATAGAAACGGCATCTCATTCTGATTTATTAATTTTTCCAGTCAAAATTCTCAACGAAAGATTCCGACTTGAAGAAGGAAAGATAAACACAATAAATCTACTATAAAAAAAAACAACTGTGAATGGTTTCGTGACTTAATCAATTTAGAACTACAAAAACTAACAAAAGCTAACATCAAAATTAAGACTCGATAATAGCTACTGTTAAGACTACCAAAGTATCATGTCAAATTAAGTAATCGCTATGTAATTGAGCCGGCTATCAGAACAGAGCTCATCAATCAACCACCCCTGCGTGCTGGCGCAAGGGATGAGAGAGACCTTGAATTAATTATTAATTTATTTTTATAGTTATACTGTTAGACAGTAATGTAAATTTTATTTAGTTATTTTTGTTGAATTTTCGTAGTAGATTGTGGTTAAAATCAAATCAAATCAGCTCCACGCTATATCCCGCACACAGCAGGGTAGGCAGAGGGAACCTAGTGTTAAGACACTCTATTCCCCACTTTCTGCCGAATTCTGTAGGCATTATGTGTTGAGTGGCAGAACTCAACGCCGCGCTTAACCTCAACACCAGAGCGAGGAAATGGAAATATAAATTTAAGTAAATATTTCATCTCCTCGAGTGGGGATAGAACCCACAACCAGTCGGTTTTACAGTCACACCTCGTGCTAATGCGCCACGACTGGCCTCCTGGTGGTTAAAATGTATTATTAATAAAATATACTTTAACATTTAAATGGGGACGGTGTGTCTTAACGCTAGGTTCCCTTTGTCTATTCCTATGAGGATATAGCGTGAAGCCAAAATGATAATTTTCATTGCATTGTGCTTTTCTTTTTCATTTATAAAAATAACTTTATTGCTTTGATTTGTTGATATTTAAAATTATACAAACGCTAGACTCTACTTACTTACGTCCAAACCAAACAAACCACTTAGAGAGTTCTTTTGGTTTCTATTTCAATAATCATTAAAAAAACCGTTTAAATAGATACATACATATAATATAAACTTATATCTCATTTGTTGTACCTACTGTAAACAATGCTCTACATTAAGTACGTCAACAAAAAAGAGAAAAGAAACTAAATTAATGATAATTTTATAATTTTTACGCAAGCAAGCAGCTATCGAGATATCTACTTATATAGCAACATAGTAAAATATAAATATATATGTATAACGTTATATAATGCCAGTGGTTATATTGTTATTACAATGTTAATTTTAACGTGAAAATCGTAAATTAAATACTAGAGTTCAGAACAGAAAATAAATAAAATTACTCAATAAATCTATTATAATTACTTAAAATACGAGTAAGTTGTATCAATAATATTTCATATTTACATGGCACAAGAGAGAAGCGAGAGAAGAAGCGGTGAGAAACTTATGTCAAAATACTTCCTTTCCCACTGCCCAAATCAAAACATTGCATTTTGAGAAATGAGGCCTAACGTCGTTCTTTTTATAACCTAAGAGAGGTAATATCATTATTTTAAATAGTTCTAGCACTTGGTTTAAATAGACCTGATATATTAAGTTCTGTTATAAATATCAAAAATCCCCTGAATTGAATTTAAATTGCTTAAACCTGGACACATTTCTGTGATATCATCATTCGCGTTTTGTCCCAAAACTGTAGAATAATAATTAATTAGGACCCCATACTTTTTTTATTAATAGATTTCATGGAATCTAATACGCACCGACCACACTAACCACAACTAGTGCCTCATTTTAATTCTATAATATATATTTTTTGTAGGTCACGCTGTGTCCAGCACACAGCAGGGTAGGTAGGGGAACCTAGTGTAAAGACACTTTGTTCCCCATTTTTTGCCGAATACTGCAGGCATTTCGTGTTGAGTGGTGGAAATCAACACTTCGCTTTGCTTAACATCAGAACTAAATAGGAATATTAAATATTTCATTTCCTCGAGTGGGAATCAAACTCACAACCTGTCGTTTACAGTCACACTTTGTGCCCTGCGCCACAACCGACCCCAATATAAAATTATACAAACATAACACAGAAATAAGTTCAAATCACAATTTTCAAACTCTACCAGATCCAGATCAACATCGATAGAGCTTCACGAGCCTTATTAAAAGAATAAGTGAATGTAGAGGCCGTTGGAACATTTCCTTGTACAAAATCGTTGCCCCTAACAAAAATCGAGTTGATAACAAACAAAACGACCGGCTTTGACTCTACACAATGGTCCTTCGCAAATTACACGCCACGCCGGCAATTACGCGTGCAACAACAGATACATTTGTATGACAATGATAGAGTTTTTCTGTGAAATATGATATGCTTGCTAAGTTTACTATAGTGTGTGACTTTACTTATATTATGATTTTATTTTCTTGCAATTTTTTCTTTTTAATGTTTAATTACTATTTTTTTTATTTTATTAATAGCGATTTTTTTTATTGAATTTAGATTTTTCAATTGCAGTTTCTAATACATTGTTATTGTTCATTTATGTTTGAACGGAGTGTCTTAACACTATGTTCTCTTTGCCTACCTTGCTGTGTGCGAATACAGCGTGAAGCTGATAAAAAGATGTTAGATTTAAATCCTAAAACTACTGCTGCTATTAACTACTACTGTATAATATACTCATACAACGTTAATGTAGTATACACTAAATCGATATCGATGGATTCAAAAGATTCCGAGAAATATGGCAAAACAAAAAGTTGCATCTATTTATAATAACACTATTTTTATCTATTTGATAATGCTATTATCTGTCAACAGCAGCTTTGACCTTGTGTCCGGTCTCTCTTAGAATTGATAATTGCGCGTCCGACCTCGCCACCTCGCTTCCTACCGTTTCACGGAAAGTGGATTTTGTAACCAATTCATGTTATTTATTTATTAAAAATAATAATTAATATATCGATTTGGATGTTTTTTCTGTGTATCGTAGTATATCGTTGTTTCCAGGTTAAAGGTGATGTATTATCGTCGCTTATTAGTAGAATATTTCTACATACATCCCGCTTTATGCCGATCTTAATATTTTATAGTAAGTTATAAATCACACAATATAACTAATTCTAACAATTTTTCATTATTACATTTAAATTAGTTTAGAAATGTACAGGAAGTACATTGATTGATATTAGTAAAATATTATAATTTAATAGACTTAAATAAATATGTCAGCTTCACGCTGTATCCCGCACACAACAGGGTAGGCAGAGGGAACCTAGTGTTAACACTCACAGACACTTTCCGCCGAGTTCTGGAGGCATTGGGTGTTGAGTGGCGGAACTCGACGCCGCGGCTTGCCTCGAGCGAAGAAAAGAAAATATAAATGTTTATAAATATTTCATTTCCTCGAGTGGGGATCGAACCCACAACCAGTCGACTGGCCCCATTTAGTGGATATTTACAATAATAAACGAATAAATTAAATTATATAATATTTTCATACGTCTCCGTTTCGAAGTTTGTCCGTTTTATTTCTTCGCTGTGGCACCAAGACAAAAAAGCCCGGCGCAGATTTTTGCCACTAAAAACGCAATACTTCGACAAATTCGACGGAAAGTGAGGACCAAAGTGCAATAACACTAGACACCCTCTGCCTACCCTCCTGTGTGCGGGATACAGCGTGAAACTAAAAAAAAAATATTTCCCTCCCAACATATTACACTCTTCCTGTTCAATCATACAAAGCACTTTTCAGTTGCAATCCACACTGATAATCGAACCGTCAACCCTGGAAGCGCCCGACTGCGATCTGTCAGCTACGAGAGCGTCAAAGGGGTTTTTGTAAGGCGCGAATTAAATCGACCAGCGGGAGACTTCAGAGGTGACTCGTAATTGTTTGGGAACCGGTTCCATCCTGTTCTTGTTCGTATGTCCAATGAACACCGAGGTATAATATATGTATATAATGTATGTACCTGCATGGGTATAAATTTATAGGTAGTTTATATATTATATTATATAAAATATGCGTTAAAATTATATGGTGGAACTTTCATTAATTTATGTGATGTGTGTGATCAGAACTTTAACAATCAGTGGATGATTTTAGTTCTGAGTCGATAATTCTTATTCTTATAGCTTCACGCTGTATCCTGACTAGGCAAACGGAACCTGGAGACCTAGTGTTAAGATACACCGTTCCCATTAAGACGTTTCCCGTTGAGAAGGACGAACTCAAAACGTATAACAATTTTAAATATTACATAAGTTATATCAATATAATATTGTAGCAAAATTTAATAAATTGAAACCTCGATCTTTTGTTTCGTTTAGAAGCATTCGTAAACAAAATTTCTCTTACGTAAATTCTTATTTTATTTCAATTTAAATTACAAACTCTCTAAGGGTGTCGGTCTTGTGTTGCCCTCTTGTAATCATATAATTACCTTTTCGATAAAATATTGGCAGAACAGAAACATGACGTATATTTTCCCTTCGTACTCCGTCTCATCGCGTTCCCGGGAGCCACAACTGTCGATGTCACCTTAATTTACGACTTCCAATTACAAAAACACTCATCCTCCACGAGTTCGGAAGAAATGAGCTTTATTATCAACGCAATAGAACGTACAAACATATTATAAATCAATAATATTTGAATTATTAAGTAATTTATAATAGAAGCCGTCGTGGCGCAGTGGAATAACGTTTAATTGTAACGCTAAGTCCGTGGGTTCGATCTCCATTTGGGGGCATTATTATATCGTATTTACTTACACTTTCCCACCCTGATAGAGGAAATACGGTGTTGAACTCCGCCACTCCTCCCACAATGTTTCGAAAACTTATAAAAATAAAAGCGACGACACTTAAAAGCTACATTTTAGAACAACATTAAAATAACTATAAAAACAACTATAAAACTAACTAAATGATAATATATTTAATGACAACACCCAGTTTCCCGTAATTAAAACTGTTTGTTCGTACAAAAAAGTGATGATTGTAAGCCAGTTAGCTGTTTCCTTGTGGGTGACCTTTGACTTGTGATACTAGTGTAATCCCGTTAATTAAATATAAAACAGGCTATTGTTATCAATACGTTGTTTTACTATAAATATAATACTTGAAAGTCGTTTAATTAAGCTTATACTGTCATTGTATCAAAATTTAAAAAATCATAATCAACTCAAATCAGCTTCACGCTGTATCCCGCACACAGCAGGGTAGGCAGAGGGAACCTAGTGTTAAGACACACCATTTCCCACTTTCAGCCGAGTTCTGGAGGCATTGCGTGTTGAGCGGCGAAACTCAACGCCGCGCTTTGCCTCGATACCTGAGCGTAGAAATGAAAATATAAAAGTAAGTAAATATTTTACCTCCTCGACTTGGGATCGAACCCACAACCAGTCGATTTTACAGTCACACTCTGTGCCACTAAATTAAAATATTAAATGGTGTGTTGATCGAACCCACAACCTTTTGTGAAACCAAACACTAATGCCTCTGCACCACGACTGTCCTCAATTTTGATATAATTAAAATAATTTGGAAATAGACAGTACATCGCCGCTAAGCACAAAGATATGATTAAAGTGCCAGAAACCGGCTTTATTTGTAAAATAAAAATTATTTGACGAGGGTTTGCCTTTAATTTCGGCGACAATGTGATAAATAATGAGAGAGGTGTAATGCGGGGGCGGCATCCCTCTAAAACGTTACTCCGATGGGCTGGTTTTGAAGTTTTGACGGCTCACATCCTAATTTTCTTTCTGTCGGTGTTATCCCCGACACGTTTCGATAAGTTACGCTTTGTGGCGATATTTTCAATTTCAAACTTTTCATTTATACATTTATACATAGATAAATGTAAAAATCGCGCAGATTTATAAAGAAAAGAGGGGAAGTATTAAAGGAAAAAAGGAGAAAGTATCGCATATAGCTTCTTACCTATAGATTCAAAGTAAATATAGCTAATCAGATTTTTTTAGGCCATTCGTGGCGCAGCGGCACGAGGTGTGACTGTAAAACCGACTGGTTGTGGTTTCGATTCCCACTCGAGGAGATAAAATATTTACTAAAATTTATATTTCCATTTCTTCGCTCTGGTGGCGAGGCAAAGCGCGGCGTTGAGTTCTGCCACTCAACACGCAATGCCTCCAGAATTCGGCAGAAAGTGGGAAATGGAGTGTTTAACTTAACACTAGGTTCCCTCTGCCTACTTGTGAAGCTGAAAAAATAAGTTTTTTTTTACTACAATATTCATTTCTAACAACCAAATTAGATTTTAATCTCTATATTAGAGAGGTATTTCTATTCTATTTAAAATTATTTGATACAGAATGGCATATTACCATATATCTATATACATTTCGTTCAGTGTAAACAAAGCTATTGATCCCAATAATTCAATTAGAGCCAGAATATCAGAGCGACAGATCGATTGTACAATATCAGAGAACGTCAACCGCACACACGAATCGACGTAACAAGATTTGTAGGACATGTATTCAATATGGTCAAAATGGTAGGTGTATATTATAGTTTACTATTCTATTACTATGCTTTTAAATCAGCTTCACGCTGTATCCCGCACATAGCAAGGTAGGCAGGGGGAAGCTAGTGTTAAGACACTCCGTTAACCACTTTTCGCCGAATTTTATTGAGGTATTGCATATTGAGTGGAACCGAAGAAATGAAAATATTAATAAATAATAATTCATTTCATTGAGTGAGGATCGAACCCACAACCGTCGCGACAGTCACGTCCTCGTGCTCCTGTGCCATGACGATATCATTGTATTAGATCTACTTATTTACAAATTCCTTTTTACATATTATGTGTTATATTATTTTAATGTGCCAGAATAAACCACACCATTTTTCTTTATACTATTAAAAGAGATTTAGAACACAAATTCAAATCCTGCTGTATTTAAATTATAGAAATTAAATATACTTCCTCGCGTTTTAATGACTGTCAAAGTGCGAAAACAAAAATTATTGTAAAATATTAGATCTTGTCTACAGTCATATAAATAACCAATTGCGAAGTAAAAAAAACATTCCAATTTACATTTTCATAAGATAAATGTCGACAATATTAAAAAATAAAACTCAAAAACCTTTTAAAAATGAATAAACAATAACTAAACGCAAAATCAATAAGCAGAAGAGATATTGAAACACATTTGGCATCCAGTAAATCAAATTTAAATTGAACTTGGCGATTCATGGCGGCGCGTGATCCGTGAAAAATTGCTTATTTTAAAACGATATTTCGACGCTCTTTCCATAGGGTGGCATCGTGTCAGGGCACAATGCTGCGTGGAAATTAAATTGTTGTTATTTAAAAAAAAAACATAGGTTGGTTGGTATGGTTGGTAGTATCTTATAGTAAAAGTATCTAATATGTTACCATTGAACTTTATTATCTCTATAATTTTGTAAAAGTATGTAAACTTTTGAGGCCTTTTGAGGCCAGTCGTAGCGCAGGGGCACAAAGTGTGACTGTAAAACCGACTGGTTGTGGGTTCGATTCCCACTCGTGGAAATGAAATATTTATTTACATTTATATTTTGCTTTGTTCGAGTGTCGAGATAAAGCACGGCGTCCAGGATTTGACGGAAAGCGGGGAACGGTGTGTCTTAACACTAGGTGCCCTCTGCCTACCCTGCTGCCTGCTGCCTGTGTGCAAGATACAGCGTGAAACTGATTTAATTTTTTGATTTAATGTAAACTTTTGATGTTAACCTTGGTTTTAAAATAAATTAATCATTAAAATTGTTGATAATTGTATAAATATTATCATGTCATTTAAGATTACTTTAAAATGAACCGGCACACAAACTATCTACAGGGTGGAAGTGTCAGCACCACTTTAAATGTAAGCACAGTTTTAACTACTCTATAAAAACCTAATACAATTAAATTATTTTTTTTCCCAAAAATTAAAAAGTGATTTTTTTAAACAAAATAAATAATAAAATTATTGTTGTAATTATACACATAAACCTATCAAAGGAAAACCGCCGCATACGCCTCATTACGAAATCGAATCGTAGGTATTGACGGCAAAGTTCAAAGTTGATTAACCTTTAGTAATATTTTTGTAGTAGTATGTGTTTACGTTATTGATATCTATGCGTAACTGCGTCACACGAAATACAGGTGTGGATAAACATCGTTAAATTAAAAAAAATCCTACATCTAAACCGTTGAGGTTCCCTTAGAAGGAGCGCTGACACTTCCACTCTGTATACCAAATCATTAATATAAAGTGCAAAGTATTGGCAGTGAGTAAAAATTAATATTGAGAAGTTATATAAGATTATCTTCGGGACAATAAACAAAGTAAATTGACAATGGGGAATCCCATTCGTCACAACACCTACATAATAAATAACCAGATAAAATCAGTTATAATTTATAAATTAGTACAAATTACTTATCTATAGGTATTATAAACAAAAGGTTTCGCTAATCTGTTAATACAATATTTATCATAATTTGAAATACCCATCACGTTGTGGTTGTCACGATATTATCTTTATTTATATGTACGTTGCAAAAAATCCAAAGATAAATTAAGTATATTATTATGATAGCATTATAATTTATCTTGTACGAATTAAATATTTAAATACAATAATCTATCAAAATAAACATGTGTTCGTATTATTAATATTTTAAATATTAAGCATTTTCAGTAAAAACTGATCAGGGGTGTTGACATATTCAACTCAAGTCAAGTGTTGATTGTAGTAGTATTTTTCCAATAATTTTTTTTGGTTAATATTTTTTTTCATGATGAAATCAGCTTCACGCTGTATCCCGCACACTGGAGGGTAAGCAGAGGGAACCTAGTGTTAAGACACTCCGTTCCCCACTTTCTACCGAATTCTGGAGGCATTGCGTGTTGAGTGGCAGAACTCAACGCCGCTCTTTGCCTCGACACCAGAGCGAAGAAATGAAAATATAAATTTAAGTAAATATTTCATCTCCTCGAGTGGGGATCGAACCCACAACCAGTCGGTTTACAGTCACCTCTTGTGCCTTGTGCATTATCAAATATGATTAAATATTTTTGCTTAATCATATCTATAATATCGATAATAAAAATAATGTTAGATGCGATGCAAAAACTTTAGTCTACATAAATGTTACTTCATAGATAATTTTATCGTTATCTATATAGAATTAAACGGAAAACCGACGAATTATGTAAATCATATTAAGTATTAAACTTATTAATATTTTTATATATCAGATGTGATTTATTTAAACACAAATTAAACTAAAAAAACAGTATTATTCATTTCTGTAAGTAAAAATACATTTATAAAATCTTAAGTTAGCAAAGAATCGATATTTTCGATCGACCCTAGTATAGTTATCGTCATCTGCCTTCAAATTATCGTAATTATAAACCACGGGCCTACTTCAAAACTCTCAGGTTCCTGTCCAAATATACGTTAGGGTCCGTTACGATTCTTGCAATCAAAAGAATTCAATCCACGAACTTGGGCTCCATATCTATTCTTTACTTCCCCTGCTTTGGAGAAAAAGGGATCAAACGAAAATCTACCTTATATAAGCGCAATAGAGTCGTATTTGTTTAATATGTTTTAGAAACATTATTGAAAGTCGAGAGTTTAGCAAAGAAAATCATCAATAAACAAAAGTATATTTAAATTAATGCCCCACATCTTAGTTGTGTCCGATTCAACAGAGAGTTCTCTGAACAGCTTACTATTATTTATTATATTATGTATTTGTAAATAATAAAAAATAATTAAAAATATTTGCAGTGAAAATACTATGGAAATAGAAACTTCAATACTTTAGAAAAAACGTTATATATATAATAAAATATTCTAAATGTCAAAAAATATTTTAAATCACAAATAAATGATAACATTATAAGGTAATTGTATTATGCCGAATTGATTTCCCAATCAAAATTAACTTGATTTATATTATATCGTTTAAACTTAAAACACCGTTTACATTGCTAAACAATACGAAACTTGATAAAGTCCTTGAAGTAATAAAAGCGGGCAGACATTTGTGCGAGGTCGCGGCGGAGAATCGAATCCGCTTTCACAATTGTTCTTACTCTTACTATTTGTTCTTGCCAACCAGGGGCGTTACACAAAGGATGTTCTGATAAAAATATTCGATAACAGTTCATTTATTAAATTGGTCCATTTCTCTTGGGAAGCTGCTTCAAGTTTTATTAAATTGGTTTATTATAGTTTGATTTTTATTCTTACTAAGCGTATGAATATTATAGCTGTGTTAAATTAAAAATGGTTATTTATCATTGATAAATATTTTAATTTTATGCGTGTAAAATCTTAGCAACAAAAAACCGTTAACCTACGCCTTTT